>CM077172.1:3450446-3632946 GCA_039654105.1 Coreius guichenoti | reverse complement strand
TTTTTTTTCCCCTTCCAATTCCTCTCATCCAATTACAATTCCCAAGCACACATGCATCCCTGAATATACTTGTATGTGTATAAAAGCTCAAAGGCCCCCTGAATGCCACAGAATGAACATCTTAACTGCAGCAGTGAAGAGATCAGAGTCTTTGGCTTGTGCTTCCTCTCTAAACCGCTTTGGCTCTGTGCAGGCGAGCAGTCAGTCCCTGAAGACGAAGAAGCCCTTGAACCGTTCGAGCGGAGGCCTGAAGAAACCTGCTGAGGCCAAACGCCACAGGAAGCCATCTGTAGCCGGAGACAACTCGGAGGACGATTCAGGCAGCGCCAACAGCACTCCCAAAAAAGTGTCAAAGGAAATAAAGAAGAGAAGGACAGAGGACAATCCTTCCCCAAACCCAGCAAAGCAAGAGAGTCCAGTGTGTGTGAAGAAACCCAAAACAGTCAGAGATGACAGTAGAGACTTGGCCATGTGCAGGTACCAGCGCTTGAGATCTTGCCAAATTAGTTTTATTTTGATGTGCGTATGAATCAGATGTCATTGATTTGGTTATTTTCCACTCATCAGGATACTCTTGGCTGAGCTGGAAAGCCATCAGGACGCCGGGCCGTTTCTGACACCCGTCAGCTCCAAATCTGTCCCGGGGTACCGCAAGATCATCAAGAAGCCCATGGACTTCTCCACTATCAGAGACAAACTCACCAACAGCCAGTGGGTATCACTACAATATTAACTAGTCCTTTATATTAAAGGAGGGAGCATATTCAGATACATGGTAAAACAGATACACTAAAGAAATTTACAGTTATTAGTAGGGCTGGAAAACTATATTTTCAGGCTTTTGGCGCTTTATTTATTTTCTATTTTCTTTTTCTTTTCTTTTATTTTTAATGGAACCAACATTTTTACCACATAGTCATTATAGTCAAGTAGATTTAAAATATTTGACAATAATAATAATAATAATAATAATTATTATTATTATTATTATTATTATTGTTAGTTTTTGTCTGTTCTTTTTATTTATTTGTTTGTTTATTTATTTATTTATTTATTATTCGTTTTTTCCAATGGAACCATAATTTTAACCAGTCATTATAGTCAAGTAGATTCAAAATATTTGGCAATATTAATATTAATATTATTATTATTATTATTATTTGATTAATTATGTGTTAAATTTTATTTTATTTTAAATTTTATTTTATTTTAAATTTTATTTCCAATGGAACCATCATTTTTAACCATACAGTCATTATAGTATATTTGACAATAATAATAATAATAATAATAATAATAATAATAATAATAATAATAATAATATTATTTGTTTGTTTTTATTCATTTGATTAGTCAAGTAGTCAAAATATTTGACAAATAATAATTAATAATTTACAATTTTTTTATTTACTAATTTTTATTTTTATTATTTTTATATACATTTTATTCATATACATTTTAGTTTTATATTTTTTTTATGTATATTTTTTCTTTTTGTGTTAAATTTTCTTTTCAATGGAACCATAATTTTAACCAAACAGTCATAGTAGTCGAGCACATTCAAAATAATTCATAAAAGAAACAAAATAGTAAAAATCTAGTTAAAATAATCAAGCCATGTTTTCTGCACTGTTTTTCCCTAAATGAACAAAAGGAAGAATCATATTTAATAGTTTTCTTTGATAAGCATCATTATAATAATACATAGCTGGAGAAACTACAATGGAAGTTTTTTTTATTGTCATGTTTTACAAATGTAATGTATATTTATAACATTATACTTGGTGTTTTCTTACCTTGACATTAAATTACAGTAAACTTGTTGTGAGCGTTTCTAATACAACGGCTGAGGGACTGATGGCAAATCTGACATCTTTTTCTCTTCTAATGTAATCCATCTCTCGATATTTTTTTCCTCTTTTGGAAAGTCAAATAAACGCTATGGTGGAGCAAATGGGAACGCAAATATGATATTTGTTGTAATTTCCATTTAGCACTATAGAAGCTAACCCAACTATTACAACTTCCGTCCATATTTACCAGCAGAATGATTGTGAATGTTTGATTTAACATCCAGTGTGTGTTGTACAGCATTTGCTTTTGTAGTCACAATTGACTTTTCTTATTGCAGGTACTTGAATCTTGAGACTTTTATTATCGATGTGAACCTGGTGTTTGATAACTGTGAGAAGTTCAATGAAGACAATTCGGACATTGGACGAGCGGGACACACGTTGAGAAGGTTTTTCCAGAGGAGATGGACCGAGCTGTTGAGGCAGAACTCGCTGAAACCGGGTCTGGGCACATGAGACTCGTTTCAGATCCACTGGATGTTGAAGAGTCACTCAGTCCAGCATTAGACTCAGATTCACCTCGTTCACGGGACGGTGCAGGCCTGCTTTGGTTTGTTAGAGGACACACTTAAATCAAGTACAGGGACAACTGAGAGCAAATTAACTTTTCTTTCAACGTTTCAAAAAATATCCTTCCACTACCTGTAAATTATTCATTTTTTGTTTTTTTTTAATAAACATTAATATTATAGTGAATGTACTGTATTTAATTTGTTTTTAATTGAGTAAAAAGGTCTTCGTTTTCTATGAAGAAGACTGCTTCAATGAATGTTTTTCTTTATCAAATATGAAAAAATAGGGAAAAAATTAAATGTTTACATAATTCTGAGCTCCTAGAGTGACAGAAGGTCAATTATGATTACATTATAAAACTGCATTCATGTAAAAATGTGTATGTTTTAAATCAAAAACTCCAAAACACATGCCATCGTCACGTATATAACGCCTATTAATGTTTAATATTAGTTTGTAATATTGTATTCTGTGCACACAAGACTCCAGGCATCCAGTATCGTTTATGCCTTTTGAACAGTTGTATCTTTTCATATGTTTTAATACGGCAAATCCACTGTATTGACAGACCGGGGCACTTTCTGAAAACAGCAGTGCCTTTCAAAATCCACCGTTTTTGTCTTTTAAAACTCCTCAAACCTCAGTCTGATTTCCACAGGAAACTCACAAGTGTTCATCCAGTGTTTGCTATGGTGATCATCACGATTGCTTATATACGATACAATAAAAAGGATGAAAAATCCCACCTAAAGCATATCAGATATGGTCTTTTCTGACTTGGAATAGAAAGCAAACGCATAGCAACACCATTGCTTTGTGGCAGCAAATTTTGCATGTGCAAAAAAATGCTGCTGCAATTAAAAAAAAAAAAAAAAAAATTCTAGTTTACGTTATATTTATTCTGAGGTATTTCTCTCAGTATGCCTCAATCAGACACGGCGTCTCCACTATAGATAGCTACAGTGTTTTTTTTTTAATGTCACTAAAGTCAGAATACTTGAATTATCTTGTGTAAAGATATTGCAATGAAGGTGTAGCGTTGTGTTTTGTAGGAGTTTTATTTTTCTCTAGTTTGTGTCGAATACTTAATAAAATGTTTTCAAGCAGCCTGGTTGTGTTTATATGCTGTTGATGCTGCATTTATGCATGGGATGATTTTAGGATTATTCTTTGCATCATTCTGAAGTGCATAGTGCTTGGTTCAGTAATCAGCTGTATTTATTTCTGTGTGTCTCTTCTTCTCCTCTCACCTCCATCTGCTCTTACAACAGAAATATGAACCTCTCCATTGACCCGTCACTGTTTGTAAAGGTGTTGCGTAAAGCTCTGATATGATAACCTCAGGGACGTTTATGAGTGGAAACTTCAGAGAATTATCACAGGCAACAGACTCATGTGTCATGTGACTTTCCTGCAGTCATACAGGAAGTGTTGAGAGAGGAGCATTCAGAGACCAGTGCTTCAATTATCATTCTCTACATGTATGTTTGCTTATTAACTTGTGTATAATCTATATTGTACATGGCTTATTAAGTTAAAATGTAATTTAATACTTAATTTAGTACTTAAATGTGTTTTTCAGGGTCTTTAACAGCACCTTCATGTAAATCTTCTGCCATCAGGTGAGTTGTTCTGCAGATCCTTTTGAACTGTAACTACTGGAAATAAATATGCATGTGTTGTAATTTAAGGATGTTAGGATTTGTCAGACTTGCAGAAATATGCTTTGAACACATTCACTCTGTTATAACCTGATTATTTAAACAAACAGGATCATAAAGGTCCATAACTAGATTGGGAGTGTACATGAGGAGGTCGATGTGAAGTTCATTTTTTTTTTTTTTTTTTTTTTTTTTTTTTTTTGTAGTTTTAAACATTTTTGTAGTTTGACTACAGCATTCACATGACAAATTAATCAAATCTATTGATAATACTTAACGGATGTTTGTGCTGGACAAGGATACTTAAGATTACCATGATAGAAAGTGATACTGAGGCCACAGGAAAAACTTGATTATTAATATTCTCAAGAAAACATGTTTTGTTTGTAACATTTTCATAAAAGACCAAATGAAGGAATTAATGAATAAATTGTAAATTTTTCATGTAGAAGAAAAAAAATTAAATATGCAATAAAAGGATTTAAATAATTTATATATACCGATCAGGCATAACATTATGAACATAATGTGTTGGTCCCCCTTTTGCTGCCAAAACAGCCCTGACCCATCGAGGCATGGACTCCTCTAGACCCCTGAAGGTGTGCTGTGGTATCTGGCACCAAGATGTTAGCAGCAGATCCTTTAAGTCCTGTAAGTTGCGAGGTGGGGCCTCCATGGATCGGACTTGTTTGTTCAGCACATCCCACAGATGCTCGATTGGATTGAGATCTGGGGAATTTGGAGGCCAAGTCAACACCTCAAACTCGTTTTTGTGCTCCTTAAACCATTCCTGAACCATTTTTGCTTTGTGGCAGGGCGCATTATCCTGCTGAAAGAGGCCACCAGGGAATACCATTTCCATGAAAGGGTGTACATGGTCTGCAACAATGCTTAGGGAGGTGGTACGTGTCAAAGTAACATCCATATGGATGGCAGGACCCAAGGTTTCCCAGCAGAACATTGCCCAAAGCATGCCATTGGAGGCTTCTTCCTGGGATAGTGACATCACAAACCCTAAAATTTACATAAACCCCACCCTCTGGAACACGCAACAAAGGCCATGTTGAGAAGAGGAAGAGTTGTTGTAGTCGAGCACATTTGGGAGTCGCTCAAGCTGTCATCCGTCTTTCACATTTATTGCAATACAGTACGAACACGAATGCAATAGCATGTCATAAAAGCAAGATGACAACATAAGTTATAACCGTAATTAAACTAAACTATACCTGTTCTCTCTCCCTGCAGAAGATATTCTCTGGCTCTGAAGGATCTTACAACAGTTCCCACACCAGCGATTTATAGATTATCATGACAGAATATGCTAATCGATGATTTGAAGATAGTTAACTCCACATCACATCATAAATTCATCAACTAACCATTCAGAAACGTCCTGTCTCATTCTAGATGTTGTCACTTCTTCTTGAGTCTCTCCATCATTGTCCAACTCCGGTTTGATCATAAAAGGCTGAACAGTTTCTGACATTTTCAGTGCGTGTCTGCGGGAGGTCATCGGAGCTGCTAACGCGAGCTCTTGAAGCTCCGCCCTCTTCTAGAAAGGGGACCAGCAGCTCATTTGCATTTAAAGGGACACACACAAAAACGGCGTGTTTTTGCTCACCCTCAAAAATGAAGTTATTACCACTTCACTGCATAAATTATAAATTAATATAGATTAATTTTTTTAAAGCTACAAAAGTTATTCAGTCAAGAGCAGTGAGTGATTTTCTCTTTGTCTTTTGTTCTCTGATTTACACTAATGACAGACAGAAGCAGGTTTATTTAGGCTGCTGTCACTTTAAGAGCTGACGCACATGACGTGGATCTGACATGGCATTAATTTGGAGAAATAAAAATATATTAAAAACTTTAATGTTAGGTACGATTAATTACAGAAAAATGTGCAATAAGCCTATATGGGGCAGAAAAGTAGTAAAGTAAACGCTTTTTACGTTTTATTTTAATGTGTTACCACTGTACATTATGCTTTACATAATTAATTTTTAAAAACAAGAATATATTAGTTTTTAAAAATTGTTACGCATAATGTACAGTGGTAACACCTTAAAATAAAATTTAAAAAGCGTTTATTTTAATATAAATATTGGTGAATAGATTAAGGTGAATAGAGTCATATAGGCTATATAATTATCTTTTCATGAATGCAAAACATACAGAGGTCCATAAAATATTTGATTAGAGAATGAGATTGTTTATTTAGTCTGTAACACTTTAGAATAATGGTCCGTCATTAATAGGTAACTATGCAGGGCTAATGAGTAGTACTACATTAACACTTCAGCTACTACTATTAACTAATATGGAAACAAGCTTAACTAATCAGTAAGTAATATCGAATTTAGGACTAAGATAGTTTCTTATTAGGTAATCAATAATTACTGAAGGATATTGGCATCACTAAGAACTAATAGGTAACTATGACAAATTATAAAGAATTAATAATTAATTACTAATCACAACATTAACGTGTCTAAGATGTGAGATGTTTTTTTTTTTTTTTTTTTTTACTCTCACCGTGGTCATAAAATGCATCTCTAATTACCTAGGTGTTACCTAGTCACTATGCAGGAACTACTAGTGATCTGGACCATTATTTTAAAGTGAAAAAGATGTTTTTCACTTTAAAATAATGGTCCAGGTCACTAGTAGTTCCTGCATAGTGACTGATTACGGTTCGGACACACAATAATGTTTTTTTTATAATTTGTCAGTTAGTTAATAGTTATTAATGAGGCTAATCTCATTCAGTAATTATTGATTACTTAACAAGGCATTATCTCCTAAATGCGATATTACTTACTGATTAGTTAAGCTTGTTTCCATATTAGTTAATAATAGTAACTGAAGTGTTAATGTAGCACTACTCATTAGTGCTGCATTACTTCCTGCATAGTTACTTATTAATGACGGACCATTATTCTAAAGTGTTACCATTTAGTCTAACCATCAATATGTGCTGTTTAATGTGTGTAACCTGCAGATGTGCTAAAGTCAGCGAGGGCAGTGTCCTGGTTTGCTGTTTCTCCCCATGTGGACAGATGTTCGTCACAGGCTCCACTCTGGGTGAACTGCACCTCTGGACGCCGAATGTGGGGTCTTCACACACGCAGAGAGACGCTCATGATCTGGGAGTCAACTGCTGCCACTTCTGCCCTCAGATCTGCATCGGTAAAACAACCAATATAATCTCTCTCCTGCTCTAGATTATGATTATAACGCCCTCTGCTGGGGAGAGATGGGGTTTTCCTGTGTGTGTGATGTGGGAAAGTCTTGCATATCCTGACGTTTGTCTTTTGATATTGTGGAACGATCTATTTTAGATGAAGCCACCCCTAAACAACACATGGAAATAATAATGAGCTGTGCTGGGTCACTTGTCAATTGTCAGTTAGTGTCTTTCTGTCTAAAGCTTTTGTTGTTGTTGTTGTTTTTCCATAAATAATACGTCCAAACTAACAAATATTAATAAACTCAAAATATTAACATACACGTTCCAAAGTCAACAGTCAGAATTTAACTTGAATTTGAGCAAAAACTGAAACATCTTGGCCTGCTTGCATTTTTTTTTTTTTTTTTTTTTTTTTTTTTGTTCTCCCATGTTTGCATACGGATGAATGAAAGTGAATGAAGCTCAAAATGTAAAATCTAGACGCCGATAAACAAAATTCTGGCTGAACGAATTTGAATTAAGAATTTAATGAGATTTTAAATGCTTTTGTCTCAGCCACATAGTCCAAAACTGTCTTTCTGTTCACGTCCATCTGTTTAGGATCAGTTTAGGATTGTTGTTTATACAGTTAAGTGTAATTATATCCACATTTGTTGTGAGGTTAAATTACAGGAGTGATTATTGTGAACTACCCAGATTCAATATATATTCAGAGAGAATATAATGTAATTATCTTTACAGGGAAGTCAAACATCATTATAATGATATGTCGTTTGTGTGCATTTGTGTGCGTGCGTGCGTGTGTGTGTGTGTGTGTGTGTGCGCGGGTGTATTTAAGTGTGTGTGTGCGTGCACGTATTTGCGTGGGTGTGTTACGTGCATGTGTTTGTGTGTGTGTGCGCGTGCGTTTGTATGCGTGTGTGCACGTGTTTGCGTGTGTGTGCGTGTCTGTGTGTTTTCAGATGGCCAGACAATCAAGTTTCGATTGGCCTCTGGTGGGCAGGATAACCAACTGAGGATATGGATTATTTCCCAGCATGCAACAGCAGCTACTCCCAGTCTGCATTCAACCCCAAATAAACTTAAAACTGAGTGAATCGACGATTAGACATTTTCTGTAGCATGACTGACAACACACTTACATTTAGCAAATATTGTATTGAAACTGGATCAGAAAGTGACGTCAGCATCAGTATATATGTCAGAAAATATGTCATTGTGGAAAGAAAGAGAGGCAAAAATAATATTTTTGTGTGTCATTTTACTGTTCGGACTGCAAACAACTACATGCATGTGAGTCGAATATGCCAAAGATCATGCCTAAAATATCAGAGAAGAAAACTGGATTCAGGCCAAATTGAAGTTTGTTTGGTGTGAATGTATAGCTTGAGCATTTGAGCTCTGTGAGTAAATCATTGCTATTAATTGTTTTGCTTCTAATAGTTTTAGTGAACAGCACTAGTTAAATGAAGACTCTTTAATCTATAATCCTCCGCACAGGCTCTGATGTCGGCTTTGTCTGTCTGTCACTGTGGCAACCGTCGCGGCTGACTGTGCCACTGCCTGCTGGGAATGTTCTACACACTTTTGTTTCTCACACACATGCAGATAAGCAGCAGTCAATCACAGGGGTTGCTGGGATATTGCGTCTCATCATCTCGCAGGAAATTGGCGCGTGTGTGTGGAGGCAGAATATGCATGATGTTTCTCTTCTGACTGACGTTATCAGTGACGCCAGCTCGCTTGTGTTTCAGTTCTTTATATTGCCTGTCTGGGAGATTGATTTGATTTAGTTCATCTGAAGTGAATTCTCAACTAAAGTAATTGGCTTAAGCAAGCGTCATGCTGCTGTAGAGCTGTTGCTGCGTCCATCTGTGTTCGCTGTGTGTTAACTGAAAAATTCTAAACATTAATACAAACTGTAATAGTATCTCAATTATACTCAAATATCACTGTAGACAACAACAGTCTTCATTGCTTAACATAGCAGGACGTGTCCAAAACTTAGTGAGCTCCCTAGATAGGCAGCATCCTAACTCAGAGAAAATGGACCACTGCTGAGGTCTTCATTCGCTCCAAATATTATGAAGGCTTAAAAGACCCTTACACTATCCCCCAGTTTCACAGACGAGGCTTAAATTAGTCCCAGACTAAAATGCATGTTTGAGCTGTTTTAACTGAAAGCAACTTTTTTAGGGTTAGTTGCATGTAATTGTGCATAATTTACTGTTATTACTATGGTAAGTACATGTAATATATGTAACAAGGACACTCTAAAATAAAGTGTTACCGTCTTTTTCTAAGGCATGTTGAATTATTCCCTAATTGAATTTATTCTGGTCTAATCCTGGCTTAATCTAAACCCAGTCTGTGAAACCAGGCCTAGGTGTCAGAGAAGAAAATATAGATATTTGTTTATCAAAACAATATGATTGTTAAACTATTTATTTTTGTTGCTGTACAGCATAACAACAAAAAATAATACATGCAAAGTTATAAATATGAATTATTAAAAATAATAAATAAATATAATTAATAAAAATAATTTAATGACAATAAAATAATTAAAAAAAAAGTCTTCTGCTGGAGCTTTTTACTAGTAAAATTTTAATATGGCTATGTTTTACTAATTTTTTTAGATCTGTATTATATTTACATGTTTTATTAGTTGTAATTATATTTTTTAAAACGGTTGTTAAAATACATAAAATGAATAAATAAAAATGTAAGTTTTTAATTCATTTAGAAATATTATATATATATATATATATATATATATATATATATTTATTTATTATTATTATTTTATATATATATATATATATATATATATATATATATAATATTATTATTATTATTATTATTATAATTTTTTTATGTTAAACTATTTACATTTCTTGATGTAGCATAACAACAAAAATAATACAAAGTTATAAATATGAATCATTAAAAATAATAAATAAATATAATCAAAAATAAATAAAACAATAATAAAATAATTTTAAAAAACAAAAACAAACTTGCCTGTCTTCTGCTGGAGCTTTTCAAATTTAATATGGCTAATTTTTATATATTTATATTTATTTACTGTATTTACTTCTTCATTTACATATTTTAATAATTGTTAAATATTTTAAAACAGTTAAAATATGTAAAAAAAAAAAAAAAAAAAATCTAATTAATTTCATGTATTTTTATCAATTCTTTTTAGAATTACATGAATTAAATGTATATTTGTAATGAACATTTTTCAGCTCAGTTTTTTGCACATTGGATCCATTTTGTCACAGTGCATTATGGGATTGCCTTTTGCATGCAGGATAATGCCGTCTTAGTATTTGGTCTCTTCAAAAGCACAGCCTTTTGAACATCCTTTGCATCGGGACTGCACCTATGATCCCTTAAAATGGCAGATCACTAGCTGGATATTTTCCCACAATGCTTCAGTGTGTGTGTGTTTCTACACAGGTTATGGGATGTCACTGCTGTATACGCTCTCCGCTCAATCTGCTCCAGTCCTCTCCTATGCGTTCTCATTTGACGGACAGCTGCTCGTCCCTGGGTAAGCCCCTCCCACTCATGACATCACTGCATGGCACTCTCAAATACTGCACAGGTTGAATACAGCTGTTTTTATATTTAATATTTCTTCCTTTTTCCTTTGTATCGTGCAGTGGAGTTCAGTTGAGCGATGTAAAATGGGACTATGTGAAGGGACATAATATTTTACCATATTTTAAAACAGCGCCATTGACAAATTATCACAAAATGTCTAATTTGACCTGTATTCCCCCTACTGCCTATACTTTTCAGTATTATTTATATACTATTGTAGTATTTATTAATATTTTAAATGGACTTTTATTTATATTAGTGCTGTCAAATCGATTAATCGCATCCAAAATGAAAGTTTGTGTTCACATAATATGTGTGTACTGTATATAATTGTGTATAAAAACACACATGCATATATTTAAGAAACATTTGTTATATTTATATATAAAATACAGTATATGCATGCAAATATTTCTTAAATATATACATGTATGTGTGTTCAAATATACATAATTATACACAGTACGCACACATTATGTAAACACAAACTTTTATTTTGGATGCGATTAATCGTTTGACAGCACTAATTTATATATTTTTTTTAATATATTTAGTGCTGTCAAATCGATTAATCATGATTAATCACATCTAACTAAGTTTGTGTTTATATAATGTGTTTTATTTATATATATATATATATATATATATATATGTATGTATGTATGTATGTGTGTGTGTGTGTGTGTGTGTGTGTGTATATATATATATATATATATATAAACACAAAGTATTGTTAAATTCGATTAATCACAATTATGAATTATTATTATTAATATTTTTACATTTTATGTGCTAAATATTTCTATTTAGTGTTAATTTTCTTTTTAGTTTTTAAACTAGTTATTTAAACTTATAGTTGCCTTTTTTTTTTTTAGTTTAAGTGTTTCATCTAATATTTTATTTTATTTTATTTCAGCTTTATTTCAATGAACAAAAACGATTTTTAACAGTTTGTTTTAGTAAACAATAACTACTATTTACAAATAAATAATATAGTATGTGACAAAAACACACATTGTACAGTTTGACCAGCAGAGGGATCTGTGGTGTCAGATTCTGATCTCAGTCTTGGAAACAGCAGTGCATTCATTTCAAAGACCAGCAAAATCCATAACATGCTGGATTTGAGCTCTTTTAAGGGACAAAAATCTGTCTGAGCTCAGATGCTACTGACAAACAACACAAAATGATGTAAATATGTATTTATCTTTGCTCTTTATTTGCAGGTCTGTGGATAAAACAGTGGCGGTGTATGACGCGGTGAGTGATTGACGTCTTTATTTTTGTTTTGAGGTTATCGCATCAGAAACAAATAAGTGCATCCATTAATGACACCAGATAAATCAGAAGAAATGTGAAAGACTGTAGAGTCTTGACCTCTGACCTGCACAGTTCTTGTGCTTTCTTTATTAACTCTGGCTATATTAACAATCATGCATATTCAATAACCAAAGCCTTAATGTATTTGCATAATTAGCCAGCCGAAGTTTGGGAAAGAAACCAGAGTTTCATGGATGAATTATGATCAATGGATGATTAAAATATTCCCAAACCATGTGATTTGGAGTTCCAACGTAAACGTTTTGCCAAAGTGCAATTATGATTTGTGTTTAAATCCTACAGTATCATCTAATTTTGGTGAGTGATGTCTTTGTAAATGGCATGTGTGAACAGGTCTATGTCTAGCCAAACACTGTTTCTCTCTCTCTCTCTCTCTCTCTCTCTCTCTCTCTGTGTGTGTGTGTGTGTGTGTGTGTGTGTGTGAACAGAATCATGGAGAACTTCTACACACTCTGACGCAGCATGACAGGTGAGCATGACATCTGCTGCTCTCAATCTCTCAGTGTGAATCCAGAGTCAGAGTTTACTCTGGAGTTTCATTATCTCAAGTTTCATTCATTCAGAGTTTATATTATCTAAACTCAGAATTGTGAGTTTATATCTCGCAACTGCAAGGGAAAAAAAGGTAAATAATTGTTAGATAAATTACCTTTTTTATTCAATGGTGGAAACAACGTTCCATACGATTCGGTTCTGTGCCATTAAGCACAAAAATCCCTTTTATTTCCTGAATAGTTCCAAAATAGAAAATAAAATTAACTGCTTCACGTCTCCGAGCAACACAAGGTGACTAACAAATCAGTGGACGATTTTTGAACCAATCAGATGAATGAATGATTCAGTGACTCACTTACTTTGACAGTAGCTTGTTTAGTTCCTGAATAAATCCGTCGCTGCGTCCGAAATCGCATGCTAGATAGTAGGTGCTACATTTGGTTTGAAACTTAATTCGCTAAATAAGTATATCTCTATAGTATGGGTGTGTGTAGTATGAATGTAATCCGGACGTACTACATTTGCCATGTTGTCATTATCATGTGACCTACCAGCGTCAGTTGTGTCGCTTCACTGCCATTCATAAATCCTTTCCCGTGGCCTCATGGGATAGTAAAGTGTCCATCGTATGCACACTTTGGAATCTCATCGGTAGTAGTAGGTCATCCGGGGACTTTTTGCCTACTCTTTTATATGAGTACTGTGATTTTGGACATACTACTCAGCTTACTATTTTTCACCTACTATACAGTACAGAAAGTAGGCATATTCAGACACACAGAGTGTTTTTGAGTTAATCGGCTGAGTGAATATAGAACGTCGCTTGTTTTGTTCCTGAATGAATCAGTGTTTTTGAGCGAATCGTTTGCGTGAATGATTCAGTGACTCTCATAGACAGTTGCTGGTATCATTCCTGATTGAATCAATGCTTTTGAATGAATCAGTTAAACGAATGAGTGATTGTATTCCTCATAGTATACAAGGAAAATAATTAGCCATTAATAGTCAAAATTAATGATTGTTTTGTCACAAAACGTCATTGGACTGATGTAATTCCTCTGTTGTGTTTCAGTAAATTTCTGCTCTTTTGTCAAACATAGTGAGCACCAAACGGTTTAAACTGTTGCCATCCACATTTGTCCAAATGCTGCTGTTTAATCGTCACATTTTCTGGAGTGACTCCTGTATTCTGTTATATTTCCCACATATCCCTCTGTCTGTGTCTCTGCTGTAGATATGTGACTGCATGCACCTTCTCTCCCTGCGTGTTGATGTTTGTATCCGGCTCTATGGATAAGACGGTGAATATCTGGAGGATTGGAGATGGAAATGCTCAAGCATGTAACCACACGCAGTCCATCTGCTTTTGTTGAACTGTAAACCACACATGAATATTGGCACTGTTGTGTTTGGCCGTCTGACCGTTGAGTAGTGTTTAAACAAATGTTCAACACAAGTCAAGCTTTAGGGTTATCAGCAGGTTTTGTACAACAGATCATACACTGTTGATCACATTCCCAATAGTTACAGTAGTTGCAATTTTACTTGTATTTAACTTGAATCATTTGTATAATTTGGGCTCATCTTTGTGATGAAGATGTTGACCTTAATTAGATAATGTCATTATTTTGTAACAAGTCGTTATGTGTATGTGTGAGCATGCAGCAATTGTGTTTCCGTGACCCACGGGCATGTTGGGTTCCCGCGTCCTGCAGGTCTAGATCACTGCCAGGCAGTGGCAGATGGCACACAGTCCGGCCATTAGACGAGCACCAGCTCAGAGAGGCAGACATCCAAACATGGATTACAGACACTATGAAGAATCAAATTTTACAGCTCAGACAGAACAGCTGCCGATCTGTAGTATAATGATCGTTTATGACTTAAAACAATAGTTCACCCCCCAAACATTCTGCCATTATTTACTCCTTAATCATGGCATTACAAACAATATCATTATTTTTTTTTTGAAACGCAGAGAAATTTTGAAGAATGTTCACTCTTATTTTGCAAGTAACAACAGTTCACATGAAAAACCTCCCGTCAAAAGTCCAGTTTTTATTTATTTATATATATATATATATATATATATATATATATATATATATATATATATATATTTTTATATTTTATTTATGTATTTATTTATATAAAATCTCTAGTACAGTCATGAACTGCAGTCATTTTATCTTTTTCAGTGGTCAAAAAGTTAAGGGGTACTATGTAAAAACTATAAAAATATAATAACACACGTTTTCACTAAATAAACAATAATGATTATTTTGCACCATTTAAAATATATTTACCATTAGGCCTACTTATTTTACTAAAACATTTTAATGTATAAATAAATGTCATGCAGACTTCTATGAACATTTTTGAATGAAGCAAACGAATCTATGGAAGCTTGTTTCCACCACCGAATAAAAAATAAAAAAGGTAATTCTGACTTTATATCTCGCAATTCTGACTTTATATCTCGCAATTCTGACTTTATATCTCACAATTCTGACTTTATATCTCACAATTCTGACTTTATATCACACAATTCTGACTTTATATCTCTCAATTCTGACTTTATATCACTCAATTCTGACTTTATATCTCTCAATTCTGACTTTATATCTCACAATTCTGACTTTATATCACTCAATTCTGACTTTATATCACACAATTCTGACTTTATATCACTCAATTCTGACTTTATATCTCTCAATTCTGACTTTATATCTCTCAATTCTGACTTTATATCTCACAATTCTGACTTTATATCACGCAATTCTGACTTTATATCACGCAATTCTGACTTTATATCTCTCAATTCTGACTTTATATCTCTCAATTCTGACTTTATATCACGCAATTCTGACTTTATATCTCGCAATTCTGACTTTATATCACGCAATTCTGACTTTATATCTCGCAATTCTGACTTTATATCACACAATTCTGACTTTATATCACACAATTCTGACTTTATATCACACAATTCTGACTTTATATCACTCAATTCTGACTTTATATCACTCAATTCTGACTTTATATCACACAATTCTGACTTTATATCTCTCAATTCTGACTTTATATCACTCAATTCTGACTTTATATCACTCAATTCTGACTTTATATCACACAATTCTGACTTTATATCTCTCAATTCTGACTTTATATCACTCAATTCTGACTTTATATCACTCAATTCTGACTTTATATCACACAATTCTGACTTTATATCTCTCAATTCTGACTTTATATCACACAATTCTGACTTTATATCTCTCAATTCTGACTTTATATCACTCAATTCTGACTTTATGTCTCTCAATTCTGACTTTATATCTCACAATTCTGACTTTATATCACTCAATTCTGACTTTATATCACACAATTCTGACTTTATATCACTCAATTCTGACTTTATATCTCTCAATTCTGACTTTATATCTCTCAATTCTGACTTTATATCTCACAATTCTGACTTTATATCACGCAATTCTGACTTTATATCACGCAATTCTGACTTTATATCTCTCAATTCTGACTTTATATCTCTCAATTCTGACTTTATATCACGCAATTCTGACTTTATATCTCGCAATTCTGACTTTATATCACGCAATTCTGACTTTATATCTCTCAATTCTGACTTTATATCTCACAATTCTGACTTTATATCTCTCAATTCTGACTTTATATCACGCAATTCTGACTTTATATCTCTCAATTCTGACTTTATATCTCTCAATTCTGACTTTATATCACTCAATTCTGACTTTATATCACGCAATTCTGACTTTATATCTCGCAATTCTGACTTTATATCACTCAATTCTGACTTTATATCACTCAATTCTGACTTTATATCTCATAATTCTGACTTTATATCACTCAATTCTGACTTTATATCACTCAATTCTGACTTTATATCTCACAATTCTGACTTTATATCTCTCAATTCTGACTTTATATCACTCAATTCTGACTTTATATCTCAATTCTGACTTTATATCTCTCAATTCTGACTTTATATCACGCAATTCTGACTTTATATCTCTCAATTCTGACTTTATATCACTCAATTCTGACTTCATATCTCACAATTCTGACTTCATATCTCTCAATTCTGACTTTATATCTCACAATTCTGACTTTATATCACTCAATTCTGACTTTAGATCTCTCAATTCTGACTTTATATCTCACAATTCTGACTTTATATCACTCAATTCTGACTTTAGATCTCTCAATTCTGACTTTATATCTCACAATTCTGACTTTATATCACTCAATTCTGACTTTATATCTCGCAATTCTGACTTTATATCACGCAATTCTGACTTTATATCACGCAATTCTGACTTTATATCTCTCAATTCTGACTTTATATCTCTCAATTCTGACTTTATATCACTCAATTCTGACTTTATATCACGCAATTCTGACTTTATATCTCTCAATTCTGACTTTATATCACGCAATTCTGACTTTATATCTCTCAATTCTGACTTTATATCTCTCAATTCTGACTTTATATCACGCAATTCTGACTTTATATCTCTCAATTCTGACTTTATATCTCTCAATTCTGACTTTATATCACTCAATTCTGACTTTATATCACGCAATTCTGACTTTATATCTCGCAATTCTCAGAATTATATCACTCAATTCTGACTTTATATCACTCAATTCTGACTTTATATCTCATAATTCTGACTTTATATCACTCAATTCTGACTTTATATCACTCAATTCTGACTTTATATCTCACAATTCTGACTTTATATCTCTCAATTCTGACTTTATATCACTCAATTCTGACTTTATATCTCAATTCTGACTTTATATCTCTCAATTCTGACTTTATATCACTCAATTCTGACTTTATATCTCTCAATTCTGACTTTATATCTCACAATTCTGACTTCATATCTCGCAATTCTGACTTCATATCTCGCAATTCTGACTTCATATCTCGCAATTCTGACTTCATATCACGCAATTCTGACTTTATATCACGCAATTCTGACTTTATATCTCTCAATTCTGACTTTATATCTCTCAATTCTGACTTTATATCTCACAATTCTGACTTTATATCTCTCAATTCTGACTTCATATCTCTCAATTCTGACTTCATATCTCGCAATTCTGACTTTATATCTCGCAATTCTGACTTTATATCTCGCAATTCTGACTTTATATCTCGCAATTCTGACTTTACATCTCGCAATTCTGACTATATCTCGCAATTCTGACTATATCTCGCAATTCTGACTTTATATCACTCAATTCTGACTTTATGGCCTGGTTTCACAGACAGGGCTTAGAATAAGATAGGATTAGGCCTTAGTTCAATTTAGGACATTTAAGTAACTTTTATAAACGTGCCCTAGAAAAAAACATTACTGGTGTGCATCTTGAGACAAAACACTGGCATTGACAGATATCTCAGTGCAAGTTTCTTTCAGTTAAAACAGCTGAAACATGCATTTTAGTCTGGGACTAGCTTAAGCCTTGTCTGTAAAACCGGGGGTATATCTCGCAATTCTGACTTTATATCTCATAATTCTGACTTTATATCTCTCAATTCTGACTTTATATCTCACAATTCTGACTTTATATCTCTCAATTCTGACTTTATATCTCTCAATTCTGACTTTATATCACTCAATTCTGACTTTATATCTCTCAATTCTGACTTTATATCACTCAATTCTGACTTTATATCACTCAATTCTGACTTTATATCTCACAATTCTGACTTCATATCTCTCAATTCTGACTTTATATCTCACAATTCTGACTTTATATCTCTCAATTCTGACTTTATATCACGCAATTCTGACTTTATATCTCGCAATTCTGACTTTATATCACTCAATTCTGACTTTATATCTCTCAATTCTGACTTTATATCTCTCAATTCTGACTTTATATCTCATAATTCTGACTTTATATCACTCAATTCTGACTTTATATCTCTCAATTCTGACTTTATATCTCACAATTCTGACTTCATATCTCGCAATTCTGACTTCATATCTCGCAATTCTGACTTCATATCTCGCAATTCTGACTTCATATCACGCAATTCTGACTTTATATCACGCAATTCTGACTTTATATCTCTCAATTCTGACTTTATATCTCTCAATTCTGACTTTATATCTCACAATTCTGACTTTATATCTCTCAATTCTGACTTCATATCTCTCAATTCTGACTTCATATCTCGCAATTCTGACTTTATATCTCGCAATTCTGACTTTATATCTCGCAATTCTGACTTTATATCTCGCAATTCTGACTTTACATCTCGCAATTCTGACTATATCTCGCAATTCTGACTATATCTCGCAATTCTGACTTTATATCACTCAATTCTGACTTTATGGCCTGGTTTCACAGACAGGGCTTAGAATAAGATAGGATTAGGCCTTAGTTCAATTTAGGACATTTAAGTAACTTTTATAAACGTGCCCTAGAAAAAAACATTACTGGTGTGCATCTTGAGACAAAACACTGGCATTGACAGATATCTCAGTGCAAGTTTCTTTCAGTTAAAACAGCTGAAACATGCATTTTAGTCTGGGACTAGCTTAAGCCTTGTCTGTAAAACCGGGGGTATATCTCGCAATTCTGACTTTATGTCACGCAATTGTACGGAAGAAAAAGTCACAATTATCTTTTAAATTGTTTTATTCCGTGGCGGAAACAAGCTTCCATAATAATTAACTCTTTCCCCACCATTGACGTAATTTTCCAGCGCTCCATGTTTTCACTGTTATACGGTAGGGGGCGCTATTACACATCTGAGCAAAGTAGTCACTGATGCACCAACAGACTTTTTTTCTGGATTTTCGGGAGGAGATTGGAGCTTCAACTTTAATTTCTACTGAAGTCATAGGATCTAATAAAACATCTCTGTCTGAACACTCTATACTTACGAATCATGAAACTAGTGTAATGAGACAGTCTTTAAGAAACGTAATGGCCAAATAAAAGTGCATCAACGCCATTGTGGTAATTTTATATAGCCAGAAAAATTATCATGAATATTTAATATGATCACCCCAACCCTAGTGCAGTTTATCTCAGTGGAGTTACTGAATGAGTATGTACAGGCATCACGTATTAAACAGAAAGTCTATACAATAAAATGGCATTAATTTGTGCTGAATGTCTTTTCACATTTAGTGACTCATTTTCTCTTTATTTTCAGCTGAACCATTGAAAACGTCAGTCCAAGGTACTGTAAGAGATTCTCACCATTAGCATTCACAAATAGAACAAAACAAAGAGACACATTAGCCTAGATCTATATTCATTTTTATTAAATCAGCACATTAAAGATAAAATGGATGAAATATATTTGACTAAATGAGTTTGTTCAGAGAACAAAAATCGGGATATTCACATACTAATCAGTCTGAGACCTGAGGTAGTGTGATCAATACCAGATTCATGAGTGAATCATTCTTTTGAATCGAATCTTTTCAATGAATCGGTTAAACTACAGCAGTTCACAAAACTGTTCTGAATGATTAATTAACCATGAATCGCATTACATCATCCTGTATAGTTCTCGAGTCAATCAACCGAGAACATCTCTTTTTAAAGGGGTCCTATAATGCCCCTTTTAACAAGATGTAAAATAAGTCTCTGATGTCCCCAGATTGTGTATGTGAAGTTTTAGCTCAAAATACCCCACAGATCATTTTATAGCATGTTAAAATTCACTTTTTGAGGATGAGCAAAAACGCGTTGTTTTTGTGTGTGTCCCTTTAAATGCAAATGAGCTGCTGCCTTTCAGGAAGAGGGCGGAGCTTCAAGAGCTCGTGTTAGCAGCTCCGATGACCTCACGCAGACACGCACAGAAAATGTCAGAAACTGTTCAGCCTTTTATGTTCAAACCGGAGTCGGACAATGATGGAGAGACTCAAGAAGAAGTGACAACATCTAGAATGAGACAGGACGTTTCTGAATGGTTAGTTGATGAATTTATGATGTGATGTGGAGTTACTATCAAGTCATCGATTAGCATATTCTGCCATGATAATCTATAAATCACTGGTGTGGGAACTGTTGTAAGATCCTTCAGAGCCAGAGAATATCTGCTGCATGAAGAGAGAACAGGTATAGTTTAGTTTAATTACGGTTATAACTTGTGTTGTCATCTTGCTTTTATGACATGCTATTGCATTCGTGTTCGTACTGTATTGCAATAAATGTGAAAGACGGATGACAGCTTGAGCGACTCCCAAATGTGCTCGACTACAACAACTCTTCCTCTCGTGTTCCCGGGGGTGGGGTTTATGTACATTTTAGGGTTAGTGATGTCACTAACCCGTGAAGAAGCTCGTTGTAGTCCCTACCAGCCGTTTGTTGTAGTTGTTAAAAAGCAAATTTTTTTTTTTTTTTTTTTAAATATCTCCCTTTCGTCGTAACTTTGCAGATGTTGTTTATGCTCCAACAGCAACATTACACACTAACTAAAGTAAAAAAAAAGTCAAATCATAATCAACCACCCCTTTAACATGTCTGAATCTTAATGAGTTGAGAACCGATAAATGAGTTGATAGTAAGAGCATTTGACGTGAACCAAGGATTTGCAAATAATGGAAACATCTTTATGACTTTGACATTTATCAACACACATAGAGTGGGCTTTAAAAAATACAGAATTTTATTAACTTTTTCAGCCTGAATCATGGTTTGAAAGAACCTATTTACAGAAATTATTCGGATTTCTCATAGTTAGATTCGATAGTGCTTTTTTTTTTATAGCTGTTTGATGTCGTCTTTACTCTGAAATTAAAGGAGACACGTAAGCAGTCTATGTTTAGGTAAGTCAGAGTCTTTTGCTGTGTAATAATCATATCACAATTTTGGTAGTAATTCAATTATTTGTGCAGTGCTAGTTTTGATTAATGTTCACTGCATTCACAATGTTGTAGATTTAAAAATGAATGAATGTAGCATTTAACACAAAATAAACAAGCCACATGTTTTTGATCTGTACAGGCACGTACATATGAATAATTCATCAGGCCGAGAGGAGAAGCTTTGTTTGGCTTTGGGAAGGAAGGGACACATTGTTTGCAACATAATGAGAGATGTTGAGCATTGAGGATGATAATAAAGCACTTCCTGTTTGTGTGTGCGGACAGGAAGGAAGCCACTGGGTTACTCCAGAACACTGGTCAGCGATTGGTCAGAGGAGGATGTGTGTGAGTGGCTCCGTGATGAAGGATTTGATGCTCTGGTGGACACATTCAGGGCCCACAACATTGACAGGGCCGAACTAATGACCTTACACATGGACACACTGATCACTGCTTTTAACATTGGTGAGGAAACACACACACACAAAACATTTCAGACATTTTCTTTAATGCTTTATCACAGGTTCTAGAAAGTAAGAAATCAAATTGAATATCCTTCACAAACATTTAAAATATTTTACAATTAAAATATTACACTAAAGGATAGACCACAGTATTAGAGACTTGGCTTTTTTGTCTTAAGCCAGTAAATAACCACCCAAAACACCCTAGAAGTCCCCATGAAATCAAAAAAAAAAAAAACATTGACAAAATTCACATTTAGAAGATATAAGCATTCAAAACTTAGTCTCTCACTTCTGCCAATATGGATCAATGATTTTGATGACATCACTCTGCACTTCAGCTTCTCATTAGATTTTCTGTCCAATCAAATGCTCTCTAGAATCTGAAGCCCCGCCTCTACATTATAAATAGACGCTGAAGCTGCGGCTGAAATCAGTCACTTGTTCACACATTTACTGTTTTCTACATGGTGAAGGGCACATAGTGCACTATATAGGGGATAGGGAACGATCAGGCAGTGTGAATATGCTTTCCATTGGGCCGAATGAAGTCTGGTTTCATGTTAGTGTCACCAAGTCGATACGATAGAGACATGATAGCACAGAGCGGATCATGTGATCGAGTCGGTCCAGAGACACGATAGCACAGAGCGGATCATGTGATCGAGTCGGTCCAGAGACACGATAGCACAGAGCGGATCATGTGATCGAGTCGGTCCAGAGACACGACAGCACAGAGCGGATCATGTGATCGAGTCGGTCCAGAGACACGACAGCACAGAGCGGATCATGTGATCGAGTCGGTCCAGAGACACGACAGCACAGAGCGGATCATGTGATGGAGTCGGTCCAGAGACATGATAGCACAGAGCGGATCATGTGATCGAGTCGGTCCAGAGACACGATAGCACGGAGCGGATCATGTGATCGAGTCGGTCCAGAGACACGATAGCACGGAGCGGATCATGTGATCGAGTCGGTTCAGAGACACGACAGCACGGAGCGGATCATGTGATCGAGTCGGTCCAGAGACACAACAGCACAGAGCGGATCATGTGATCGAGTCGGTCCAGAGACACGACAGCACAGAGCGAATCATGTGATCGAGTCGGTCCAGAGACACGACAGCACAGTGCGGATCATGTGATCGAGTCGGTCCAGAAACACGACAGCACAGAGCGGATCATGTGATCGAGTCGGTCCAGAGACACGACAGCACAGAGCGGATCATGTGATCGAGTCGGTCCAGAGACACGATAGCACGGAGCGGATCATGTGATCGAGTCGGTTCAGAGACACAATAGCACGGAGCGGATCATGTGATCGAGTCGGTCCAGAGACACGACAGCACAGAGCGGATCATGTGATCGAGTCGGTCCAGAGACACAATAGCACAGAGCGGATCATGTGATCGAGTCGGTCCAGAGACACGACAGCACAGAGCGGATCATGTGATCGAGTCGGTCCAGAGACACAATAGCACGGAGCGGATCATGTGAGCGAGTCGCTACATACCAGAAAACGTATCTGACCCGTTTGAATTCTGCACAGAATGCTGTATTTTGAAGCGATATGGAGGAGATCAGGAGGAGAAACGGTTAGAGATTAGGAGGAACCTGCGGCTTTACCGAGCTCAATTGCTCTGGCCGAGCTGTGATATAAACTAAACACTATTGGCTATTTTAAAAAAAGGGAGGAGTTGTTCGATATGTCCCGCCCTGTCTTCCTGTTTCAGTGGAAATTACATCAACACGTTGAATAATGCTGAGCGTTTAAGGCATTTCAGTGGGACTTTAAAACCTGTCAGAACTTAGAAACCACATAGCAACACCCTAGCAACCATTTAGAACATCCTAGCATTGTAGCTGTGAGTTTCATCAGAAGTCTAGTTCTTCAAATTACACTGAAGAAAAAAATAAAGACAGAAGATACTCTGTTTCAGTGGTTTTCGTGATCATTCTCATCTGAGGGACGCCCATCCTAAAATTTAAAAGACCTAATTTATACTGGAAACAATAAAATTATAAGTATGTGTAAAATATATTTTGTTTCTATTACATTACATTTTTTTCCTACTCACTATAGTATTGTACTAGACTTATTTAAAGAGAGAGATTTATTCTAGATTTATTCATTTAAATGTTTATGTAAATGTAATTTTTATTTATTAATTTTAATACTCTCTAAAAAATGTTGAGTTGTTTCAACCCATGTTTGGGTTAAATACGGATAAACCCAACCGTTATGTGTTAATGAATGTTGAGATTAACATTAACTAAGAATTATTGGTCATGTTAGTTCATATTAACTAATGTAGTTAACTAATGTTAACAAATGAAACCTTACTGTAAAGTGTTATTACATTTTAAACCCAACGGTTGGGTTTGTCCATATTTGACCCAAATATGGGTTGAAATAAACAAACATTTTTAGAGTGTAATTATTCATTTGATTCTTATTTTTACCCTCATGTTTAACACTGTTTTTCTCTAAACAAGCCAGCAAGATCAAGTAACACAACATAATAAATCTTAAATGACAATTGAAATGTAATTTATATTGTTATTAATGTAATATGCATTTTAATATGCATATATAAATAATAAATGTTAATAATTCAATTCATTAGTAATCATTAAAATAATTCTATTTCTACTTAGTAGAACCTCTATAACCTGAATGCATCAAACCGCTGGAAATCGCCTTTGGATGATCCTGACTGTCAGCTGTAGGGAGTTGATTGTGTTGGTTATTGAGTGATGCAGACTGCAGGTTTTTTGTCTTGTGTTTGTCTGGTGGTTGGTCTGATTGGGTCCTCAGGAGGAGCGCGAGCTCTGTGCTAATGAATTGCATTTACAGAGGCGCTGCAGTCATCATAACCTGCTGCTGCTGTAATCTTCGAGCTGTTCCAGGTTTCACTCAAGAGTCTGACTGCATATTGATCACACATGCAGCCCTGCAGAGAGAGGGTTAGTGCAGACAGGCCATGATTCTCACATCTCTCTCTGAGAGAAACACATCTATCTGTGGGATCTCAACCGGAGAATAGCAGACAGGTGAGATTTCAGAGGCATGATGACCATCGTTAACATGCTAATGAGGGTAGTAATTTTTCAGTAGAATATTTTCTTCTGTACTAGCTTAATATGCAGAGACGACTTTAACGGTGCATTCAAGTCCTCTCATGAAGTTCATATTTACGAGTCGTAATGCTGACACCAGGTGCATTCAAATCACTTTGGTTCTTCACAAAAATATCATGGCCCCAGAATATTTTGTTGCATGAATATCTGAACATGCAATATGTCAAAAAAAGAGGAGCCTCTGCTTTTAAATAAATAAACTCGTTTTATTCTAGCTTCATGCATTCCTTTATCAACACTTGAATGTGGGTAAGTTTCATAAAAAAACAATATTTTAAGCAAAAAGCTGAGAAAATCGTGTTTTTGTCAAAAACTACATCCGCATGGGGTTCAGAACGATGATATATCCAAAATACAGATGGAGTAGATGGAGTCCATCAACACCCCCAAAGCTTCACAGTCGTAGAGCTCGTCCTGGGTCGACATTTCATTCAGTAACATTAGGCAGTTTTGATTTATATGCTGTTTAATGTTGATGATCGCATTATTTTACATATGCATGTGATTATTACATATGGGCTGTGTCCGAAAACCTAGGCAGCTGACTTGTTGCCTTGCTGCCTTATCAGACAATGACTTGTAAGGCAGCGTTTGTGCATGAAGGCACCTCACGAAACTGATTTCGGACAGACTTCTAATGCAGTGTAACAGTTTAATGATCTACAGCAAAAGAGAGAGAGCTTTGGTGAGAACTAAACAAATATTTAATTACTACAGTAGTAATTTCTCGATAGAAATTACATCAGAAGTGGAAAATGTTGGTCAAAAACGCACATTTACACACAAACTGACCAGCAAACGCAAATTTTGGATGCCGTCTTTTTTTTCAAGCTCAATTGTCACAGAATGGAACGCACAGGATTGTGGGATATCAAAGGCAGTGAAGGATACATTTATGCTGCCCTCAAAACTCGATCAGATGAAGGTCTCTCAGGAGACAGGAAATGAAGCTAACATTAGATTCGGACATGCCTTGATGCCTTCCTACCTTGAAACGTGTCCTCCGAAGGCAGCATTTTCCAGGTTTTGGACACAGCCATGATATCACTTGTTTCTGCTGCTTCTTCTTCACATGTGTTTTGATCAGGAGATTCTGTACTCGATCAGGAGATGTGTAATAGCGCCCCCTACCGTATAACAGTGAAAACACGGAAAGCCGGAAAATTCTGTCAATGACGGAAAAGAGTTAAGAGGATCGCCCTCTGCTACCGATACTGAAATTATTACTGTTACCTGCTTACCTTTTGTTTTGTTTTTGCCTTTAATTTAAATATTCACATTCTTCATGGTATGTGAATATTTGCAGGGAAGAGAGAAGCTATTTTATTGCATTGCATGATAATTTAATGTTTTCACTTTAGTTTTGCAGAATTCCGTTAACACAACAGTGATATTTTATGTTAGTAAGCGGTGTTAAAAATGTGTGGTCTGTTGTGGATTGGGTGTGATGGGCCGCTCTGTGCCAGAAAGTCCAGGGCCACTTTTTAGTCCCAGTCTGCCCCTGTTAATGTCAGTTGCACTAGTTCTATACATAGCAACAGCAACAGTAACAAAATTCCCCTTAGTTTGTCCTGATCACAGACTTAGCATAAATGCAGTTGTTACAACTTGAATTTTTCAGGAGTTGATTCAATGTGCATGTCATTCCTGTTCACTCAAACTAAACTAAACTAACTCAACTAAATCAGTTTGTGAAATTGCAAATCACAAAGCAATGCATGTACTTCTGTTTAACCGGTGCGTGTTTTTAACAGATGGATATTCCTATGAAAGGGAGGCGATCGAGAGCTGGATCAACACTCCCAATCGCTCAAGCCCGATGACTAACCTGCCTTTATAAAACCACCATACTGACCGCCAACAGAAGCTTGAAGACGGCCATACAGCGCTGGAAGTCCAGCCAGTGACCGCAGTTTGCTTTGTGTAAATGTGGCCGATTTTCTTTAATAGATAGAAAAGGTCTTGTCTTAGATGCTGATTATTCTCAATTTATTCTCATTGACAACATTAAACATCAGAACTTAAAGCTAGAGTTAGTGATGGGTGTTTTCTAATCTCTGCGTTTTGAAGTCGTCACCTTTATTTGTACAGTGAAGCTTCGAAACTTTTGCCTCAAACCAGTGATTCAGAGCGCGTATCAAACTGCCAGTCACGTGATTTCATTAAACGAGGCTTCGTTGCATCACAACTGTTTTGAAACATTTAGAAATTTCAATGGTTTGCGCGAGGGGGCGATGATCTATATAGTTTTTACCCGATCTTGAATCAGTTTTATACATTTGTAGACATTTTTGTATACAAACTTTGTATAATAAAAAGGAAGTTGTAGTTAAAGGGATAGTTCACCCAAAAATTAGCCCATGATTTACTCACCCTCAAGTCATCCTAGGTGTATATGACTTTCTTCTTTCAGACGAATACAATCGGAGTTATATTAAAAAATGTCCTGGATCTTCCAAGCTTTATAATGGGAGTGAAGTTGAAGTTCATAAAAGTGCATCTATCCATCATAAAAGTGCTCCACACGGCTCCGGGGGTGGGTAAATAAAGGCCTTCTGAAGCAAAGCGATGCGTTTGTGTAAGAAAAATATCCATATTTAAAACTTTACAAACTGTAATCTCTAACTTCCTCTAACTGCTGTCCGCGCGTTCACGAGAGACTGGCGGTCCAGCGTATGACGTAAGACGCTCCGGTGAGAATATGCTAGTTCTCGCGAGAACCAAGTTTTGTTTTGCTCTATCCTCTGCGCTTCCGCGTTCGTCACCGGAACTTACGGTATGCCTGTGTCCTACGTCATACACTGGAACGCGTGGATCTCTCATGAACGCGCGTACGACAGTTAGCGTAAGTTTTATAGATATTATTCTTACACAAACGTATCACTTCGCTTCAGAAGGCCTTTATTAACCCCCTGGTTTTTGGGTGAACTATCCCTTTAATAGTCTCTTGTTGGCTTGATTAACCAAGCTCTCTACACAAAACAGGTGTCACAATTTAATAAAATTACATATTATACAAACATTTCATATTTAATGGTATTAGATAATTAGTTAATTGCATTTAATAATTACACTTTCAATAATACATCTGCAATTAATTTATAAAAGGTGTTTTTATGCATGTTTTTGGCGGTTTTCACTGCATGGGGGTTATGCGCAACAAACTACCATATTCTGTAAAACATTTTATTTTTAATTTTTTTATTTAATTCATTAAAAATAACTAGCTAGGTTAGCTGATTACCTTAAAGTCAGTTCGTACTGCCGTTAACACTTTCTCCGACAAGTGAATGCGATGAGACTGTTTTCATGTGTTCATTTGAATACGGTGTCATGAGAAATTGAGTCCCCCCCAGGAATCGGGTCTCCTTTAGGACCTGATCAAAAGCTCTAATATTGAATAATTATAACCCATTTAACTATTGTATGATGTTTATTACATTGTGCAATGTAATGCTTGAAATATAAAATGAATGCCTATGTATTGCATAATAAAACAAACTATGTTCTGTAAAAGTAATTTAATATTAATTGTACACAATAATAGTAATGTGGTAGGCTACAGTATAGTACACTATAATAATACTTTTAATAAATTAATTGTCATGCTAAGTACACACAACATCATTCATTTGAAACCTGTAATTGGGAACTATATTAGAAGCAAAAAACATACCTAATATAAGCTAAGCTAGCAGGCTAATCGGGTAGATGTATGCTATGCTAGTACGTAAGCTAACTAAAAAACAGTAAGAACGAGAAATGCTTTATTTCACAACCTATAACTTCAGTATATGAACCATGTAATTTAAAAGACATTAATGGTCATTATAATGCATTTTAAACTATATAAATCATAACGTGATTTTGCAGGAATCAGGCGCTAAAAATACTACCCATTAAAAGTCAGTTGAACCAATGGGATCACTCTGGGTCTTAAAGGAGACAACAGACTTTCTTCTACAACTTCAAGCAGCTGTGCAACTTAATTTTGCTTAGTTCATGTTCATATTTTCACAGTGCTAAGCACACAGGTGAAGAGGCATTACTGTGTTTGACTTGTTTATACATCTCTAGTCACCGCTGTGCTTTCTGTGTGACGGCTAACAATGGCGTGACTCAGCCAAGGGTAATTTGAGGTGTTGAAGTTGAACAGGCAGTGCAGAAGTCAAGCTAATGTACCTGGATTTGAATAGAGCTGTTAGATGGGGGTCAGAAAGACATTTAACTGCATAATGCGTTTTTACTCAATATTGCACATGAACAGAACATTGCTGAGCATTCTGGGAAAAGCTTTTACCAAATCCACACATATGTATATATAGTATACATATGTACATATATGTAGTATGAAGAAAAAAAATTAAAACTACAAATAAGGCAAACACTCATGCATCTGAATTTGTTTCTCATGCTATTAAAGGGATAGTTCACCCAAAAATAAAAATTCATTACTGTCATTAATTACTCACCCTCATGCTGTTACAAACCAATAAGACTTTTGTTCATCTTCTGAACACAAATGAAAATATTTTTGATGAAATCTGAGTGATTTCGGTCCCTCCATTGACAGCTACGCAGCTGACACTTTGTAAAACTAATCCATATGAATTGAGCAGTTTAGTCCAAATTTTCTGAAGAGACTTGATCGCTTTATATGATGAACAGATTGAATTTAGGCTTTTATTCACATCTATGAACTATACGTAAAGGGGTCGTATGATGCGTTTTCATTTTTTTTGTGTGTCTAGCTGTTTGTATAAGATCTACAAAGTTATAAAGTTCAAAGTCTTCCACAAAAAGATTTATTCTATGTAAAAGAGAAGACTGATTCAGACCTAGCTAAAACGCCTCGATCGAATTGACCCTTTTCACATTTCCGTGTTTCTCGGGAGCAGAAGTTGTAATAGTTGGTTAAACTTTTATAGTGGTGAATGAGAGACATTAAATATATTTTTCGTGTTCCCATTTGCTGAAATAAAAGGAAAAACTCCACAATAGTGTTTTCACAACTTTCAAAAGAGGAAAAAAAAAAGTAAATTTTACATTTTACTGCCACTCCCCACAGCAGCCGAAACACCCTCAAAGCAGCCTTAACTAGTTGTTGTTGTTGTTTTTTGTAATTTGATGCAAAGGCAATATAATACAAAGTATAGTGTTATAAATGTAGATACATTTCTTTAAAAAAATGAAAATATAAAAAACTTAGGAGGATTTACGATGCTGATGACTCCCTCCTTCACGTCACTAGGTGGAAATATTTGCATAATGCCGCCCAAATGCATACGCAAAGAAAGAAGGCGTGGCTTCAGTTGTCAGTTGTTGTCGCCGCCATTTTGTGGAGATGCTGTGTGTTTCTATTCGAAAGCAGCTCTTTATTTGGCCTTCCGAAAGTGGACGCAATTAGTAAACGGGGGTTAATATTTATTTACAACACTGTTCCATAACAGTACAACCCAAATGTTCGTGTGTGTGCAGCATATTTTACGGAGGACAGTTTCCTGAACCTGGGAGAGTACAAGGCCGGATGTGGACAATTCTAAAAAAAAAAAATTCGCTTCTGAATCAGAGCCTTGTAAGTATGTTTTATTATTTGTTAAAGTATTATTTGCTGTTGACTGTTCAAATGCGGAGTTATGTGCAGTGTAGAGTAACTCGTAGTGTTTGTTTGTCGTTTTTGCCATCTAAAGTGCAGAGATTGATGTTTTTGTTTATATATTTATGTTTACAAACATAGTGTCCTCTGTTCTCCGCTTATAACTTGTGTTGAAAAGATGACAAACGTGTTCTGTTTCACACTGGCCGCTCAATCATAGTTGAAGCAGCGCGCGCACATTGTGCTTTCAAACTGGCTGCGTTTAGTCACGTGAGGCTGAACCTAGGCTTATGTACTATAAATGTAAACGAGGATCAGGTTCCGATCGATCGGCTTGGTCATCTGCACTTTCAGAATCCGACTCGTGCTCGAACTGATACGGTAAAATCATAGACTGTAAAAAAAAATATGGACATAGTGTACGTGACGTCACCCATAGGTTTCTGAAGAGTTTTTGAAGCCTCAAAGTCGGTCGTTGCCATCTTGGCCGCGCGTCACTCCCGGATAACTGAAAATGGGCAAAGAGGCGGGACGTGGCTAGAGCTGAGGTGACGACTAACAGACAGCAGACAAACGGCAATCCACCTGTCACTCAAAATGGCCACGCCCTTAATTATGCAGAACTTTAAGGCTTTATATAATGTAAACGAATGAGTTATAAAAAAAATTCACCCCCTCACAGTTGTCATGAAGGGCAAAATTAGCCGTATAGACCAAAACCACAATTTGTACCAGGCTGTAAACATGTTTTTTTTCTGCTGTAAAGTTGGGCATTTTAACATGGGGCTCAATGAGATTCTGCTCCCTTCTGGAGCCTGTCCCTAGCGGCCAGTCGATGAATTGCAGTTTAAGTCACTTCTGCATTGGCTTCAAGAGAAACTGGGGGAGGTTGCTGCTTGGGTAAAACTGAGGACATTATTAACTGTCTTTGTAATTGCTTTGGAAGCTGAAGCTCGTGTTATGGTGAGGGGCGTTACATTTCCGACACACGCTTGAGGTGTTTGGCCAATCACAACGCACTGGGTCATCTGACCAATCAGAGCACACTACGCTTTTGGAAGGAGGGGCTTTGTAGAAATCAACACGTTTTTAGAGAGACTGGACATAAAGGAGCTGCAATAATGTACTGTATGTGAAAAATAATGTGTTTTTTGAACATTAAAGTATTCTATTAACGTTACACCCAACACACAAAATAATGATCTTTGAAAATAGCATCATATGACCCCTTTAAAAGCCTTTAGATTGCTTCTTAAATGCGTCAAATTAGCTTTGCAGACAAATATAAATTTTGCTTTGCAAAACATTTTTATTTTAACTAGTTATAAGTAACAAGTGTTTAGCACACATGAAAACTTCAGTGTTAAAAAAGGAATACTTGTGTGGCAGTGGTAAATCCATTATGTGTTGTTTAATAGTTTTGATATTTTTATTATTGTGTGAGAAATAAAAAGTAATATTAAACGTGGGCAGTAAAGTCTCTGGCTGCATCCGAAATCGCATACTTCCCTACTATATATCATTGGCGAGCGGTGACTTTTTTTTTTAGCTGGGTATGCAGGGTGCGGGTTATGTCAAATGCACCTGGTGCAGATGTGTTGGATAGGGCTGTCGCGATAACCGCAATATCGCAATACCGCGCTATTGAGGAGCCAGCCGCAGAGCAACACAAGAACCGCAGCAACCGTGATATGTGGTTTTTTTTTTATTTTATTGTTAAACGCCCTTCTCGCCCTTCTCGTACACTGCACTTTGTGCATGTGTACTGAATATTAAATGAGTTAGTAATGATAACATAATGTGTACAATGGTGATTTGTACAGAGGCTCCGAAGATTTGCACTTAACAAGCCTAAACAGACAGTGAATGTGAGAGAGATCGACTGAGCACGTGCGATTACCTGCGTCTGTCCTTCAGGCTTAAAGACTCACTCAAAGACAGTCCCTTGCTGCCACCTTGTGGCGTGACAACATAACGGCACTGACTGACATCCCGTCTAGAACGCGCAGAGATGAGTAGCTGCGTTTAGGCTACTGGTGAAATATTAGCAGAAAGTCTCGTCCAGTCAGATTCGATTATCAGAACTAACTGTTATACATATAACAATAGCCCTACAATTTTATTGTCAGGTTTATGTTCTGTTATGTGGACCCTTATTTGACATTCTCTTTGGTTTACTTCACTTCCTGTTTCAACGCTCTATTTTCTGAACATGACCTCGTTACATCATAACACACACAGATTATATATATATATGGTGATAATATCGCATATCACGCTATTGAGCCACTCAAAATTACCGCAAGAGAAATTCCGTCACCGCGACAGTCCTAGTGTTGGATGGGTTTTATGTATGGATGTGCACGAATAGTCGAATATTCGATCTGTAATTAATATTCGAAAAATAAAAACACTATTCGAATTTTACTGCGTTGCTTTGCTGGCCGTAGATGCAGTGAATCCATGATAAATACCACTAAAGCTCGCAGTTATAGCTCAATCCACTGGGTGGCGCTGTGGAGCATGTTAAATTGAGTGTATTTGATCACATAATGTCGTCTGCCTCGCCATGTTTGGAGTTACTTCGATGAAAATTGAAAACGATCTTACAAAATGGAGTTACTTTAGATAAAATTAATTAATGAAACTGAATTATCGTAATCACGACCCCAATGAGAAATCACATGAAATCCAAACACCAGACAAATGAGGAAAGAGTCCATCACTGCGTTCACGACTGCAGGTAACGCAGCTGCACCCCGAAAGAGAGCGAGATAACGGATATGATAGCAAAATGATCTCGCGAGACATATGCTTCCTTTAACGGTGCCATAGAATGCATTGATACAATATTTTAAATGGTTCTCTGATATCTACATAGAAGGTATGTGGCTTAGGTAAGGGCAAAAATACTCCAGATACGGTTTTACATGTCCATTTACAACCCTAGGATTTGTCCTTAGAATGAAACGGGCTGTTTTGGAAGGGTTACCTTATTTGGAAGGGTCATGAATAATAATGTTGAGCTCTGCTCTGATTGGCTGTTTCACAGCAAGGCTCATTTCAGTAGCTCACACAAGTGCAGTTATTCAGCAAACACAATCGCAAACCGCACAAGCGGCTCATGAGTCGTGACAGAACACAGACCACCTGAATGACACTCAGAAAATCTCAAATGGAGGTCGCTGAAATGCAGCTTACTTGTTTATTGGTGTTTTCAGATTATCCCCGCACATGCAAGAGAGAGAGTTTCCGTGCACGTGGTTGACAGATTGCACATTTTAAGTAAAACACCGGATAGAGTACGTGTTCTTTTAACAGAAAAGCTCTGATTGGGGGATTTAAATTATTGAAATTACGTCACAGTCGGTGTTATGTTGGGATTTGCCCGTTTTTCAGTGGTCTTCTGCACGCACAAGATTTACATATGAAGGAGGAAACAATGGTGTTTGGGGCTCATGGTATGTTAGTTCCATGTACAGAACTCTTATTATTCAACTATGCCAAGGTAAATACAGTTCTCCATTCTATGGCACCTTTGTTTCGTCGAGGATTTAAGAACAGAAAACACAAAGTGCTGTTAGAAACTTCTCTGAACACCGTTACGTTCTCTCGTGAACGCGTGTATGACAGTTAGCGGAAGTTAGAGATTAAAGTTTGTCCACATGATATTATCGTTTTTCTCAACATGAAAATGTGAAAGAATATAAACACGATAACCATATACCGACTCGTGTATATGTGCGTTCTGCACGATAACTGGAGTATGCTTTATTAGCGTTTTGTTCCGCTCTTTTGTTCTTTAGGCCTATATTTTTGGTTTACACATATTGTTTAATGTTTTAAACTGAAAGAAAACCTTATGATATAACGTAAGCTTGTTGTGTACATTGCCTAATCGTCAGCTTGTTCAGAAATGGTGACAACTTGATGAATTTAAAAAAAAAAACGTCTTTCTCGTTTTCTCAAAATAACATCATTTTAAATAAACGAATATTCTTTTTTTTTTTTTTTTTTTTTTTTTTTTTTATATGAGCCCAAATATTCGAATACAATATTTTGGAAAAATGCCCATCGCTAGTTTCGTGTTCACTCTATACAGAGTGTTAGTTGCTCAGTTGCTTACTCTCATGAACCATAATACCACAGCTAAAGTTTTCCTAATATGTTTGACCTTTTATTGAAAGTAGCCTACATTTACCTGTTGATGCCTTCACAAACACCTGTAAAAGCTATTGAGTTGTGTTTGAGTCGAGTCAGGCGTCGCGTGAGAAAGGAACAAAATATGCTGTATTTTTGTAATTCCGCTAGGTGGCACTAATGTTGCAGAAACTACATGCTTCACCTTTAAAGGGGTCATGAACTGAGAAATCAAATTTTCCTTGAGCTTTTGACATATAAGAGCTCATCATACTATAAGAATATCCTATACGTTTCAGAACTGAAAACTTCCTTGTTAGTCCAATAAAAGCTTTTATTGACACCAGGCCCAGCAAACGACAGGTTTTTCAAAGTGGGAATCTATGACGTCAAAGGGAGGCAAGCACCGCCTCTGCAGAAGAAGATCAACGCCTACTTCATCACTGCCTGTTTAGCCCCGCCCACCGATTCACGCATGACATAGAATAGGTAGCCTAAAAGTAACATAGGCCTACGTGGTGTTAAACCAGATCGAGCTACCAAGCAATAAACATGCCGTTGAGGATTACAAAATATTGTGCAGTGCCTGGGCTCGACAGTAATGCAACATGTAAGTAACCGTGTTCATTCTAATGCCTGATCTGAAATAATGATTCATGTACAGTCAGATGTTCTTTGTCTGTGTGTCAGTAAATCAAACCAGTGACTAAACGTCAACTTGCGTTGTTTCTCATAGTAGGATGAAAATAATCTGTTATTTAACGGTGATTAAATTCTATAAAGAAAGCGATCAAAGAAAGCTCCCTTTGCAATCGTTGGAGCAGCGCGCGCTGCAGCTGTCAATCAAACAGCGAGAGTTTATCAGTGACTCCCGTTTTATTCAACGAATCTCAACTATATCACGTTTGCACTGTTAGTGAAGATGAAAGCATTCGTTAGTGTGCAGTAACTGAGTTGCAATGACGAGATCACTGCTTTCATGAGCTCAACATGTCTGTGATCGGCTACAATGTTCATCTCTGCAACCTTTCATGCCACGATCTGAATATAATGCCATAGATCTGAATATAATGCCATAGATCTGAATATAATGCAACACTTTTCACGATTAGTTAACCATGAGAGCTGTAATAGTAAAAACGCGCTAAAAGAGAGAGTAATACTTAGCTATTTCAAATGGAAAGACGTTAGCCAATCACAGCAGTGGGCGTTTACACTGAAGTCTCACAGCAGCCAATCACAGCAGTGGGCGTTTACACTGAAGTCTCACAGCAGCCAATCACAGCAGTGGGCGTTTACACTGAAGTCTCACAGCAGACACGCCCCTTCAAACAGAGCGTTTAAACCAGAGGGCTAAAACCAGGGTAGGAAAAGTGTCTTTTATTTATAAATTGACAATTTTTGATGTAAAAAGCATTCTAACATTATAAGTGCACCCCAGGAAACATCATAAAACAATAAAACAACGCAGTTCATGACCCCTTTAAAGGGTTAGTTATTGTGTGCTAACCCTTTAAACGGTACAGCACATCGGCTGAGGACACGTCTAAATCAGACACGACAAAGAAGAAACACCATGGCAGGCGTCAATTTAAATGTATGACAGAAGTGTTTTTTTAATTTATTAAGAGTTAAAAATTAGTGTAAACTTATCAATATATTAGTAGCCTATTATAAATAAAATATAAGTAAAATACAATTTGAATAAATGAAGAGTTAATTTGCAAAAACAACTGTTTTTCAATAAATCATGTTTTTTTTATTTTTTTTATTGTGCATTCCAAGTAATATCAATCAAACTGCAGTTGAGTTGTTTTAAGTAATAATAACTAAAAAAAATACAGTTAACTTACACAGTTAATTGAAAGTATGTATTTTTTATATATTAAAAGTTTATTTTTTAGCAAAAGCAGATAACTCCACATTTCATGTTCAACAAAACCAAGTAATTGCTTTGAAATTGCATTCAAAACACGTGTGCACACACACACACACACACACACAGTCACATATTAACATATGGGCACACACATACACAGACGCAAGCGCGCTCACACACACAAAAGCAACGCATAAGGACAACCAAGCATTCAGCATGTAAGATGTGTATGGTGTAAATTGCAGGAGTCGAAATTATAACTCCTCGATCACTTTTAGTCAGCTTTGAAGACTAAAACGGACTTATCGGCTTGTGTTCACAAACAGCATGGGTGAACTGCTTTGACAGTGGATAATACTGGCTTTTTGACACAACGTGTTTATGTTTCATAACGTGCTATATGTGGAGAATAACGCACTGCAGTCAGTTAACATGGCGTTTATCGGTTTTTGCAAATGAACTCTTCAAATGTAAGTATAATAAAAATATGTTGAAGTAATGCAAATTGATGACTTTAACAAACACATAGACTATCGATTAACAGCCTCGGATAGTTACAGTAGGTCTGTCTTTAACAGTTTATACGTTTTCGTTAAAAATAAATGTCCTTATGGAGAAAATGAAATACTATGAAAATAGTTTGTTTTTTCCCTCTTGATTTAGTCTAGTTAGTTTTGTATCAAATACAATGTGATTTTCGTTGATTGAGATCTGGCAGTAACAGCACATTTTTCCTCTTGGGCGAGTGATTGGCGGACAGCTTTCTCTGTGCATGAAATCCCCCATATGCCAGCAGAACAATGAGAACGCGGGACAGTGATGACGATACATAACAGAGCGTAGACAAAAGCTGCTGTGGATCCGCTTGTCTGGAACACTCAGTGAGTGGCAGATTTGAAGAAACTCACCGTCGTTTGGCAAATAAATAAATGATGGAGAGTTACATATGTATTACTAACATTTCATCATGTACGCTTTATGGTGCCCCTCAAACAAGTGAATTTATAGTAATTGTGTTAATGTTAATTAGCAAGTCCACGAATGGCTTGGGTATGCAGAGCATTCGTAGCTTATATGGACCGCACGCCACTGTATATAGTAGGTGAAAAACGCGTAGAAAAGCAGTTCTATGTGACAAAAGTACATCTCAATTCACAGTACTCATAAAAGAGTAGGCAAAAAGTCCCCGGATTACCTACTTCAGGTGAGATTCTGTTACTATCCCATGAGGCCACGGGAGAAGATTTATGAATGACAGTGAAGTGACGCTGGTGGGTCATGTGACAATGACAACATGGCGGGTGTAGTACGTCTGAATTTCATTCATACTACGCACATCCATACTATATAGAATATATCAGAAAAGCTTATATATTTTCTTAAACGTTTTAAATGTCTTAACCTTCCAGTCCAAATTCGGTGCACTGCTGCAGTTTAACACTTCACAGTTATTAATAAATAACTATATACATTTTTTTTTCTAGTGCGATTTTTATTTCCCATAGATTTATTATGGCAGAAATTAATTAATTTTAAATACAGAATGCAACAGCAGATCGCAACTCATAAGGCACCAATTGCAGAAATAGTATACACATTTTTGTGTACACCATATTACCTATTAAACCTTTTATATATTTAATTGTATATATTTTTCTTAAACTGACTTCAGCATGCGCTCACACTTAGATGACCTCAATAGTTTCATATTTATAAAACATATTTCCATTTCATATTTATTTGCAAGTAGCTGCACAAAAATAACTATATAAAACACTTTATTATTGATGGCTATAATATTGAGTGTGGGAAATAAAATGGGATATTAAATGTGGGCGATTGTTATAAGCATGTCCAAACCGTTTTCTGCTAGTGTACATATGTCTGATTTGGACATTAATGTATGTTTGTTTTCATTTAATCTGAACTATCTTGTCCAAATTACAGTGCAACACTTCACAGCGATTAATAATAATGAAGAAATTCTTTTTCCAGTGGGATTTTTATTTCCCGTAGATGGATCATGGCAGAAATGAATTCATTTTTAATACAGAATATGCAGTAACAGATCACAACTCATGAGGCACCAATTGCAGAAAAAAAAAAAAAATATATACACATTTCAAAGAACATCTGCTCATCTCAAACGCATCACTTTTATATGAATTATATTTTTCTCCAATTCCTTCACATAAACTTTAGCATGCGCTCAAACTCAGATGGCCTCCATAGTTTCATATAACATATTTCCATTTCATATTTCTCTTTAATGTAGCTGTGCAAAAATAACTATTTAAAATATATTGCTTTGACAGTTACCAAGCCGGAGGCGCCGCAAATAAATTAACCTAGACAGGAATAACAAGCAGGAAAGAACTTTTCAACATTGTAGGGTAAATTCAAATGTAATATACAAACATACAAACAGACCAGATACAAGTTTAATAACCGCAAAACATCATGTCAAACAAAAATGCATGAAAAACTCAAAGTACACTTTTTTTGTAGATAAACGGTCAAATAATGGTGGAAAACACACATATTTACATAGTGGAGGGTCTGATCTCTGTCTCGTGCACGAGTCCTTCAGTGCCGTGACCTCACCGTCCCTCCACTGATTCAGTGCAGTCATGTGACGCAGTGATCGAGCCCCGGTTCAGACGCGCACGGGTCATTATGGTCCCTTTTGAAGGGCATAAAAATAGCCATCCTGGATGCTCAGGCAAAACGAGTAGAAACAGAGCCATAAATCAGCTGATAACTGCACCGGCTTAGCCAATTAACACAAGTCTGAACCTCATAATATAAATGTTATGTTTTCATATATTTCTGAATGAATATTGTTTTTGAATGTTCTTTATATATCATTATTATAATTTTCTCATGATCTTTCCACCCTTTTGATCTAAAGGCTTGAAATTAGTAGACAAATATAAATTGTGCCTACATACGAGTTACTTTATAAAACGTACTTTTTATAAAAAAAAAAAAAAATAATAATAATTGGATGAGCTGAAACATTCTTTTACAATATGGAAAATAGCAATAATGAAGAATAAGTATGTGGGTCCAAACTTTTTGACTGTATATATTTTGTAAATCTTTGCTTGTACAAACACTACCATTCAACTGTTTGGGGTCGGTAAGATTTTTTTAAATGTAGTCATAATGAAGTCATAATGTAAAAACTGCACATAATGTAAGTATTACATTATTATTGTAATAAAATGTTCATAATGTAATACATTTCTCAATGTAAAAAATTTTATATTATGAGCTCAAGACTTTATTACATTGAGAAAATATTGAGAAAATTATTACATTATAAACTCCCCAAAAACATCAGTGTAATAGCTTTTAAAACAAACAAATATGATTTCTTTACAGTACATTTTTAAACATCTAAATCCAGTCTTAAACTACCTGCGAAATGCAACAGATTTAAATGTTCATGCAATTATTATTATAGATTTAATATAATAGATTTTTTAAATGTACTGTAAAGGAATAATGAAAATATATTTATAATAATAATAATTGCATGAATATTTAAATCTGTTGCATTTCACAGGTAGTTTAAAAATGTACTGTAAGGGAATACTAATATTTTGTTTTTTGGTGAGTTTATAATATAATAAATTTCTCAAAATGTAATAAAATGTTCATAATTCTTATAATGTAAAAATTATAAGAATTATGAACATTTTATTACATTAATAATATTACATTATGTGCAGTTTTTACATTGAGTTGCTACAAAGTCTCTTCTGTTCATCAAGGCTGCATTTATTTGATCAAAAATACAGTAAAAATTGTGAATTACAATTTAAAACATCTATTTTCTATGTGAATGTCTTTACAGTTACTTTCGATCAATTTAATGCATTCATTTCTTACTGACACCAAACCTTTGAACGGATTATATATATGTATGTATGTTTGTTTCCGAGGGGTTGTTGCATATGAACGTCCTAAACATTAGACTCTATGAAGGATCTCTTTGGTTTGATTGACGCTACATGAATGGAGGTGTTGTCTCGAGCTAAACCGGGCTGCTTCTGCATACTGTCTGTGAATGAATGAGCCATGGCCAGAACTGGTTTGGTTTCTTTATGGCAGAACTCTTTAGCATGCAGACTCCCGTTGTGCAGGCCGCCCATCGCAGGACCCTTGAGCTGCTCATAATAAGAACCGGACGGTTTGGCGTACATGATCTCACCCGTCAGACCGGCAGAGGCTACAAGACCTTCGGTGGAGTGACCCTGCCAACCGCGAGGCGCCGGCTGCTGAAATCGAGCCGTTTTGTCCATGATTCCCATGAACGGTCGAGGTTTATATTCCACAGAGCCCGTCTGGCTGATTTTCGGTTTGTCCTTGGTGCGCACGTCCGGGCCTTTGTCTGATAAACTGCTGCTGGACGCCAGGCTGCTGGTGGAGCTGGAAACCCTCATGCTGGTGTCTTTTCTGAGCTCCTGACCTTGAGCTCCAGAGGTCACGGACAGGACCGTCCCATCCAGAGATGAGTGCACTTGGACATGATGAAGATCCTCAATTTCGTGGCGTCCTGCATCATCGTTGGCGGGCGGTAACGGGCTGATGTCGATGCCCGGTCCGGCCTTGAGCACGCTGGAAATATGACGGCTAGGGATCGGGCTGGAAGGCGCGTATTGCGACTGGCTTTTGGTGTTTGTTGGTCGTGCAGAACCCACCTGTATCGATCCGAGGTGCTGGTTAGTTTTGACAATCTGTGCCTGTTTGCTTGGCTGCAAAACGAGGCTCTTTTGAGCCACAGACTCCCTGTGTGGATGTCGGAGGCTTTGTTTGTGAGGCGGTGAAACCGAGCGGCCATTAGAAGTCCTGTTTAGCGAGTAGATACTTTGAGACCAGGCCTCAGAGTCGTCATCCTCATCCTCGTCCTCATCGATGCGCTCCGTCTCATCCTCCTCTCGGTCAGCGTGCTCCTGGTCCGCCGGCGGGTTGGACAGCCCTTGTTGTTTGCTCTGGCTGCGCTGCATCTGCTTACACTCGTCCTCCACGCGTGCCAGCAGACGGCAGATCTCACGGTTGTTCGGGCAGAGCTTGGTCGCCTCGTGCAGGTCTGCTAACGCTGCGGTGAACTGTCTGTGAGCACAGAGTTCAGAAAGAGATGGAGAGAGAATCGTAAGGAAAACGGAGAATGGTCATGCAAACAATTCAGTCTTTGTAAGAGAGCCAGGAAAATTAACACGGTAGATCTTCAAAACAATATTACTAAACTGACAATAGTCAATTATGCATCACGTTTTTGGTATGGAATGAATTATGGTAATACTTTACATGAACTAATGAAACCTTATTGTAAACTAATGTAGTACTGCACTTTTACAGGGTCATTCCATGTCAACCAGAGGTCCCCGGCTCAAATTTTTGATTTTGTTAATATTTATTCTGTAGAAAGACAAACATAAATAGTGATAAAAGCCAAAATATTAAATAACACAGATGTATATTTACGGAGTTATCCACTATATTGTAGAGGAGGGTCAAAATGACAATTTTCACCTGAGATTTGGAGCCAAATTAGAGGGGTGTTAAAATGACTTTTCCTTTTGGTGTTATTTTAAAAGCCCTTGATGGTTCAATCCCAGAGATATGGAGATCTTAATGCGGCTCCATGAGTAAATCGTCAATTGTACACATTTTCAGTAGTCAAAAACCAAATGTGGGTCACTTTGCATACAGCTGATACTTTTTCGTTCTGAAGAACAAATGTTGAAACTAGAAATGTATCTTGTGTTTTTCTATCAACTCAATGACATATCAAGTCATTTTTACACCCCTGAAAATTGGCTCCAAATCTCAGGTGAAAATTGTCATTTTGACCCTCCTTCTCACTGGGTCAGTACTTCCGCCTACGCCATGCATGCCTTTCCAATTTGATTACGTAATGAGGGCGCATGACGAGCGTTTGTGGTTTAAGTACATAAATTAATTTTTTTTTTTAGAAAATGGCCAATGGTTTGGCTAGATAAGACACTTATTCCTCGGCTGGGATCGTGTCGAGCTCTTTAAAGCGGCAATGAAACTGCAATTTGGACCTTCAAACCGTTGGACCCCATTTAAGTCCACTATATGGAGAAAAATCCTAGAATGTTTTCCTCAAAAACCTTAATTTCTTTTCGACTGAAGAAAGACATGAACATCTTGGATGAGATGGGGTTGAGTAAATTATCAGGAAATTTTAATTCTGAAGTGAACTAATCCTTTAATGCATGTGAACTAACAATGAACAACTGTATTTCAACATTAACAAAGATTATTAAATACTGTAACAAATGTATTGCTCATGGTTAGTTCATGTTAATGTATTACCTAACAAAAGAGACCTTATTGTAAAGTGTTACTTTATATTATATACGTAGTATTAAAACAGTTATTATTAATAACAATCAGTCTTTATACAGTTTGAATGGGTTCATATTATATTACAATAATTAGTGTTTTTGAAAAGTCTTTTCTGCTCATCAAGGTGTATTTATTTGAATATATTTTAATTATTTTACTCGTGTCACATGATCCTTCAGAAATCATGCTGATTTGCTGCTTAAGAAACATTTCTGCAGATTTTTTTTTTCAGGATTCTTTGAATATAAAGTTCATAAGAACAGCATTTATTTGAAATAGAATCTTTTGTAACATTAGTTTGACCAATTTAATGCATCGTTGCTGGATAAAAGTATTAATTTAACCCCATTTTTTTAACCCCAAACTTTGGAATGGTAGAGTATCACATTTTCCGCAAAAATATGAAGTGAATATGAGCTGCAAGAAAAACAACATATTTTAACTTGATATTTCATGCAATTGTGACTTGGATCAGATGAAATCCAGCAGTTCTTCTGAAGACGGTGGTCTGACCTGCTGCTGCGTTTGGCTCGGGCTCTAGCGTAGTACGCCTCGTACGATTTGGGTTTGAGCTCCAAAGCCTTTGTGGCAAACTCCTCAGCCAAGCCAAAGTCCTGTCAGAGAGAGTGAGGAGGGGAGCGTCAGAGTTGCTGAATTTAGATTCACACCACAGGACTGCTGAATAGCTGTAAATTGGTCCAAATAATAGGTGATTTAATTAATGAACTCTTCAGTTGTTGTTCATTGTGTCATCAATCAGAGGTGCAGATTGGAAATTGGCTCCGTATTGTGTCGGGAGACCTTTTGGAGCCAGGCTATTACTTCTGAATAGACCTTCAAATCAATTCAAGCCCTCAGAGTCATTTGCATCTTTCTCGTCTTGCCGTGTCTGACATTTTGAGAAGTGAAAAAACACAATCTGATTGATCCAGATCAGTAGAACTAGCAGGGGCGTCTCTAGACCTCGGCTCACTGCTCCAGATGTCTTTAAATGTCCCAGATGGGGCACAAAATCTCATTTTTTAAAGTTTCGTTACAAGCTGTTCACACATTGGCCAAAAAAGAAAACTTGCATATAGCCCATTTAACTAAAAAATTAGACCCATATTAGAAATGTTGTCTTGGTAACTAACTAAAATAAATGACTAAATCTAAAGATAAATATAAATAGAAAGCACATATGCAAAAAAAAAAACACTAAATAGAAAACACAACAAAATTACTAAAATATTAATAAGACACTGCCAGGCTGTTGTATTTTAAAAACTTTATCGTGTGGGTTATTTTTGATGTATGAAAACCTTGATATCAAAATACTTAAAAATCTGGATCTCCTGATGAATTTAACCGTGTATGAGAGAGTTAAAATAACCAGCCGACTGTTGAAAAGAGAAATAAACGAGAGCTGGTGTGCAGTGAGGCGTCTGTAATGATCTCTAATGCCGGTGTCTTACATTGGTTTTCCGGCGACAGCGGGAGAGATTGAGGTACAAAGACACGCGCAGCTCCTTAAAGGCCTTCAATTCATCACCGAAACCCTCTCTGGGAAACTTCCTCAATGCATACTGATAGCGCTGAGCGGCTTCCTTCATCTTCCCTCTCTGAGGAGAGAGAGAAAACAAGTTCATCAATCACTCAGATCATCCTGACACAAATGTCAATCTGTTAAATGTCACACACATCTGCTCATTTATGCTCTAATAACAATCACTCAATGTGTCATTATTTCCAGTCCCATTTCTCCTGGATTAAAGCTCACCGCTTTAATAAGGCATGTGGAGATTATAAAATGGGAACGATTACGCATTCAGACACTAATATCACATCAAAACTCATCTCTGGAATACTTGATTATGATTGGTCAGTTGGTCAACTTCAGCTGTCAAATATCTTAGAGTAATTATGCTACACGTTTCTGTCGCTCCAATTCACCCTCTTGGATGTTATTGGCTTAATAATACTATTGATTTATAATCTTATACACCAATCAGGCATTCCTAATATTGTGTTGGCCCCACTTTTGCTGCCAAAACAGCCCTGACCCGTCGAGGCATGGACTCCACTAGACCCCTGAAGGTGTGCTGTGGTATCTGGCACCAAGATGTTAGCAGCAGATCCTTTAAGTCCTGTAAGTTGCAAGGTGGGGCCTCCATGGATCGGACTTGTTTGTTCAGCACATCCCACAGATGCTCGATTGGATTGAGATCTGGGGAATTTGAAGGCCAAGTCAACACCTCAAACTCGTTGTGCTCCTCAAACCATTCCTGAACTATTTTTGCTTTGTGGCAGGGCGCATTATCCTGCTGAAAGACCACAGCCACCAGGGAATACCGTTTCCATGAAAGGGTGTACATGGTCTGCAACAATGCTTAGGTAGGTGGTACGTGTCAAAGTATCATCCACATGGATGGCAGGACCCAAGGTTTCCCAGCAGAACATTGTCCAAAGCATCACACTGCCTCCGCCGGCTTGCCTTCTTCCCATAGTGCATCCTGGTGCCATGTGTTCCCCAGGTAAGCGACGTACACGTACCCGGCCATCCACGTAATGTAAAAGAAAACATGATTCATCAGACCAGGCCACCTTCTTCCATTGCTCCGTGGTCCAGTTCTGATGCTCACGTGCCCACTGTTGGCGCTTTCGGCGGTGGACAGGGGTCAGCATGGGCACCCTGACTGGTCTGCGGCTATGCAGCCCCATACGCAACAAACTGTGTATTCGGACACCTTTCTATCAGAACCAGCATTAACTTCTTGAGCAATTTGAACTACAGTAGCTCGGCTGTTTGATCGGACCACACGGGCCAGCCTTCGCTCCCCACGTGCATCAATGAGCCTTGGCCGCCCATGACCCTGTCGCTGGTTCACCACTGTTCCTTACTTGGAGCACTTTTGATAGATACTGACCACTGCAGACCAGGAACACCCCACAAGAGCTGAAGTTTTGGAGATGCTCTGACCCAGTCGTCTAGCCATCACAATTTGGCCCTTGTCAAACTCGCTCAAATCCTTACGCTTGCCCATTTTTCCTGCTTCTAACACATCAACTTTGAGGACAAAATGTTCACTTGCTGCCTAATATATCCCACCCACTAACAGGTGCCGTGATGAAGAGATAATCAGTGTTATTCACTTCACCTGTCAGTGGTCATAACGTTATGCCACTGATATATTATTAAATCTATTATAATTTACAACAATTTATAATCACAATCAACATTTCGCTCACTCCATTCACCCTCATTGATGGGTCATTTATTTGAATCATAGATATTAATATCTATCTATTATAATTATCAACTTCAAGCTGGTAATATCTTTGTGTAATTACACGCAACTTGAACCTGTCCTTACCTTATATAGCAGGTTTCCTTCCTCCATGAGCTTCTGCAGGAGGATGATGAGGATGTCGGGTTTGGAGGTCGCCATCGCCCAGGCTGCGTTACCTTGGATACAGAGGAGAAAGAGGTGGTCTGTTACATCAAACCGCTCTTTAAAAACACAGCTTAGGAGAAGAATGTAACTGGCGTGAAATAAAGTTACCTAAAGAGTGTACCTGTTCGATCATAAGGTGACGTTCTGTAGCCTGATGATGGTTTTAGTGAAAGCAGTTAAAAGAGAGAAGAATGAAAAACAGCAGAAAGAGACATGCAAAGAGAAAATACAGTAACATACATCCACCTCAGTCACACCAGACCAGACAGAGTCTCCAAACTTTACATTCACACCAACACAGAGCTGTGACACAGAGATGTTTCAACTGAAGAAAACTGCACCAGAAACACTGAAACTCTCAAAGCTAGATCTCATTAATATAAATCAGGGATAAATCTCAAACTAAAGTTCATGAGCTGATGGAAAGCTAATAATTAAACAGACACATTTTAAAATAAAACCCAGCAATGAGATACAGAGGTGATTTTTCAGAGGTGTATATAATAAATGTTGTGAACTAATATAGTATTAATTCTACTCTAGTGCTGCAAGGATATTGCACAGCACCAAGATCTTCTCATCTGAGCTGTCATTGGTCTGTCACCGCCAAAATATTTGAGATGACCAATCAAATCCAAGTAGGCAGGCTTTATGTTCACAGAAGCTGCTGAGCTCAAATTCCAGCACGACTCGACGCTTCAGTAAACGGTCATAAAGTGTGAGGTAAGATATATATCTAAACTAAACATTTCATATTTGACAGCTGTTTTAGGAGAGAAAAGTTAAACAAAAATAATCAGACAAACTAATTTTCAATTCAAAATGGCAAAATAGGCCTATATAATTTACGTGATTCATGTAATGATTAGTAACTGTCATTGTGAGGGGACAAGAAACATTAATGAAGCTGCTTTCATTAGGCATAAGATTAATAATGAATGTGTACATATCGTGAATGAATTTAATAAACTTAGTTACCTAGTGTTTGAAGGCTTCAGTAAATTAAAACATATAGGCTAAATATCAGTTAACCTTTGTTTACTTTCTTCACTGACACAGAATGAAGACTATCAGTCAAAGCCCAGCTTTAGGAGGAGAAGAGAAGGCAAGATAAGGAGAAAGAGTGATGGAGATGAGGAGAGAGCAGGTATTGACAAATAATCTACTGCCCACTGACATGGTTTTAAAGCTATTTCTTATGTGCATTTCAAGATGTTTGAAGGCCAAAAAATGGATATGTTGATCAGAAATTAAAATGTTCTCTGGGGAGCCCCCGAACCCCCCTAACTATTTGGGACCTCTGTGATTAAAACCCTGCCTACGACCCTGGTTTACCTGCATGTCATGTGAGCAGTAACTGACATCAGAGAACTGTGAACATGTGAATGTGATGTTAAATTATTGAAATATTATCTTAAAATCTCAGGGGAACTTAAAGCAAATATTTTACAACAAGGAGGTTTGGATGACAAAACCGTTTGGGAACCTCTGATGTAAAAGGCACCTTTGAAGGACACTACGGGTGGGTTGCACCAATAAGTATTAAGCTTAAATCTAGATTAAATAAAGGTTTTGTCTTGATTTTGTATTTGGGGTGTACTAGAATATGCTTGATTGTTCAAAAAAACACATTATTTTTTCACATATTTTACATTATTACAGCTCCTCTCTCCCCAGTCTGGCTCGAACATGCCGTTTTCGATGAAGCCCCTCCTTCAGAAATACGAAATGTGCTGTGATTGGTTAGCTGGCCCAGTGTGTTGTGATTGGCAGCGCTTAGCGCATGTTCGGGAAATGTCCCGCCCCTCCAATAAACGCAAGCTCTACTCGGATGTAAATATTAAGGATGGCGTCAATTTCAAACCAATTCAAGCCTGATTCAGACCCGACAATGTTAACAAACAAGAGGATCGTGCAGAACAGATTTCACAGGACGTTTCAGAGTGGTATGTGTTTTGTAATTTTCTTATACATTATAGATTAGGGATGCACGATATTATCGGTACGACATCAGAATTGGCCGATAAACGCTTAAAATATAAAAATCGGACAATATGAAAAAAATTATGCCGATATGATAACGTGTTGATATGCACCTGCAATAACGCACGTGTGCTGTAGCGATACGGTCATGTCAGCAGTGTGGTCATTCTTGAAGTGAACTTGTATGTCAACAAGCAAATACATTGCATGTATGGTGATTTATATTGACAGTTTTTAAATGCTGCCTTGAATTTGTGAATGCACATACAGAAGGACGTGACCGTCAACAGTGACTCCCCACTCTCTCTCTCTAGCGCGTGTAGCGCCTCCACAGCAGAAGCCTCCTCCAGGTCCTACTGCCCGCCCAGTAGAATGTTATATATATTTAGTGGGGGTGCTGTTGTTATAGTAATAAAATGAAAAGTAGAATACACAAATAACTTAAAGTTACTTCTTTTTCTGAATAAATAAAGCAGTAATGATGTCATACATCACAAGCATGACACTTGTAAATTAAATACTTTTATATACAGTTTATTAATCTGTAATAAAATGTTATGAAATGGATGATGAAAAATAATCCAAGGAGCTCTAGATTTTTTTATTTGAAGCTAAAGACTGAAGTCATGCCACCCCCACTTCATGTGCACAAACGTTAAATCCAAAAATAAAATATTTAGGTTACAACTGCATCTGTCTGGGGTGAAAAATTACTGACTTTATTATTGTTATTTTCAGAGGTTTTAATATACTCGTATTATAAAAAGAACTTTATTTATCTTTAACAAGTATCCTTTAGTAAGGAGACTAACCAAACGAAGGGAAAAAATAAACATATATCGTATCGGCCAAAATGAGCTGAAAAATATCGGCATATCGGATATCGACAAAAATCCAATATCGTGCATCCCTATTATAAATACAATCCACCATTTAATCGTGATATTTGTCGGAAAACGAAGGTAATACAAACAGTAATCGATCACAAAACCATGTTTAATCTTTCTAAGGAGCTCTGAACTGTCTTACAAAAGCGAGAGCTTATATAAACACAACAGAAAACAAGCTGTACTCCATAAAATGTGCAGATAAATGTTGGGGTTATAATGTTTAGGACCAGCGTTTAAAATAAACTTTAACCACTCTTGTCAGCCTAAGGAAGGTCAAACAAATGAGTTTTGGAAATGTGGAAAAAACAGCATCTGGAAAGTGGATTGTGTTAAATAAAATATCTCCCTTTGGAGTGGACTTTAAGCTTTGTAACCTTGCAGATCTTTTTTATGCTCAAACAGCAACAGCACACACTAACTAAAGGTGAAAAAGTGGAAAAGCATAACAGGACCCCTTTAAACGTAAAAGTAAAGTGCTCCATTATTTAAATCTCAGTTAGAGATGAACTCACAGGTCAGGAGGTTAAAACGAAAATGGAATTTTAACACTCGCTGTTTAATTACAAAAACGAATCAATCATGGCAGACAAAATGACTCACAGATTAGAATTTTAATCCCTGATTTGTTCATCTGTGTTTAAAATTAAATGGTGCAACACATCTTGAATTAAAATAAATCCTAGATTAACAAATCCTTGATTAGCTCTAAACTTTGCTAATTATAATTGCTGCAACCCACCATATATTTAATCTTTGCTATGCTGGAAACTACTTCAGCCACTTTATTTTAATTTTAACCATGATTATTATGATTAGTTGATTGTTATTAATTTTATGTGAAGTGTAGTTTCTGTGTCATCAACAAGACTGAACAGAAATAATGTTTTTAGACATAAATCACCTTTAAATAATGTTTAAGCATCTTATCAAAGCCAGCTTATAATGGCATAATAAATAATACTGAACTAAACTTTGGATGTTAAAAATTCTCATAAACAAAGACTATGATTGCTTGTGGGCAGATGATGTAGTTAAATAAATCAGATCAAGTCAGTGGAAACACGGCCACACACACACACACAGGGCAGGGTCTGTGAAGTAAGAGCTTCAGGAGGAAAGAAGTGATTGGCTAATAAATATCACAAGCTCATGTAATTGATGATAGTGACCATTGATTCAGTGAATCAACTCTGATTCAATAAAAAGGTGCCTTGATTCTAATTTTACATCTTGAATTAAAACATTTCAAAACTGTTTAGTCCAATTATGACTGAAAAAACCTCACACTTTTTCATTTCAAAGCAAATGCATGAATATTGATTGCGGTATCATCCAGTGGAAGTGCAGATCTCACCTAGTTTGGCTCCTTTCTTCAGTAAGGTCAGCACAACGGAGGTGTTTCTGCAGCCGATGGCTCGATCCAGCGGCCTCATGCCACTGTAGTCCACATGCTCGACCACAGCACCCTTCTCAACCAGATAATGAACCTGCAAAACACACGCTGCAAATCATCAGGAAAATCCAACACTGGAATTTAATCAGTCCAACAAAATTTGGGGTTAGTCAAGATAATTTTTTTTTAAAGAAATTAATACTTTTATTCAGCAAAAAAGCATTAAATTGATCAAAAGTGACAGTAAAGACATATAGAAAAATTATATTTAAAATAAATGCTGTTCTTTTGAACTTTCTATTCATCAAAGAATCCTAAAAAGAAAATGTGTAAGTGTTGACGCAGCACAACTGCATTCAACATTGATAATAATAATAAATATCAGCATGATTTCTGAAGGATCATGTGACACTGAAGACTGGAGTAATGATGCTTTAATCACAGGAATAAATTACATTTTACAATATATTCAAATAGAACAGTTCTTTTGAATTGTAATATTTCACAATATTAGTTTTTACTGTATATTTGATCAAACAAATGTAGTGTAGGTGAGCAGAAGAGACTTCTTTCAAAAACATTAAAAACCCTTTTGAATGGTAGTGTATAAATAATTACCTCATTCATTTTGACTAATTATGCCTATTTATTCCCCAATATGTCTCATAATTTTTTCCCTTAACTGATTACACACACCTCACAATAGTCAAAACAATCATCCGTTGAAATAGATTTCAGTTTCACCAAACAGCACCACAAAACGTCCACATTGTTAGATAACTTTACCTTCCATTCATATTGTAATCCTGCCTCGTGTTTATAACCAACTCAAAATCTACAGCAGCTAATCTGATGCATCAGTCCTGCGCCTTCACACAGCGTATCCCAGATCAGAAAGAGCCCCGCCGCCCTCCGTGAGCTTTAATTACAATGTTATTCACTCACGATGTCTGCGTCTCCGTAGAAGGCAGCCAGGTCCAGCGGTGTGCGTCCATTCTTGTCGGAGTGGTCGATAACTGCACCCTTTTCCACCAAAAACTGAACAACGTTCTTATGTCCTTTTAAACATGCCCAGCTGAGGGGAGTTAACCCTTCCTTATCCACCGACGCTAAAGAGGCACCTGGGAAAAGCAGAGGATGTGCGTTTGAACTCTTGCTGGAAACTTGCCACTTTATCTCAAGAAATGACTTTCAAACAACAGGTTTGCTCTTTTACTTTATTTTTTTGCAACATCGACACTGTTACTGAACTGAATCAACACTGAACGGACTCGAGCTGAATAATGACACTATTGTCTTCTGTAGCGCTGCTTTATAGCTGAATGAACTTATTTCTTGGGACGCCCCTGACTAAAGAACTTTCTAGTCGACTAGTAGTCATTAATTTAAGTCATATTATGATATTAATTTAATTACTTAAATGTATACTGGGGGTGGCATTGAAAAATGGTTTCAGGAAGGAGAAAGATTATAGGTAATATTGCTAAAATTGTTCTACATCACGATCTCGATTCAAACACCCACGCAGTCTTATTCCTAACTGACGATTCGCCTGTCTATTAAACCTTTACACCGGAACAATCAGATCTGCGTTTGTCATGTCATGTTTAGGTATGACATGAAACAGCTTAACAGTCTCTTCAACCGCACACTATCATTATTTCTGTTTCAATAACTCATATTACGACAGAAGTATTGGGATCAAAGTTTATCTTTCAGATATAATCACAGATGTCTACAGTAGTGATCAAAATACAATAAATCACCTTTTGAAAGTAACTTGATGCTTCAAATAAAGACTGTATTAATTGCATATTTACACCAGTAGACAAGTGACTGTTAAAAAATGTATTTGTCATTGAATCATTCATTCAACCCGATTTTTAAAAATATACTATATTATATTAAAAATGTTTTTTATTAAATATACTGCAGCAATTAACATTTTTGTCTCTAGTAAATTCGTTATGTTCTTTTGTTTAGTTGTCTGTTCAGAATTGTGACTCTATTTGAAATCATGATTGTCAGTTTATCCAGAATCGTGCAGCTCTGCACTAAACCATAATAATGAGCCTTTAAAATATAAATAAAGCTTCGCAAAAGTAATGATTATGAATGTGTCAGAAAAAACAGATGGGAGACTGTACATTTGAATAATTTCTTAATAAACTAGTGTTTTCTGTGAAGATGACTCATCATCTCATGGATGCACCTATAGAGAGAAATGCACGTTAAGTTGAACACAGTGCTAATTTAGCTTCCGAACACTTGGATATGCGCCTAATAATAGCATATTTATCTAGGTTAACGTTAGAGCGAGCGGCCATGTAAAGTGGCTAACGTTAGGCTACTAACATGTTTCAAATGATAAGCCATGCCTGAGGTCGATGGATGATAGGTGAACGTTTGGATTTCCTACCCGATATACTGTAATTACCACATGGACCCGCCCTGATACGATCTGTCCCTCGCGGACTGTGTGACTTCACTTCCTGTGAAGTCTTTTTTCTACGACTAACCGACTAATTAAATTTGGTCGACTTGAGCTTCTTCTCATCGACTAACATTTAGTGGGTCAGCCCTACCCAGACGGTAACATAGTGTCGGCCCAGATCCGGCCCACATCTGTAGGGCTGTTCGATTATGGCAAAAATCATAATCACGATTATTTTGGTCAATATTGAAATCATGATTATTTAACATAATTATTGGCAGGTGATATGATCAAAGTCTTATTTAATGAAATGAGTCATTTTAAATGTCAGTGAGATTTCACAATTATCGATACTTCAGCAAAAACTAATACTAGGTTCATTAATGTAAGTAAAAAGTCCTCAAAGACAAGTAAACAGTCAGCAATAAAATAAGAACAAAGAAACTAATTACAAACAAAACTGACAAAAAAATACAAATGAAATAAACAGTGCTTTAGTTTTTTCAGGAAGATGAACTTACAGTGGTGTTCAGATAATAATAGCCTACAACAGCAACTGAATAAAGTAATCAAATGTAAAATAACACTGCTGTATACATTAAATATAGACTAATCCTTATTTAAAACTACAGTGAGTGATTTTATCTTTGTCTTTTCTGGTTTGATTAACATAAAGGACTGCAGCAGATTTAATAGGCTGCTGTCACTTTAAGAGCTGCACGGACTGTTACACCTGCACTCTTTCTCAGTGTCTACATTCACTTGAGACATAACCGACTGTGTTTACGAGGAGACTTACCAAAACGTAATTTCGACATTTTTGTGTGTGGGCTATTTGACCGTATCTGAAGCCCACAGTATCCTTCGCTTACGTGCGCTCCGCCCTGTCTCGGCCCTAATCAGATGTGTCCGGATCTGGGCCAACACTATGTTGCTATCTGGGTAGTTATTTCCCTGTTTATTACTGTGAAGCTGCTTTGAAACAATCTGTACTGTATAAAGCGCTATATAAAGAAAGGTGACTTGACTTTATGTTGCATTATAAAAGCTAAAAATTGCAAAAGATTATGCTGATGAAAAAAGCTCACAGTGTATTTGCGCATGCCACTCACCTTTAGACAACAGGAAGTCAGCCGTGCTGAGATGCCCCTCACACGCGGCCACCATCAGCAGTGTGCGGCCCTGTTTGTCACTTACATTCACATCCGCCCCATGCTGCAGCAACAGATCTGCAATCTACAAGATGACAATTCATTAAACGTTCTTTCCTGAAGAGGAAGCACTGCTGTTTGCGTGGTTCAGGTGTTTTGCAGCGTCCCACCTGCCAGTGTCCCTGTCGAACTGCGCAGAACAGGGCGCACGCTCCTCTCCTGTTCACCTGCTGAACCTGCGCCCCCTGCTCCAACAGGAAGTCACACACCTCCACCTTCCCCCGTCCTGCAGCCGCAGACAGAGCTGTGTAAAGAGCAGGGGTATTCGTTACATCATTAACTAAAACCAAAAACATAAAAAAAAACATTTATTTCTTGAAATAAGAATATAAAATTTGCTGAAATTAAAAAGTTACAACATTTCTCATTTTCATTCTAAAATAACTAAAGCTAAAACTTAATAAACTATTGACATTTAAAAAAAAAAAATGAAACAAAATGACTAAAAGTTGAACTAAAAATCTAATTAACAAAAACTATAATAGTACATCAATGATATTAAAATAAACAGAAATGCAAACATGCATTATGGGATTTTATTCAAAGTTACACACTATTTTGATTTATTATTAAATAAATAGTGGTGAATATAATGCATATTTTTGGGGGGAATTCTATATAAATCATATAAATGAAATAAAATAACATTCATTTTTAATTTATTAAAATATTTAATATATAAAATAATGATATAATAAAATTATAATAAATTATTATTATATTATAAATGATTATTATAATAAAAATTAATATAACAATCATTATATAATATTGACTTCTATATAAGTAATATAAAATATAAATGAAATAAAATAACATTTAAGTTATTAAAATATTTAATATAATTATATAAAATAAATAAAATAGTAATTATAATATAATAAATAATAATTTATTATAAATAATTGTATTATATTATAATTACTAATTTATTATAAATTATTAATTATATTAAAATAAATGAAAAAACACATGTAGACTCTAGTAATTAAAGTAATTCTGAGACAACATGAACGGCATAATAATTGTATTTAGTTTATGGTTCCAAGCTACATATCAACTTTATGCATCAATATTCAACGTGCATCATAGGTGTGTGTTAATCTTCTGGACGCTGTCTCAGAATTACAGTTCATCCAGTCAGGACTTACAGCACTGATTCCAGAACTGATGACAGTTTTACTAAATAATAATCCTAATATTTTAAGGATAGTAAAAGCTTCAGACAGAAAATCTGATGAGATCACTGATAGATGATTAATTAGAGCACATAACGAACAGACTGTGTTCTGGAAGCTTCTCTCTGGACAGAACATTCATGTCGGGTCGACGGGGTCGTCTAGGACACATGGTCACGTGACTAACAGCTCTCTGCAGTTTGAGCGAGATAAAAGGACCGGGACTCTACACACCCATTAGTAGAAGATGCCTGTGCCATTAGTGATGTCTTCAAGAATCACAACAGCCATCTGTACTGAAGAGCCCTGCTTTCATTAAGAGACAGAAAATTGGAGCGATGCAAAAATACAGAGAGGGACGCATCCTAAACTTATCTAGAACATGTTTTTAAGGGGTTTTTATTGCTTCAGGGTCAAAATGACTCACAGTATTCACACTGATCTCAGAGCTGAGGGTGAATCTGTTTTCTGGTCATGGTGTTTTGGTCGTCTTTAGCTCCGGCCGTGTTTCAGCAGACCTGCGAGCTCATTTACTCGTTTGTTTGCTGCTCGAGAAACAAACCGGACAGAAATAAGCCTCTTTTTATATCCACAAACACCACAACAAACAACAGTGAACCTTCACACAGATCGAGAACATGTCCAGGTCACTTCAAAAATCAAATGAAAACAATAAGAAATCATAGTTCGCTTGAAGAAAATCAAGGCTATTTTCAGAACCATAATGCAATTTTACATTGCCATTACATTAGTTTCATTACAGTTAAGCACACTGAAGCTTCACTAGGACGTCCCACCTGGGACTGAGCCACAGCGTCTGCTAACCTGAGCAGCCCCACACATCTCCCACAATGCAACTGTATAAACACTGGGAATCTGCAGTCTGGATCCCACACAACATCTGACACATCAAAGGACTCAGATCATGAGGAATCAACATCTCTTTGATCGTTTGAGATTAGAGTTCATTGTGCTGTGAAACACACTAACTTTCACAACTCACAGGTTCTTCCACATTAAAAAAATCCAGACAGAAATCCATCTATCAATCTATTTGTCTGTCCATTCGTCTATTTATCGATCTATCTATTTGACTGTCTGTTTATCTGTCCGTCCATCCATCCGACTGTTTATCCATCTATCCATCCGTCTATCTGACTTTATCCATCCATCCATCCATCCATCCAACTGTTTATCCATCTATCCATCTATCTATCTATCTATCTGACTGTTTATCCATCCATCCGTCCATCCATCCATCATCCATCCGTCCATCTATCTATTCATCTATCTATCTATCTATTTGCCTGTCCGTCTGAATGTCTGTCCATCCGTCTGTCTATCATCCATCCATCCATCCATCCGACTGTTTATCCATCTATCTATCCATCTGACTGTTTATCCATCCATCCATCATCCATCCATCCATCCATCCATCCAACTGTTTATCCATCTATCTATCTATCTATCTATCTGACTGTTTATCCATCTATCTATCTATCTATCTATCTATCTATCTGACTGTTTATCCATCCATCCATCCGACTGTTTATCTATCTATCTATCTATCTATCTGACTGTTTATCCATCTATCTATCCATCTATCTATCTGACTGTCTATCCATCTATCTATCCGTCTATCTATACATCTATCTATCTATCTATCTATCTGACTGTTTATCCATCCATCCATCCGACTGTTTATCCATCTATCTATCCATCTATCTATCTATCTGACTGTTTATCCATCTATCTATCTATCTATCTGACTGTTTATCCATCTATCTATCTATCTATCTATCTATCTATCTATCTATCTGACTGTTTATCCATCCATCCATCCGACTGTTTATCCATCCATCCATCATCCATCCGTCCATCTATCTGTTCATCTATCTATCTGTCTGTCCGTCTGAATGTCTGTTTATCCATCTGTCCGTCTATCCATCCATCCATCCATCTGACTGTTTATTCATCTATCCATCCATCTATCTATCTGACTGTTTATCCATCTATTTGTCTGTCCGTCTGAATGTGTTTATCCATCCATCCATCCATCCAGCCATCCGTCTATCTATCTGATTGTGTTTATCCATCCATCCATCCGTCCAGCCATCCATCCGTCTATCTGACTGTCTATCCATCCATCCATCTATCTGACTGTCTATCCATCCATCCGACTGTTTATCCATCCGTCCGTCCGTCCATCCATCCATCCATCGATCTATGTTATTCATCTTATCCGTAGTTATTCCTAAAGCCTTTAATAATGCATGTGCTGAATCCAGAGCGCTCGATAGGTATAACACAAGAGAAAGATGTGTTTGGAGGTCCTGCTTCAACGCGGTCTGATAATGGAAATGACCTTCATCTGAGCTCTGTTTGTTAGCGGGATCATGAGTGTCCGAGCCCAGAGAGGGTTGATCCTGGTCTGAAGATTAAAGAACACAAGAGCACGCAGAAGAAATGAACATCTCGGTTCTTCTAGTGCTGAACGACAGGTAGGATCTGTGTTGAGATTTTTTTTTATGGAGGATGATTTTTCAATTTTCCTGTCATTTCTGACTACTGGTCTTTTAAAAAAAATATTTTATAGATATTACACTGACAAAGAGCAATCTCTAATGCTAAGATTTCATTAATTTTCATGACATTTACATGCATGTAAAGGAATAATGAATTTATTAATTATTATAAAATATAAGAAAATACATTTAATGTTTCCCCAATGATTTTCCAGGCCTGCAAATAAATAAAAAATCATTTAAATAAATAATTTATATTTATTTAAATTTTAATATCTAATTTTAATTTATATTTTAATATATCATTTAAATGAATTAAAAATATAAATAATTAAAAATAATATATAAAAACACAGACGCTACCTCAACTTTAGTGTTAATATACTGTACAAGCCAAAGGAAAACCCATGTTAAGTGAGAAGTGTCTGGTTTCATGTTTTCAGAGGTGAACAGCTGCCTGGGGAAAGAGCTTTATCTGTTGAATCTCTGTTTGGGTTCAATGTCTCACGAGTTTAAAAGTCCTCCTGTAGTCTGTTGACTTCCTCAATGCACACACACCACAAACACACATACATGATGCTGAGATATGCATGTGTTTCTATGTGGCCTTGTGTCATGACAAATCAAAATCACTGTACTATGAAACATACCGTAACTCAAAAACATCCTCCCCAGTGAAATCAGAGCATTCATTGAAACTAAACTATAAAACTCATGCAACTTTCAGACATCAGACAGATGAATGAATGACCTCCCATATTTACAGTCCACATCACGTATAAACCTTGAATGCAACGCAAGTCACTTTAGATGAAAGCATCTTCCAAATGCGTGAATGTTAAAGACACAACAGTAAAAATAAGCATTTTAATAAGTGTCAAAGAAAGGATGCAAAATACTTCAGTGACATTATGGCATCATGTTTTGTGCAAAACATCTTAGGTGACATTTAGGACCTCAGGAAAAATAAAATTAAATAAAAATGCATTATAAAAGGCCATTAAAGTGAATGCATTTATTAGCTCAAGGTCTTGTATTTATCTTTGCATCTCTCCTGCTGTTGCATACATACACCTTTAATGCATTGAAACAGTTGATTTTGAAGGGTCAATCTATGATTGTTCACAATTCTTCTGAATAATTCACTTAATGAATGCGCTTACTCACAATACAACGGTATCTCTTCCTTTACAGCGGCACATAAAGTCACTGAAGCTCAGGCCACCGGATGCAGAGATGTGTAATGAAATAAGATGAATGCCCACGTCTGACCTCAATGGACTCATGACTGCAGCCACATCTCAAACACACAATCTACAGCAGACAAACCTTAAACATGGCTGGGCAATGTATCGAATAATCATAATGTCGAGCAGCATCAGACTGCACAGCTGAGTCACTCATCACAGCACTAGTCTGTCACAAACCCCTTTAAACAGCACCAGAGACAACAACACTTTATCCTGCAATAAATGGCCAGAGGCGTTTTTGCACAAATGCTTCATTATTAGTAATTTACATTACTCAACCTAAAGAGAGCATATACACCAATCAGGCATAACATTATGACCTAATATTATGTTGGTCCCCCTTTTGCTGCCAAAACAGCCCTGACCCGTCGAGGCATGGACTCCACTAGACCCCTGAAGGTGTGCTGTGGTATCTGGCACCAAGATGTTAGCAGCAGATCCTTTAAGTCCTGTAAGTTGGACTTGTTTGTTCGGACTTGTTTGTTCAGCACATCCCACAGATGCTCGACTGGATTGTGATCTGGGGAATTTAGAGAGACCAAATCAACACCTCAAACTCGTTGTTGTGCTCCTCAAAACATTCCTGAACTATTTTTGCTTTGTGGCTGGGCACATTATCCTGCTGAAAGAGCCACAGCCACCAGAGAATACCGTTTCCATGAAAGGGTGTACATGGTCTGCAACAATGCTTAGGTAGGTGGTACGTGTCAAAGTATCATCCACATGGATGGCAGGACCCAAGGTTTCCCAGCAGAACATTGCCCAAAGCATCACACTGCCTCCGCCGGCTTGCCTTCTTCCTATAGTGCATCCTGGTGCCATGTGTTCCCCAGGTAAGCGACGCACATGCACTCGGCCATCCACGTGATGTAAAAGAACTTGATTTATCAGACAAGGCCACCTTCTTCCATTGCTCCGTGGTCCAGTTCTGATGCTCACGTGTCCACTGTTGGCGCTTTCGGCGGTGGACAGGGGTCAGCATGGGGACCCTGACTGGTCTGTGGCTATGCAGCCCCATACGCAACAAACTGCGATGCACTGTGTATTCTGACACCTTTCTATCAGAACCAGCATTAACTTCTTGAGCAATTTGAGCTACAGTAGCTCGTCTGTTTGATCGGACCACACGGGCCAGCCTTCGCTTCCCACGTGCATCAATGAGCCCTGTCGCCGGTTCACCACTGTTCCTTCCTTGGAGCACTTTTGATAGATACTGACCACTGCAGACCGGGAACACCCCACAAGAGCTGCAGTTTTGGAGATGCTCTGACCCAGTCATCTAGCCATCACAATTTGTCCCTTGTCAAGCTCGCTCAAATCCTTACGCTTGCCCATTTTTCCTGCTTCTAACACATCAACTTTGAGGACAAAATGTTCACTTGCTGCCTAATATATCCCACCCACTAACAGGTGCCGTGATGAAGAGATAATCAGTGTTATTCACTTCACTGGTCATAATGTTATGCCTGATCGGTGTAAATTACTAATGATTTGTCATTGGAGCAATTTTGCGGCTAGTATTAGATATATCATTCTTCACTCTTATAAAAAAAAGTCTATCTATAATACCTTAAAAAAGCTAAACATTTCTAGATTTAGCAGCCCTATCTCATAGGATAATAAAATGCTTTTTTTCCTGATAATGTATTATTTGACAACTTCTACAGACACCCACAATCGACTGCAAGCTGCCCACCGACTGTAATTCGGAATCCTAACGGCACAGGAATAATGACACAGTGAGAGAAACGAGAGAGAAAAACATGAAGAAAAACTGAACGTACCTGTTTCGCCCCACAGTGTGTCATGGGCATCAATCTGCACCGCCAGTTCATTATTCAATATCAACAAGCCTTCCAGCACCTGCCAAAACACCATCTCACAATCAATCAAACGTAATACTGGAACAGAACAGCAAATGAAGACTCAGAAACGTCCCCAGCGGGCTGCATGCAAGACACAGGGACTGAAATCAGGGTTTATAAAGGGCATATGCGAGTGCAAATTGACTTTCGTGTCGTTACTTCCCAGTGTCTGGAATTCCAAGTGTTTTTTAAGTTATTCTGTTTAAATAAAATTTTTGGAATTTTAAGTTGTTTAAATCGAACAACAATGTGCATCTTGAATGCAATCATGAAACTAGCTGGGTTGAGCAACAGGAAGTTGATTGAATAAGTTTAGATTGAAGCTGTTCAAAAAGAGCTTCTTTAAAGGCTCAAACAGCTTGACATGAGAGAGCGTTCGCTCTTTTGCTATGGCTGTTCTCCCCCACGGTCAACCACATCCTTACCACATCTATAAGATTTGTTGTACTTCAAGGTCTTGTGTGCACACACACATAAACTAATTTTGTGTCAGTTCGTTCATTCGTTTAAAGGCCTCACTGAAGTGCCTTGAAACGCACAGCATTATTCAATGTGTTGACGTAATTTCCCCTGAAACAGGAAGACAGGGCAGGACATATCAAGCAGTGGGATAAACTGTGTATCATTTATCATTGCTTTGACAAAATGCATTCAATAACAACTACTTTCAAATTACACAAACTCTTTTCTCACTACCTCTATGTACCAACAGGCCGATTTGCAACTGTTAAGGTCCTTGCACACTGAGTCCGAAGTTCTCGTCTAAAATCTTCGTGCGTTAAAAAATAAATACGACCTCATGTTGTGTCAATCACATTTACACACTGCCTCCGAAACTTTCGTTCGTCATAAAAAAATTGGGGTTCAATTTTCTGCGATTTTCCTAGCAAGCATTTTGAGAGGGGTTTTGACAATTCAGAGCCACCGGATGACGAATACGAAAAAACGCATACGAAAATTTCGGACTTGGTGTGCAAAGACCAAGATACTAAAGTTCAAAACCTAACATATTACAAAACCGAATAAGACAGCAATTTATAGTAATATTATATTGCAGTGTATCCTAAATCTAAAAAAATGAAATACTATCAAAACATTTAGACAGCTGATAGCCTATAAAGGTGTTATTCTTTTAATTTCATTACTATCTATACAAAAGGGGAAACTTATGAGTAATTTTGTACTGTAATGTAAACATGGATCATGTGACATACACTGCCGTTCAAAAGTTTTTTGTTTTGTTTTACACAACTGTTTTCAACATTGATAATAACCATAAATGTTTCTTGAGCAGCAAATGATTTCTGAAGGATCATGTGACACTGAAGACTGGAGTAATGATGCTGAAAATTCAGCTTTGATCACAGGAATAAATTATATTTTAACATATATTCATATAGAAAACAGCTATTTTACATTGAATAATATTTCACAATATTTGTGTTTTTTTTAATATTTTTAATAAAATAAATGCAACCTTGGTGAGCAGAAGAGACTTCTTCTAAAAACATTAAAAATCTTACCGATCAAAAACTTTTGAACGGCAGTGTTTACTGCAGTCAACTTTAAACAGTAGAGACTGAGAGTGACATTCATGTGTTGTAAAGAAATCTTACATAAGAAAACATTGTATAATGCTCCTGTTGTTAGTGTTTTTTAGGTAATTGTTGTGTGAGTGACAAAGTGTGTTTGTTGGGTGACAACCTTTGCTAGTGTTATGGAAGAATGAGTAGATTTGAGACATGTATGACGTGTTTTGGTGCATTTTGAATGTGAAATTAACTGCTGTGCCAAACTGAAAGTTAGTTATGAGAACTGTGTGAAGAAGAGTTTTGAAGAGTTTTTCTTATTGACTGTAAAAAAAAAACTGTAATATTCAGTAATACCATCGATTTGTCTCCACCGACACCATCAGATAGAGCTGGCTTTTAGCAGAATCGAAATGTGTTTCATAATTGATGAATTTTGCAACTGTTATTAAACTGAATTTAATCAAAATTGAACCGACTTGAGCTGAATAACAACACTATTGCCTTATTAGAGCTGCTTTACCTCAGAATTTGAATTTGCCTCATATTTGATGATGTTTGCATCATTGATTCTGTTTTTCTCCCGTTTATTACTGTGAAGCTGTATTTGTATAAAGCGCAATATAAAGGTGACATAAATGGTGAGAAAAATGTCCAAGATATTCATAAAGGCAAAAATGCCCCTGTAATGAATTCCTCTGGGTTTTTATATCCAACATTTGACATGTATTATAAGGCTAATTATGGGTTTAGTGTGGTTGTTTTTGCAGACACTACTATCAGATAGTTAGACGATTGTGTAGCTAATATAAAGTGTAAAAAAAACAAAAACAAACTCACTGTGAAGAAAACATCCACAACAACAGTGAATAAATCAATATCTACTGCTATGCTTGACAACATTGAGCTGAATAATCAAAATAAACTGTATTTTAACAGATCATTTATTGTGTTATGAGATCTGCATTATTTACAGCAGCTTTAACATTTGATTTTATAGGTACCAGCTGTAATTGTTCAGAGCATTTATTATTATTATTAATTAAATGACTCAAGTGAAGCATTTGACACAAATAGGTGACACGCTGTGCATTTTTAAGTGGTTAGAAAAACAATTTGCCCTCATTAACGGTAGAAAAGCATCTTTTTGCACCCTAATAGAAAGGTTTTGCCATTGGCATGTGTGTGTGTGAGCTCACATGAATGTGTCCCATGCTGCAGGCCGCTATGAGCCCCTGCTGCAGGGCTTTGTTCTTCAGGCTCAGGTCCTGTTGACCCTCACTGCTCCAGGGCAGCTCCAGCAGACACTCGATGACCTCTGAATGACCCCGCAGGGCTGCATGCACCAGCGCACACTGGCCGCTCTTGTCCACGTGATCCACCTGACCAAAAATGACGTGCAAATTAATCAATATGCATGTAACGTGAATATATGCATCTCACAGATAAGTCTCAGGTTAGCGGTATTGATTAAGAGTCAATCAAAGATTTTTCTTTTCTAGCTTGCTTCCTAATCTAGTTCTCTAATAAATCTGCCACTGTATTTTACAAAAAATTGCTTCTGCTCGCTTTTGTAACTCACTTTGGATGAAAGCATCTGCTAAATAGTCGGTGTCGACTCTGTTGCTGTGTCCGAAATCGCCCACGTGTTCACTGATTCTCTAATCCCTATATAGTGCATGGCAGTTGAGTGCACTACATAAGCAAGAAGTGAACGAAATGAAGCGAGAAATTCAGACACTGGCGTATTACACTGCATCAGAGAGCATCCATAGTGACTTTAGTTTGTAATTATACATACCTCTGTGCCAGCTTTAGTTTAACTGATGGTATATTAATGCAATAAATATAGATTTAGTTTTCCATCGTTAACCTTGTGTTCATAGTCTTTAAACGGACCATAAATCATAAAAAACCTCACATCAAGAATAAACATCAATAAGTGTACATTACTGTATGTATTGTATTAATTTTTAGTATCTTTAACTCTCCTATCAAAGCACCTTTAAGACAATGATCATGTGCGTTTAGCACCATCACTTGACCGTTAGCCTATAATAAGATGAATTCATTAAAGAATACCTTCTTTCTCGTTTACATAATATTTGACAACGGCTGTTTTTCGTGACTTTTTTCCTCTGTAAAATTAGGTATTGGCAACAGCTAGGTAGCAACGTTGATAGCTACTCATCAAGTCTTCGCTAAATTGGACCAATCTGGACAGTCACGCTAAAAGTGTGTTGTTTTAATGGGATTTTAAGACTTCGTGTCAGGGGAAACATGCATTAATTAAGTGTGTAACGACTGCCATCTGGTCTTATTTCTGACCCTGTTTTGATGTAAAGTCGAAAAACCTGGAATCGAGCACCCTTACTGCTAAATGCATAAATGAACCCTGTTTTCTTTCTTAATACACGATTCTGCTATTATTGGGAATGTTTCATTGGTGCCCATTATTTCCAATGCCAAATTTACCAATTCAATAAATCGAATGGCTAAAATAAAGTCCTGCCCAGCAATTTTCTTGTTGAAATATCCTGTTTCACTGAAAAATTAAAATGGGTTTTTTAATGACACAATAATCTCATAAAAATCATACAAAATGTTCATAAATTAAATCTGTACATAGATATACATATAAATATTCAAATATATTTCTATTATATTTATAATCTGCATATACTGTAAATATACATAACTTATATATAGAGCTATGTATGCCATAAAAGTAATGTTTTTGTTACTTCTGTACTTTTTGTCTGAGTGTGCATGTCTAAGTGACTACGTTATGGAGAAGAGAATATTAATTTAGTATAAGCTAATTTATTACAGTGAAAATTAACTTGCATAACTCAAATATTAACGACTACATATACAATGCCCGGCCAAAAAAAAGTAACTTTGGTTTTAAATTGGCAAATGCTTAAGAGTCTATGATTGGATCATTATTGCAGTGATTATTATGTTTCTAGCATGTTATATGTTCGGCAACAGTTCTTCTAAGCCTAATTGATGGAGTGTGTAGCTTTTCATTTCTTAAACAACCATGTAGGAAGACACATCATGGCCATATTCCAGGATGACAATGTCAAGATTCATCAGCTCAAACTGTGAAAGAATGGCATGAAGAATCATTTTCACACATGAATTGGCCTTTGGGATGTGCTGGAGGAGACTTTACAGAGTGCCGGACTCTTGCATTGGCAATACAAGATCTTGACCAAAAATGGATGCACCTCCTGATGGTTGTGATGTTACAAAAAAGTAATCTGATTACGTAACACTTAACACTGAAAATAAATATATATCAATAATTTACCTGGGCTCCTCTCTTACAGAGAAGACTGACCAGCCCCAGATGACCAGCGGCCGCTGAGTAACACAAAGAGCTCATGCCGTTCTCTGAAACCACGTCCACGTTTGCTCCGAACTCCAGCAGCAGGGCGACCATTTCCTGATGGCCCAGGTGAGACTGGACGCAGAGGACCGGGGCGTTGTTCAACACCTCCGTACGATAGTTGACATTCGCTCCACCCAACATCAGCAGACGGCTCACCTAGAGACAGATACGAGACCGTTTAGAGACTGAGAGCTCAGATTGTGTTTATTTTATGTGTCTGAATCAAGAACTCTAAGACATCATTTAGTTTTCTTTCAGACTCTTCAACCAAATCCCTAAAATCGACTTTGATTTTCAGTTGTTCAGAGCCGTCGGTTGTCATTTATCTTCTGCCAGCCCTCATATTGTGTCTTTCTTTGTAAAACAATGCCTCATCCTGTGTTTAAAGTTCACTACGAACAAACTGCTGATTGGTAAAGCATGCTGATCACAATTCACAGACTCATTAAGTGCTCCAGCGCGAGGCGGCACATTGTGTCCCAGTCATTAATCAGCCTGGATTCTGCTTTTGATAAGCGTATGAATAACAAACGTTTAATCAGCAGCGGCTGCGCAGCCCCAGAGGCTTGAGAGCGCCTGGAAATGAAATTTGTTTTATTTACCAAAACCACATGAGAATGTTTAGACTCCACCTTGAGGAATAGAGAGAGAGATGGAGAAGAAGAGGCGAAAGATAAATACAAAATACAGCTGCACGCAGCAATTACAGGGGCCAAACTCGACGGACATCCACTGAGAGCAATATAAAGAGTTCAAGGACGACTTGTTTTCACTGAGAGGAGGAAGAAACGTACAATACATTTTACAGTTTGGTACAGGTGAGTTAGCGGGAACTGAAAACACCATATTTAATCAACTCAGGATGAGGAGAGAAAATAAATAGTGTTTTTGCAAGGAAAGAGCTCAAAGGTTATGAGCAAAAAAAAAAAAAAAAATCCATCCATCCATAGCTGCTTATCAAGAGAAAAAATAAATAAATAACTGATAGTTGCTAAGAGGGTTTTACTGTGTTACATATCATGTGGTATATAATATATTAACTATATATAGCATTAAAAAATAAAACATATTTTTGGACATATTTATGACATTTAAGCACATTATCCCCAAAATTCATTCATATAAAAGTAATGCACACCACAAAATAATCATAAATAGTATATAAAAACAATATACAGTATATACACCGATCAGGCATAACATTATGACACATTTTGGCCTTCGCTCCCCACGTGCATCAGTGAGCCTTAGCCGCCCATGACCCTGTCGCCGGTTCACCACTGTTCCTTACTTGGAGCACTTTTGATAGATACTGACCACTGCAGACCGGGAACACCCCACAAGAGCTGCAGTTTTGGAGATGCTCTGACCCAGTCGTCTAGCCATCACAATTTGGCCCTTGTCAAACTCGCTCAAATCCTTACGTTTGCCCATTTTTCCTGCTTCTAACACATCAACTTTGAGGACAAAATGTTCACTTGCTGCCTAATATATCCCACCCACTAACAGGTGCCGTGATGAAGAGATAATCAGTGTTATTCACTTCACCTGGTCATAATGTTATGGCTGATCGGTGTATATTCAACAGAAGTGAGCATTGTGAAAACCATTCAATATCAGTGTTTTTGGGGAAAAAAATTGAACCGAACAGTTATTGGCCACTGCTGTTATGCCTGATCGGTGTGTATATATACATACACATACATACATACATACATACATGTGTATTCTATCCTATGGTGTATTATAGTAATTATTCATTAAAAACTCAAAAATAAAACATGTAAGCATTATTGCAATTCTGATTTATAGGTAAATGTGCTGTATTATCATAAAAATGTTACAATGCAAATTTTAATGGACCTAAAAAACAGGCTTCATTTTCTTATGCAAAATATATAATAATAATATTTATTAAACAGAAAAAAGGGGTAGAGTGTTCATTGCATAATGTTCAAAAGAAGATGCATTGGGAGGAAGAACCGTAAGGTGGAGGACGTTATGAATGTTAACAGATGAGGATGAAAATAAAATCACTTTTGCTTTAAGCTAAAATCCATCATTAGTGCTGATAATTGCTCTGAAGTCTCAGTACAGCGTCCTCTATTACACACACAGAGGAATCATCTGGACGACTTTTCTTTAACTGACCTTTAGATTAATAAATTAGCACTAAATCTAAAATGGTTTGGTAATTACTTAAAATGTCAAGTGTTCTTTCATACGTTTATCTGATTTTTATAATCTTCACATCAAACCGATGGAGTGAAGACATGCGTCATTAATCTGACAATTAACAGAGGATCTCAATTTTTGATCAATACAGACATAATCGATTTTGTTTTGCATCACAGTAATGCGAAATTGTATTCAGTCAAAACCTGCTGTCAAACTCATTGTGAAGAAGAGCTCATCAGTGCTTGGATCATTTCCTGCTCGTTCAAATCACATACACACATCTTTATATAAACACATTATTGATTAAAATGAAGTGACATGTTTGAACTATAACGGTGCTGAACGCTGGACTTCTAATGATGCTGTCTCATTATAACCGTTTACATGAGGAGCTGTAATGTCATTTAACAGGAAACAGGGAAGATGAGTAGGGGGTCAAAGGTCAGTGGCAAACACGACATTCTAATTGGCTCACTCTGAGTCATTTGTGTAGATACAGTTACACATCAACACCATTATATGAAGACAGCTAGACAGTGTAGATGAATTTAAAGGTACACTATGTAACCAAATTTAAATAATGAGTCAATACATTATCCATTCTTCTTCCAAAACGCGTTTTTGTCTTACCCTGATTCACTATGGTAAGCCTATTATAAGTGTTTATATTTTAGACCTAGTGGGATTGTTTTAGCCGGAAATTGTGTACATACGTTACTCGTCCATGCGTGTCTTGTCATATCTGTAAATAGAGAAGCTTCTCCGGCTACTTTGACGCATGTCTTTTATGAACAGCAGGATAACCATATTCATCTGCAGAGCCAAAGCACAACCAAAACAATGTTCTTCCAAAAAATGCATGCAGTTTTGTTTTTCAACCGCTAGAAGGCCAAAAGTTACATAGTGTACCTTTAATTAAAGAACATTCTGAAACTTGTGTGGAGTAAATGAATGTGCTGACCTTGACGTTGGGTGTGTAGAGGTTCCTAAGGGAGGCCAGAGCAGCAGACAGACCATCTGTACTACAGCTGATCCATAAGGCCTGAAGAACACTGGACGACACACCGGTCCTCTTACTCAGACCCTTCAAAACAACACACACATGTCATAAATATTATATTATCATAAATATTTAAATTATACATTTATATGTATTCATATTATAGTTGACATTATAGTGGACATTAATCTGTAGGTTGAAGTGTGTGAAACCCCGACACCAACTGAGTGCAAAAATAACTGAAAGGAACTACATTATACAGTATTAAGAGATGAATAACAGATTAGATAGATAGATTGATAGATATATAGATAGATAGATAGATAGATGGATAGATAGAGGATGGATGGATGATAGATGGATAGATAGAGGATGGATTGATGGATGGATGGATGGATGGATGATAGATAGATAGATAGATAGATAGATAGATAGATAGATAGATAGACAGACAGAGGATAGACAGACAGAGGATAGACAGATAGAAAGATAGATAGATAGATAGATAGATAGATAGATAGATAGATAGATAGATGGATTGATAGAACGATAGATAGACAGAACGATAGATAGATAGAGGATGGATGGATGGATGATAGATGGATAGATGATAGATAGATAGATGGATGATAGATAGTATGACAGATAGATAGATGATAGATGGATAGATAGTGGATGGATGGATGATAGATAGATAGAGGATGGATGGATGGATGATAGATAGATAGATGGATAGATGGATGATAGATAGATAGATAGATAGATAGATAGATAGATAGATAGATGGATAGATAGAGGATGGATGGATGGATGGATGATAGATAGATAGAGGATGGATGGATGGATGATAGATGGATGGATGGATGGATAGATAGAGGATGGATGGATGGATGATAGATAGATAGATAGATAGAGGATGGATGATAGATGGATGGATGATAGATGGATAGATAGAGGATGGATGGATGATAGATGATAGATAGAGGATGGATGGATGATGGATGGATGGATGATAGATGGATAGATGATAGATAGTATGACAGATTGATAGATAGATAGATAGATGGATGGATGATAGATAGATGGATAGAGGATGGATGGATGATAGATAGATAGACAGATACATAGATAGATAGATAGATGATAGATGTCTAACAATAATAATGAGTCTAATGATAATGTCTAACGATATGATGTATCAATGCAACGCGTTAAAAATCGATACCTGTAGGCTATTTATATATTTAAGAGGCACATTTGTTTTAACACTCTCCACAAGTCCACACAATGTCAGTCTATGTATTACAGCCAACGCGTGCACTCTCGTTTAAATTACCTTTCAGAACTTGTGAAAGACGCTCGAGACAGTCGATGTACAGTATTCTCCTGATCGGGCCACAGCTGAATCTTCACGAAAGTTTATCATTTGCTCGTGTTTAAAGCCTTGCAAAAAGCAGCGTTTGAGCACTCATCTCAAACAGAGCACAGATAGGCCACTGAATTGAGTCTTCTTTTACTTATTTTTGTGCTTCAGTAGATAATGGTCTATGGTTTTGCATAAAAGGAGAATAGAGCGCTATGAATCGTTCTTCACACACACAGTAACTGAAATTTAAAACTGTTTGGAAAATGCTCGATAAACTGCTGCATAGGAGCTGTGTGACTCTGTGTTGCTTCAAGCGCATCATTCTGCACACGGGATGCGCATAAGCGCTTTGTGCCGCTCTGTATTGGAGCCTTTCATATTATAATACTTTTGCACAATGAAAATATTAATAGCATATCTTGTTCTGTCCTACCTATAATATGCTGTTGCTTCATTAAAAATCTGCGCTATACATTTAAAGGAAATGTCTTTTAATTTTATAGTATTTATATTAGGGCTGTCACCGTTAATGCGTTAATGCATGCGATTAATTTAAATTCCTTAACGCGTTAAAATAATTTAACGCAAATAAATTACAGAAGTACGTGAAGCTGCGTCATTAATGTAATTTTCGTCACGCAGTTAGATGATCTTAGAAGTCGGGAGTTTATCACAATCACACTGAGCATCTACACACACCTGTAACCCTGGGAGGAGGACATTTCCATTCTAACTCTTTAACTCGATTCTGCTTCTCTGTTTGTGATCAGGACATTTTAAGCCGTTAAACTTTGGGAAAGTTTTCAGTGATCCAGTAAATCGAATTCATTCAAACAGTCCAAAACAGCGCTAATGTAAAGAAGGCCAGGCTGATTACCTCAGAGACATCAGAGAGAAAAGAGACTCACATTGCGTTTTTAGTGAATTATTAATTCCAGTGTGTGCTTTGCTTTAAAACACGAGCTCTGTCGTATTCTGTGATTGTTTCTGAAGAGTGCAATTTTGCTGACGTGCAGGAGTCGTACAGTAAGCGCGTGAGAGTCTGTTATATTGATGCACAAAGAACAAACCGTGTATGTGCGCGCTCTCAATCACTGATCACACACTGCATTCATGTACAGACACATTTCACTACATTCGCGTTGTTTCCACCCACACTCAGGAAGGATGATGTTTGATTTGTCATGTGTACGTTGTTGTGTTTAATAATCATAGGTTTATGCAGTCAAGCGGTTGATTTAGGAGTTTTTGGCGTCTCCGTGTGGTCCTGTTCGGTATCGCAGCTCGACTCGTCTAAAATGAAAACAATCTCGTTGTTGCTCTGTACACACACTATACACTGTGAATTCTGTAACGTTTATTTCTGTAATGTTTTTTTTCATGGGTGCTTAGGTGTGTATGGATTTATTATATAATATAATTATATGGACTCCTTATATTTGGTTATTTGGTGTCCTTTTGGAGTCTCCAATGATCCTTGAATCTTGCAGGAAATACAGTTTTCTGATTGTTTACTTTGCTGGATATAGCAAATGATGACAAAATGAATGTGTTTAATGAGATAAATGGCATATGCTTAATCACGAATAATCATACAACAAGAGTGCGATTAATCACGATTAAAAAATTTAATCTATTGACAGCCCTAATTTATATGTATATTTTATTTGTGGATGTCCCAATCAGAGTGTTTTGAGGTATCGGAAAATATCGTATCGCTGGCTATGAGAATCGATATTGTATCGAATCGTGATGAACCGTCCGATTTACACCCCTAATGGATAGATGGATGGATGGATGGATGGATGGATGGATGGATAGATGATAGATGGACAGATGGATAGATGATGGATGGATAGATAGACTGACAGAACGACAGATAGATGGATGGATGGATGGATAGATAGACTGACAGAACGACAGATAGATGGATGGATGGATGGATAGATAGACTGACAGAACGACAGATGGATGGATGGATGGATAGACAGACTGACAGAACGACAGATGGATGGATGGATGGATAGATAGACTGACAGAACGACAGATAGATGGATGGATGGATGGATAGATAGACTGACAGAACGACAGATAGATGGATGGATGGATAGATAGATAGATAGACTGACAGAACGACAGATGGATGGCTGGATGGATGGATGGATAGATAGACTGACAGAACGACAGATGGATGGATGGATGGATAGACTGACAGAACGACGGATGGATGGGATGGATGGATAGACTGAGAATGATGGATGGATGGATGATGGATGGACAGATGGATAGATGATAGATGGATGGATAGATAGACTGACAGAACGACAGATAGATGGATGGATGGTTGGATAGATAGACTGACAGAACGACAGATGGATGGATGGGATGGATGGATAGACTGACAGAACGACAGATGGATGGATGGGATGGATAGATAGACTGACAGAATGATGGATGGATGGATGGATGATGGATGGACAGATGGATAGATGATAGATGGATGGATAGATAGACTGACAGAACGACAGATGGATGGATGGATGGATGGATAGATAGATAGATAGATAGATAGTACCTTGAAGATGTGTGCTTTCAGGATGTGGTGGCCCAACTCCATGGTCTGCTGCCTGTTTAACTTCCCCTCCTGCCTCGACAACATGAAGGCCATCAGTGCGTGTCCACTCCTGCAGAAACACAGCGGTGTGAATGCCTGTCCCACAATGCATTCATGCAGGAATAAGATGAGAAGTAGCACTGAGAGACACACAAGTTGAGTGCCAGAACCACATACACACACAATATAATCCTGCTTTTATTTTTTGCTCACTCTTGCTATTTATTACACAGTATTTTGAGAAGTTTAATCAAAACAGTTATTCTCATTCATGTCCTTGATGACAGCAAACGGGGGAAGGACGAGAATGCCTGTAAGCTTTTTAAACATGAGACTCTTAACATACTTTTGTAGTTAGAGCTGTGGTTTTTAACATCAAGTACTTGACTAGCTATTTGACTTAGTGCTGTCACGATACCAAAATTATGACTTTGATACGATACCAGACTAAAATACCTCGATACCGATACTGCATCGATAACACGGCAAAAAACATTAAAAGTAATTGAACAATCGTGCCGTGCTTTTTGACCATTCCCTCCTCTTCATTTAAAAATAATAATATAATAATAATAATAACTACATGCCAGTGAACATCCTTACAGAGATGTTCATTATTATCAATCATGTTAACACTAACCTTTCACTATTCTGAACAGATTGGGATGACTAAAATCTTATTTCATGATACGAGTAATTTAATATTTTTTAAATGTAATTTTATAATTACAATATAGATATTTAATTTAATTTTATCTTTACTTTTAAAAAATGTAAAAATGTAAATGACAAACAATATGACAAAAACAGTGCTTTATTTTCAGCTACAGTAGGTCTATTTAACAGTAGCATTCAAGAAAGAAATTAAATAATCAAATGTAAAAAAAAAAAAAAAAAATGCATAATCTTCACTCTATAAATTAACTATACACTGATTCTTAATAAATATGTTAAAGTTATTCAGTCAAGCATGGGGTGATTTTCTATTTTCTTTTGTTGTTTGATTAACATTAAATCACACAGAATATCAGGTCCGGCCCTTTAAGACCTGCACGGACCCAATACATTGTAACACATCCGATTTCTCACTCAACTCTGTATACGTTCACTAAAGACATACCCGACTGTGTTTACCTGAATACTCGCCAGGACGTACATTTTTACATATTTTCAACCATTCAAACCCAATAATCCGTGAAACTGACGTCGCAACCGGATGCTGTCTGAGTGAAAGGCGTGTGCGCGCGCTTCAGGTCAGAGTCCGGCAGCACGAGCACGTCCCGCCCCGTCCCGTCCCGCGCCGTGCTTTATTTTCTCATGCATGCATGTTTCTGTTGCTTTCTTTGTCATGCGTTGCACGTATATATTTGACTGTTCTGCTTCCATTGTTTAGCGAACGGTGCAAGCAGAGCTCTGCACACACGTCCTGACTCCTGCTGTCACACATCGACGCAAATTAAGAAATACTGCTCTTATTAGGGTGCTGTCACTCTTAAAGTACCGGTACTAATAAAATTTCACATCATACCGTTTTTAATAGCAGGGTATCGCGATACTTTTCTAGTACCGGTATATCGTGCAACACTAATTTGACTGTTAAATGTTAAGGCCATTTATATTGCAATTAAATTAAAAAAGAAAAATACCCATTTTCATTTCCAAGATGTTAAGTGGACGCCACTGGCCGGTTAAATATGCAGTGCTTTGAGGTCATGTGACATAGCGTCGTTTAGCTCACTTCCTCTGAACACAGCCAGTGTGCATACAAGAACATTATCATGTCAGCTTCTGCCTTGATAACATCAGATTTTTCCCCGTGTTTTAATGAAGGATCAATTCCATGTAAGTTAGGGTCAAATCTTTTAATCTCTGCGATCAAACGAGGTTCTTGTAAAGTAAATCTCTGGCTAAAAGCTCTGCATTTGATGCAAGGCTCTGAAAGCATCTCTGTGTTGGCATGCGTTGGGTCCGTCTGGAGCGGCGCCCCCGTTGAACACAGGAGAAGGGTGGAATAGGCTGCTTTAGCGTTCCCCAGCTCTCACTGGTGTTAATTAACTGAGCTTCATTAAAAGGCCACGCATGAATGCAGCTTGCTTTGATCAGCACTATATCTCCTCTACATTAAACTCATTCCGTCTCCTTTCTTTTCTCCCTCTTTCAGCAGCGGAATAACAAGGCAGAGTCGCAGGGAACTTTTTAGAAGTCCCTCTTTTTTAGAGCCAACTTTTCTAGTCTGAACCTGGAGAGGGTTCAGGGAGGCGAGTGATGAATAGGACACAGACGAGCCAATCAGAGCGCTCGGACACAAACTGCAATGAGAATAGGAGAGGGAATCCCAATTAAACTGGAGTCTAAGATCACCACAGTTCATCAGTTCATCAGCATCTGTAACAAACCAGTTATTTTTGTATCATTATTATTAGGGATTTATTGGCCGATACGGATAATTCTTTATATCTGAAAGCCGATAAACGATATATTGGACAATACATCTAAATCCATTTTTGTATATAATTTTTGAGAGCCTGATTACAAAAACGTCTCACCATTAAAATTAGGGCCCTATGATTTCTGCGATACGGAAAACGCGGATGGAATTGCGGAATCCAGTCATAAAAATGGAATTTACTGTATAACGCGGAATTTGTCAAATTTTTGATGAATAAATCAAAAGCAGGTCAGTACACTTAAATCAAATTGCGAAATAGACTAGCGTCTGTGAATATTAAACCGCAAAAGACTATTTAAATATGAATTCTGCATGTTCTGCGTGTGTCTGTGTGAATGAATGGTTTTATTTACCACACACACACACACACACACACACACACACACACACACACACACACACACACACACATGCTGAAGCACGCGTGACAATCGTGGTGTTTTCAGCCTCTGCTGCCTCACTATATTTCCGCTGAACTTTTGGGGGGAAAAATCATGCTCATATCATAAACACACAGAAACTCAAAGCTCTTCACGGCAACCCGTCAAAATAAAAGTTCGGTTTAATTTGAAGAAATTGTGACAAATATATTACTGTTGTACAGTAGAATTTAGCTACTCAATGTAATAATAATACAAACACTAATAATAATAATAATAATATTAATAAATTATTATTAAAACTTTATTTTTTTTAAGGAATAATCATGGAATTTTTCTTTTTCTTTTTTAATTTTAACAGTAAAGCTCTGTTGTGCAGCACTTTGTTTGACAAAAAAGTTTGTTTAATTTCATATGATTAAAAGATAAATTAAATTAATGTTTTATGCCTTCATTTGATTGCCAGAAAAATTGAAATACACAACACAGAATTTCTGGGGAAAAAACATTTCATAGAAAAAATAAATAAATAAATAAATTGATGTTTTTATGAATTCAATTAATTAGACATGCTTTTTTTTTTTTGGTTATTAAACTTTAATTAAACCATTAAAATGAAATCCAAAACACAGAATTTGGTAAAAAAAAAAAAAAAAAAAAAAAAAAAAAAGGAAATTTGAGGGGAAAAAAAGTATTTCATAGGGCCCTAAACATGCAATTTCTGTTAAACATTTAATAAATTGTTAAATATTGTATACGTTTCATGATTTAAATTAATTAGACATGCTTCTTGATTACTACAATTTAATTTAATCATTAAAATTTAATTTAACCATTATGGAGTCCAAAAAAAATTAAAAGGGAAAAAAATGGAATCCAGAAAAATTAAAAGGGAAAAAAATGGAATCCAGAAAAATTTAAACGGGAAAAAAATGAATTTGGGATAAAAAAATAAAATGGATTGGAAGCCATGTCCCAAGCACACAATTGGGACACAAAAAAGTAATAAATAAAATAAAATAGACCTAGTTATTGTTTTCGTTGTTTTTGATCCATGTAACCTTAATAAATAAGGTTGACTCCAAAAAGCCTAACTCATATAAATTTTAAATATTGTTAAAGACAGTCTGTAATGAAATAAGAACAAATAATAGAATTACGAGCAACAGCACAAATAAATACAACAGAACAAACATACAAATGAAAAAGAGTTATTTTCTGGTTTTTCATGGGTCTAAACTAGATTTTCAGGTACAGAAATAGTAATCAAATGTAAAATATCACTGCATAGTCTTAACTGTATAAATATAGATTAACCCTTATTAAAGTTATTCAGTCAAGAGCCGTGAGTAATTTTTTTTCTGTCTTTTGTTATCTCGTCTTTTATGAGAAAACCATAGACTGTATAAAAGGAGAAAACGCTTCCCTGCCATTGACGATATTTTCCGGATTTCCCTGTTTTCACTGTTATACGGTAGGAGGCGCTATTACACATCTTCTGAACGAGTACAGAATCTCCAGATCAAAACACAGGCGAAGAAGAAACAGAAACGAGCGATCTCATATAAGCAGATGCATATGAAAAATAATGCAATCATCAGCAATAAACAGCATATAAATCAAAACTGCCTAATGTTACTGAATGAAATGTGGACCCAGGACGAGCTCTAGGACTGTGAAGCTTTGAGGTGTTGATGGACTCCATCTACTCCATCTGTGTTTTCATCGTTCTGAATCCGATCTGGATGTAGTCTTTTACAAAAACGTGATTTTCTCAGCTTTTTTCGACAAGACAGGGATTTTGTCATAATTTTGTGTAAATGTTCGCGCGCTGTGAGACGCGTGGGTGCGCTTAAGCTAGTGTTGCTGCACCGAGAACCAAACATGAGAGACTCGGGCACTTTCTCACCTATGTGCGCTTGAATATTTAAATTGGCAAGGCTTACAAATGCGAAAATTATCAACTTGAGTGACGATGCAGCACTGGCCCGAGTGTCTTTCACGCTGGCCCCGGGCCATCGGGCAGTCCTGGTTGTCGAGCCATGTAATTTTTATGTAGTCTATATGACAGACTTGCGCTGCACATGTTGCACTGAACTGTATTTTCCTTTTTGAAGTGATTTCAATTAGGGATGCACCGATACCACTTTTTTTCAGACCAAGTACAAGTACAAGTACTTACATTTGGGTACTTGCCGATACCAAGTACCGATACGAGTACTTAATAATACCAGCAGGGCTCGACATTAACGCTTGTCTGGGACAAGTGGATTTTTTTGAAGGGGCAAGTGAAAGAGAATTTTACTTGCCCGACTGGACAAGTATCCTGATTAAAACGTCAATAACAAAAAATAACTAGGGAATCACCAAAACGTAAGAATGATTCTGCATTCATTTAGAGTAAGTGGTTGATAGTGGATAATAATATATAATGTATAATGAACTGACGGTAACAAGGTTGCGCTGTTGACGCTCGCGCAGCCTCTCGAGGAGAAATCAAAACAAATGAGCGCCGCTCACACAGAGAAACTCAGTTAACTTACTGCAGTAAAAATCGTTTTTTATATTTATAACATATGATACAGTCGCAACGTCCAAGAGTGCTGTTTCCTGAATACCATCACGACTGAAAATGTGACACTGACTTCATATGACAGTTCCATAAACAATTAATTAACATCAAGTCACTTACATTTTAAATGAAATATTGACTGTTTTTGTTCTGTTTCAGCAGCATTCAAAATATTTCCAAACAAAGATCACAGCAGAACCATAACGCATCTCACAACAACAGTGTGTTACTGAATGATTCATCATCGCTTATCTTAAAATATCTCCAAACGGCTGACATGGCGCCTCCTCCGACTTCCAGCTGACAAGAGGTTGACGAAGGTCCGCGTGCCCGCGGCAAAAATGACGTCATTGCGGTCGTGCGTGTTGACATCGTGTCCTAACTACACGCGACGCAACGCCACAACACGCGATAAAAGGTATCTTTTCCATGTTAATTTGAGTTTTTGTCCTAACCAGCTGCGACGGCGACACACGATTAATCTATTTTAGAAACGGTTTCTATTTTTCTGCGACGTCGCGGCTGGAACAACACAAAACATGGCAATGATAATCTCAGGTAATGTTTATGTGCTTTATTTAATGTTAAAAGCGTGTAATGTGACTTTGAATATCATTTAGTGCTCCCAGCTTTGTCGTACTAAAAGCAACAAAGGATAATTCACCCCAGATCTTGAAATTAAACAAATTGAAACAAGAACGTTCAAACTGTGAACAAACAAGTATATTCTATGACAAAGATTGTTTTAGCAACTCAGTATGTATTTTTAGTAATGTTTAAATGGTGTAATATTTGTGAATTTGATTATGTACTTATCCATTTCCTTGCGAGTGCCGTCAAGATTAATCTCTGGTGCCGTACACTTGCTGCGAGAGCCCGCCCACACGCTGTTCTGATTGGCTGTGGTTTTTGATTCATCTCGCAGTCGCGTCGCGTCTGGTGTGGACAGACAAGTTGCTTGTCACTGGAATCTTATCGCGTCGCGTGTAGTTAGGACACGGTGTGAGAGTGCGAGACCGCTTTTCGCTTGGTGGTGTGTGCGGAGAATTTTATAACTTTCCGCGCGGCTCCGCATCCAAAGATGCGTTGCCATAAAGTGGTATCGGGTGCGGTTGTATTGGGGTAGTTTTACAAGTACGAGTACGAGTACTTGAGCACAGTATCGGACCGAGACTCGAGTACTGGTATCGGTGCATCCCTAATTTCACTCATATTTCAAGCAATTCAAAACCATCATGGCGAACAGTGCGCACCTGAAGTGTCTCAGCTGAAGGAAATAATACATTATTTATCGGCTTGAATATATCCGCAAAATTCGATATGGTGACCGATATATCGTGCATCCCTAATTTTTATACATTTTTGTCTACATAGTTTTAGTTTTTATTTTTATGATTATTTTTAACAGTTATTTGTTTTATTTCAATTCATGAACATGTTTTGGTTTTAGTAACGTCTGACTATTATCAAAGCTGGACTAGTAATTTACTTAAAAGTAATTAAATAAGAGGAAACAGGATGTTGCACAGACATCTTAAATCAGCACTGGCTTTCATCATCTCATCAAGAGATCACAATATTTCATTAGCCGACTGTGAAGACAGATCTGGGATCTCACACACATACACAAGCACAATCTGTCTGTATCCAATCAGGAAACTCCTTCATTTTAATAAAGTCGGTAAATTCAACTGTCTGGATCTCAACAGATGAAAGAGAACAACATCTAAACCTAAACGTCCATTTAAACATACAACAGAGCATACTGTACATTCATCATAATGAATAGCGCTTGAGACATTCATCTGAATTCACTGCCGGCCTTAAGAGTGTTAACAGAGCTGTCAAACTCAAGCCTTACATTAAGTGCTCTTTAATAGCCAATGTGCACAAGCTCAGAGACGCAGTGTTCACTAGGGATAATATGAAGCTTTTGTGATTTTTCAACTTTCTGGGGGGATGAATTTGTGCCTGGATTTGCATAGAAATGCAGACTTGAGTATTCAATAATAGAGTCAAGCTATGGGCTCTTTAATAAACTTCAATGTCACTAGACCTGAGCGTTTGAATCCAACAAACCGTAAACAAAGCAGCATGCGCTTACCGTTTTCAATATTAATCCTGCTGATCACTTTCTTTATTCAACTCCACTCATGTTATTGTTAAAATATGTGCCCAGGAACACTCAGGTAAGATGATGTAAAATTAGAACAACCTTGTATCTGTACCATTTTAACTTCTTTGCTCGCTGTTTTGCTCTTATTCTCATGATACGTATATCTGTCAACACTAAAGACTTAAACCTGTTGTGTCTCACTGTAAACTGTTTGTTTTGTATTTGTTTTTATAGGCTGTATGTCTTGTCTTTTATGGTTGTTTTTGCAGTGTGTTTTGTGTATTTGTCATTTGTAAGTAATGTTTCTTGGATTTGTCTTGTGTTTTTATTAACTATGTATATCTGTGTCATATTTTATTGCTCTTTTAACATCTTGGCCAGGGGACTACAGATGAAAAATAGCCTCTTGGCTAATTCTGGCTTTTTTACTCATGTTTGTTCATGTGTTTTTATGAAATTGCATCTGACTTGTTCACTAAGCCTAACAGCCAATCAGAGTTCTCTCTCTCACCAACGGCCCGACGGCGATTCTACATGTTGAATCGGCCCAAAAAAAACAGACGCCACCCGACTAGAGCCAACGGTGTGGAACATACCGAAAAAACTAAGTCGGCCGACGCTCAGGTGTGTCCTAGGCTTTACAGTAGGTCATCTTACATTTCATACAGTTGATGGTGACGAACATGAAGCAGGGCAATAACTCACTGTGTGATGGAGCCTATAGAATGCAGTTATATGCCCTAAAATTCAAGATATTGGGGCAAAAATGTTTTTGTCTCATATTTATATCATGATATAGTTAAGCGATATCACAGGGGTGATGTTTTTGTCCTGAATAGCATGAGTGCAAATGTGATACTGATTTTATATAACCGTTCAATAAATAAGAAGTTAATATTGTTATATTTTAGACACAATATTGTCTGTTTTTGTCAATGAAAAATTACATATAAAGCCACAGCAGAACGACAGTGCGTCTCTGAGCAAAACACACAGCGGTGCTTCAGAATGAATTCGCGTTTTGAACGAATCGGGTGAACCAATGATTCAATGACTCATTCATAAAGAGAGCCATTTACTTAATTCCTGAATGAATCAGCCGTTTCAACGAATCGAATTAATGAATGACTCAATGGGCCCCATCATACACCCGGCGCAATGCGACGCCAGGCATGACGCAAGTGTTTTTTGCTAGTTTCAGCCTGACGCAGTTATCATTTTCACGTCCAGCTCCACGTTGTTTAAATAGCAAATGCACTGGCGCATCTGTTCGTCCATGGGCGTCTGGTCTGAAAACCAGGTGTGTTCAGGCGTATCGTTGGCGTGTTGCTATTTTGAGGAACTGAAAACGACTGCGCCATTGACCAACAAAAACCTGCTCTAATGTCAATAGCGCAGTATTTTTTGTGTTATTTAAAGGGCGTGTTAGTAATATGCGCCTATAAAAGTTTATGTGTAATAAATCCTATGTTCAAATATCAAATATAATATTTCTTTCTATTGCTACTTTTTCTAATGTCTATTTGATGCTTTTCTCCTTTAACACAATAATGACTTTAAATTATCTTTTGGGGGTAATTTCTCAGTTGTTTAACCATATGTTGGAAACCGTAGTCCAGTTTTCCCTCCACTCTCTTAAGTTCCTGTAAGACATTTGTAAACGCCAAACTGCACAACACTGAAGCTCACCTGGGGTCACACAGGAAGTCCGAACTCTCTCCATCCGCTCGCCACACCAGCCACTCTCTGAAGGATGGGTGGCAGAACATCCGCGTCTTATCCCTGCGTTTGATGAGGAAACACGAGAGGGTCTCCATCCTCTGCTGGAAGTCGTCCCACAGCAGCTCTCCTCGCGCGCTGCCCGCATTCAGCGCCTGAAACAGCTGCTCGTCCGTCATGGGGTGAAGAGACGCCAGCGCCACGTTGAGAACGGGCACAGCACGCTCGAACGCAGAGTTGCTCATGAACTTCATGTTGCACTGCAGCAGGTACAGCTCTGACAGAGAGACAGGCACCACCTTGTAGCTCGCGCTCTTGATGACCAGATGACCCTTCTCGAAGAGGTCAAGGGTCAGTTTGAGGTACAGGTACGACCCCTGGCTGCGGGAGCTGAGGTGGGAGCTGACTTTGCCCACGATGATGGGGTCGGCTTTACCGTTGAGGGAGATGTTGTTGAGTATGTTCTGGCTGCCGTTGATGCGATACTGTATGTAGGCGTTCAGGTCCGTTCCGATCTCCTTGTTGTCCGGGAATTCGTCCAGGCTGATCTTGGAGAAGGGAAGCAGACTGGTGATCTCCTGTAAAGACAAGGTGGGAATGTCAAGTGCACATCCAGAATGTTTCCCAAAAACCTTATTTAGACGGGATACGTTTTCCCAGAGGTGGTCAATTTATGTTTTGGGTCGTTCTCAACCTGTTGATTTTTTGACGTATACATTGAATTCAGTTCAGTTATTTTTTTCTCCCATCTAATGGAAAGTATTTATTGACATCTTAACATTATTATTAGTCATAAAGAATTACTTGATTTTAGTTTTTTTTCACTGACAAATTCTAATAATAACTTTAAATATGTTAAAATAAAAATATGAAAATCCTTCACACAAACATTAGAAACAATCAAAAAAAAAAAACCACTGAAAACAATGAATCATACGAAAATATTTTTTTTTATTAAAATATCTGCAGCTCTTAAACCCTATGGTCTATATTCATAAATCTGGTCTTATTTTAAACTAGACACTTGAAATTTACCCAAGAGTCATAATAACTCAAAGTAGTATAGGAACAGAGTAAAACAAGGTAAAATATACATTAAAGTTTTTTTCATTGAAATTCACTTAGGGAAAAATTGATGAGACTTTAATGTTAAAGGCCTGAAAATATCCTAAAGATAAAACTGAATGTCTGATCATGTTTTGATTCAAATCTGAGGATGATACTCTCAAAAATGTAGCTTCTGTAAGCTTTTATGTCAAGAAAAGTCTAGGCATCCTTTCAAAAAGGCCATTTATTTCAGAACATTTGTAATTGTAAAAAGTAGTTTTTCATTCAAATAAATCTGCAATAAACTGCTAATTATAATGGACATACAGTTACTGAAAAACTAAAGCAACTATTTACAGAATTTACAAAGTGTAAAAAACTCATTTAGTTGATAAGAACTGTCTGTCATACAGACGGCGAGCTGTGCTAAAGTGTGTGCGTAAACTGACAGACGCGCGCCGGTGTCAATGGAAACGTGAGCCCTAGTAATATTCACCAATGCTGTTGACATACTGCGCAAGATGACGCCTTTTAATTGGTTACTACGTCCATCCATCAAAACTTTGCTGGCAAGGCATTGGCTAAGCACTGACTGGCTTTATCCAACGAAAACCATGGGTGCTATGATTGACACCTCGCCAAGCCTATAATGCACTTCCTGGATATACTGAGTCACCAGAACGCCTGTGATTGAAGAAGAGAGACAAGGGAGGGCTCATATTATGCGGAAGAGTCTACACGACAGGGGAGATCGTCAGAATACTGATTAGAATCGATATTTCATTGAAAATGGACATGATTGATTACTCTAACTCAAAACGCTCATCCAAACAAAGGAGGATTTTTTGTTTTTTTCCCTATTATTTCGTTGTTTTGGATTAAAAAATGGGATGCATTTTGAAGAGTGGACCCTTGCATTGAAAAGTATGCTGGTGTTTCTTGGATTCGTCCGATCTGATCTGCACGATAGGAGATGACCGATGAGTACTGCGTTTATTTTGTTCATGTTTACATGGCCGGTCCTTCAGCATTTCATTTAACCCTTTCCTCTCTGGTGTATTTATTGCAAAAACAAGTTCAGAACATGAATGAATCTTGAGTGTTTTAGCTTTCAAATGATGCATAGTTTGTGATAGTTGATTGAATATTTTTTATAAAACAAAAGTAAATATAAGTACAAACACGCCCACCCCCCCGCCCACGCCCACGCACCGGTGCGGGCTAACAGGTTAAGTCCGGAAAAAAATGAATTAAAAAAAACAAACAAATAACTGTCAAAGTCACTGAAGTGGTGCACCAGATGAAGGTACTTTTTATAAAAAAAAATATAATAAAAAAAATTATGTTTCATTAAGTTTGTTTTATTATTTAATAAACTGTTATTTTATAAAATAAAATAAAATAAAATAAAACATTTACTTTCATTGTATGTTTCATGACAAAGTTAAAGGACAGGTTTGTCATCATATTTTGATTACAGATAACACATTAGTGTGTTTGATAGAATGACAGGAAGTCATGTAACCAGAAAGCACCTGCACATACTTCATAGACACTGAAATATGGTACACACACACACCTACAAGTCAATAGGGCCAGTAATGCTGCTCATATTGCAGGAATAACACAGTCCCGCAGTGGAGAGAGAAAAACAGAATGTATTTTACATCACACACACGTCTCATTCAGCCGCCACACGACACGCTGATGAGGAACCACAACAACACGCTCCCCGTGAGACACGTCCTGCTACCTGGAGAAACTGCTGGATGAAAGGCTTCAAAGGCTGCGGCGATGCATTAGACTGTCATCATCACAGACAGATGAACAGAGGAAATCCCACTAGAAACCTGACAAAATGCCTGATTATTAGTTCAAATGATCAAGGCATGTTTGTTCACACTGTTTCAAGAATCATATTCAATCATTTACATGCACCTTTATATATTTATATTTACCTACATATATTTTCACATACATTTTAACCCTATAAAGTCTACCCTATTTGATGCACAAATCTCTAAGGCTTCTAGATGATCAACATGAGCAAAATATTACTAAAAACTAGGGCTGTCAATCGATTAAAAAAAATCAGCTAATTAATCGCACATTTTTCTGTAATCGTGATTACATTAAACTTTTTAATATACTTTTATAGTGTAATAATTTCACATTTAATCTCCAAATGAATGTAGACACAACATAAAGTTATAGTATATTTTAAATATTTAATGGCATCTTTTTATGAATGAAGGCCAGTATCACTGATGTCTCTATGAAATTGATTTTTTGCTCAATTTTAGCCATTCAACATTACAGTATAACTGAAAGCTATCGATTTTAACATTTATTAGGCTTTAAAAAATATATAACAACTTTTAATTTAAGTGAACTTAAAACAATCTTTACATAAACCCATTATAATAAATGTCACATTTACCTGTGCCTTTGATATTTCAGGGCTCAATGCTAAGGATTTATGGCCCAGATTTTTTCTCGCCCTTCCAAAATGCACAAAAATTATTGCATATGTCGAGCTTTACAGAAATAATAAATCAAAATGTGGAGACTTTCATGAACATTTTCTGAGTGATGATGCAAATGCATCATTGAATCAGAGTTTTGAACTGATTCAGTGATACGAACAGTTTGAACTGATTCACTGAAATGAATCAAACATTGCAACTCTAACACTGTTTTTGCTATTGAAGTTTAAATGATAGATTCTATTACAAAAACTAAAAATTTAGTTTTAAAAAAGTGCAAAGTCTAGTATCAGAGGGACACATTCATCAAGCTCAGCGGACTGCCGTCAGGGTAAATACAAATGTCGAAATAAATTTGTCTTTGCTGAAAAAGAGAATTTCTTAGAGAAAAAAATTCTTACTAACCCCAAACTTTTGAATGATAGTGTATGTTGGTAAATATTTGCTTAAGTATGTATTGTAATATTGGTGCATATAAATGATTAAATATGAATCTTCCTTGTGTTCGTTTAGTGGAAAACAGTGTTGAAAACATGCCTATTATCTGAACTGTTTTTAGTGTATTTTACTGCTTACATTAAACATTTTAAATCTACTAGACTGCAGTGACTGAATAAAAAAAATCTCCCTTTTAAACCATTTCAGAGCAAATACATAAATATCAAGATGTATAACAAACAGTCAAAAAGCTGAAAAATATCGGTCATTCCTAGACTGGCTCTCCTCACTTATAGTGACAGCTAGACGGCGAACGCATTAGGAGGCTTTCATAAGTACAAAAACACACATTTGTGCTCGTGCTCTCACTCACACACACTCCAATCTGCCGTCTGACACGTATCAAACGTAGATGATTCTGCTCTGCTAGTCGAGCACTACCTTTTTCAAGCTGTCAAAACGCCGCCAACAAGAACACTCTCTCGATCTCGAATTCGCTCCCTTTTCCTCTTTGCCTCCTACTGTCTGGATTACTGTCTAGCTGTCACAGCGTCTCATTTGGAGGGTCCATGTTCCTCATTAGAGCTACAAGATTCTCCTGCCCAAAGTGACAAGATGAGGTGGAGAAAGTCTGAAATGGTGAACATAAGACCAAACCTAATCTAAGCACATTAGAAGAATATGGGTGAATCTGACAAAAACACTTCTCACCACCTAAAGAAAAGAAGAAATAATAAGAAGACGACTATAGAGTGCAACAGTGCCCGTCGTCTTTTTCAGCGGTGCAGGTTTTGGAAGTATTTTTTCCATTCATAGGGATTTAAAATCTAAAAGTATCCATTAAAGCGTTATAAGCCATGAAACCAGTCAGCTAAGAGGTGAATCTTAACACTATAAACCTTGATTTGATGGTTTTTAATGATTAGATTCAAGCTGTCCATGTTGACATCTGTCTAATTTGACAACCTTTGACATCAACAACAAAACATAGTTTTAAAAGTGGATAATTTGCTATCCTAACTAGAGTTGCATTTAGCATTGCTGACCATGGCCACGCATTTCTGGGTCGTGACCTGCTGCTTTAAATCTCCCAGATAACAGCACGTATTCATGTCTCACCAGAAGGCTTGTTCTCACGGTGACGATCAGTTTGAGCCAGTTGGGGAACTTGGAGATGATCTTGGTGATAAAGGAGGCGACAGTGTCGCCATAGTCTGGTTTGTGAAACTCTGCCTCATTCAGCCCGTCAATCAAGATGATGCAGTCTTCCTCTGGAATCTTCCTCTCTGAGAGACAAAATTAAAAACATTAAAATGCAGAAGAAGCAGGAGCCTCCAGTAATCTGGATTATATGCTTAATGCCAAATTGAGAGTTGAGAAAACCATGATTTATTATGGTTCTTTGTTATGCATGACACAAAGCAGAGCTTTTATAAAAGACATCAATGTTCAATAGTTGCATTTATATTAATAATAATGGCAACATTTTTTCAATAAGGCTTTATTTGTTAACATTAGTTAACATGAACTAGCAAAAGTTGTCTATTAATGTTAACAAATGTAGTGAACCTGTGTTATTTTAGTTTTAGTATTATTTTGAATTAGCTTTTATTTTTATGTTTTCATGTTCATTTTCTTTTAGTTTTTAGTAATTTCATTATGTGCTTTTGTCATGTTATTATTATTATTTTTTTTAATATTGCTATTTGGGTTTAGCTTACTTTATTTTTATTTCAGTTTTAGTTTACTTTTAGTTATGTATTTCCAGTTAATAATTTTAGTGCTTCAACTTAAACTAATTTCAGTTTATTGCCAAGGTAACATTCCTACTAATATTTATATTTTATTTCAATTAACAGAAATGTTTTTAACCATTTTAGTTTAACCCCTTTACGTACAAAGATTGCAGACGGCCCAAAATTATTGTTGTTCAACATTCACTGTACGTTAAAGGCGCAGTGTGTAAATTTTAGCGGCATCTAGTGGTGAGGTTGTGAATTGCAATCGCTGAAAGAGCGTTCAGATCGCGCTCGGTCTCTCCTCTTCCTGTTTTGCGTCAGTTATGACTCAGAGAGCGCTCATTCGTGATCTGCAGCTGTCAATCATCTTACGTGGCCATAATTCCTTCCTTCTGGATGACCCTGTCAGTACACTTGTTCTAAGCTCCATTAAAAACAACCCCAAAGAAACATTTCTACACGTTAAAAAACAAGAAGCTATAACCACACGATTACAATAGTATATGGTTTGTGTGTGATTTTCATGCAATTTCATATCAATAATGGATGTTTACATTATACATGCTAAGCAGGTGTAGCGATTAGCTGCATATAAAAGGCTATACAAAACATATTTCAACAACATTATATCACTAAAATCCACATTAGATCGCGATCGGAAGTGAATACAAACACTCGATGGTGGTTTAAAGTGAGTTTTGAGTAAAAGCGTAATATTAATATTTTAAATTGTGTTATGTAGCTTGATGCTTATTGCAGCTCGAATGCACCTGTTCTGCCTGGAGCTATTCTATTTCATATACTAATTTGTTAAAAGAATTCACATAAGGTCCCAAGAATATGCTCTTTTTTGTTTTGTTTGCAAGCCATAATGCCAGAATAAAGGCTAATAATGGTTGAATACAAACAAAAGAATAAGGATAAAAGAATAATGAAGATTAAGTCTCATACCGGCAGAGGTGTGAAAAGATCGCAGAGTAAGAGCAATAGAAACGTGAATGGAGCAGTTCACCAAACATGTTTGTTTTTATGTTTGAGCTTATCTCCATATTAATAACAGTCGTGAACTGTAAACTCTCAAGTGTCAGCTTTCTAAATATATGTTGGTTATGTGTCTATTCAGAATGACTTATGAGCAGCAACCTTTTTATTTTGGGTCATTTATGCTCGAAATGAACATTTTTATTAACATTAACAAAGCTGTAAAAATAAATTGTTATTGTCGTTGTTGTCAAATATGTCATTATTAGTTCATGTAAATTAATGCATTAACTAATGTTAACAGATCAGACCCATTGTAAATGTTACCATAATTTCTTTATTCTAAATGTACAGTTCATTACTCTAACTGTATTAGTTTATGGATTATGATCAAGAAAAGAACCACTTTGTGCATTAATGTGGTCTTAACTGGTGAGTTAATCTGCAGCTTCAAATGTAGCTCGTCCAGTTTGAGTCAGAATTATCTATTAATAAATGGTCATACACCAATAAAGAGTTTAAAAGAGATCATAAGAACAACTGTAAATCTACTGAGCTTCAGCACTAATGAGTCTCCTGTGTACTAATGAAATCTCTCATGTAACTTTAGATCTGTATCTAGAGTCCAGCTCTGGATGTGCAACGGTTTGTTCCTTCCTTTGAGTTATGTGGTCATTACATTTATTCTTCAAGAGATCCTCGTGCTACAACATGAGGACGTTTTCCATGTAGATGAGACTGACTTCAACATTTCTCAAATAAATAACTTCATAAAACAAATCCATATATTATTAATCAATTTGCTATGTTTTTTTGATTTTCACAGCAGCTGTGTAATGATGAGCACAGATCAGTCCACTTCATAATTAAAGTCTCCAGATGTGGAACGTCTTTGTTTTGCCTCAAATGAAGCGTCACCCTCCGGAGCTGATAGGAGTAAATTTAATAATTCATTACACACGAGATCTGAGCGACTTCCCAGAGCCGAGCAGTCACAGCAGAATAACACAGAGACGGAGAAATAGCTCTTCAGTGAGCGACAGATCAAGAGCTGCACTTCTTCAGCTTTTAAATATTATCTGAATGAGGAATATGGCCATGCAGCATCCATAAACCATCCCTGCTTTTAAACCTCCACCACAAATCTCTGCGCTGACTTCTTCATGGCATGACGGAGAGCTTCAGGAAAAACTCTTCCCCTCAAGCCAGTTTCAATAGTATGTGGCTGGAGTGGACATTCAGAAATATTTTAATTCTTTTTGTCTTATTTTCCAGGTAAAATGTCTTAAAAACACTCTTAAAACAAGACCAAATGTACTTGAATCAAGATTGCATAACGTATTAAGACTTAGATGTATTATGATATGTGTATGTACACCGATCAGGTACACCGAAGATTTAAGCTTATAACTATTAAAGAATATAACAAGAAATAAAACAATATGAAGAAAGGAAAAACTATATAAAATAATATTGATTAAGGAAATGTTTTTTTATCAGTGCAGGCAGAGCTTTAGATTGGTTTCCATCTGGTTTGTCCTCTCTCCTCATGAGGCTGCATTGATCCAAAGCATCTTCCATTTCCATCATACTAATACAGGGTTTGTTTATCTGCGTCTGAAATGCACACTTCTACAATAAAATATCGATCGAGCTGAGCAAACGACTGGACCTCCACATAAAACAAACCACAATGACCTTGAGATCTCAGAGACTCGGAGAGAGCCTGAGCTTTAAGAGCAAATAAACGCACAGATGACGTAAGATAAACCTGTAGAGGATCAAGAGGAAAAACAGAGGCTTCAGTTGTTTTGTAAGATAGTGGATAAACTATTAACTAAAGCAAATGTCATGGAAATCATTCAGTTCAGGTATTTTCTTTTTATAAACTGGAACAGGTCCTCGATTGTCAAACCCATCATTCTTTTTGAGAACAAACTAAAGACGGTCTTATAATTTAGTCTTATTATAATATTAAATCTGATTGATTTAATTCATCTCACTGATTCAATTTCTAATAAATAAATGTGAGCCAGAACATAAGTGCATGTGCTATCAGCCTTGGGAAAATGGATTTCTCTGCATTTAATGCAACAACAAAGTAAATTCACCCTATTCATATAATTGGACCATCTGCCGAACATTAAACGCATGACATCCCAACTCATCCGCTTTAATAAAATCTGTCATTTCATGATGTTCATTCTGTCCACATAACCTTCTCTGAACTGTAATGGATGAAGGCGTAAGAGAGCCAGAGGACAGGCCAAAAAAATCACTCAATTATGGTATTAAAATCAACGACATTTGCAACCCATTTTGATTCCATAATGTGATGTATTTCTTAGTGAAATGCAGGGAAGGAATGTTTGAATGATATGGTCATCTGTGCAATATTGTACAACTGATGAATCATTCACAACAAAACCACAAACATGTTTTAAAGGTGCAGTAAGAGATTTCTGAGGAACGCTGTTGAAAGTGGATCGGAAAGTGGGGGAGGAGAGAGAGTGCACCAATCAGCAGTAGGGGGCGTGTCCACTCATGATGGAGGAGGAGGGAGAAAGTCAATCAGCAGTAAGGAGCGTGTCCACTTATGATGGGGAGGAGAGAGAGTGAGCGAATCAGCAGCAAGAGGCGTGTCCACTCATGATGGGGGAGGAGAGAGAGTGAGTCAATCAGCAGTACGGGGCATGTCCACTCATCATGGGGAGGAGAGAGAAAGTCAATCAGCAGTAGGGGGCGTGTCCACTCACGACGGAGGAGGACAGAGAGTGAGCCAATCAGCAGTAAGGGGCATGTCCACTCATGATAGGGAGGAGAGAGAGTGAGCCAATCAGCAGCAAGAGGCGTGTCCACTCATGATGGGGAGGAGAGAGAGTGAGCCAATCAGCAGCAAGAGGCGTGTCCACTCATGATGGGGAGGAGAGAGAGTGAGCCAATCAGCAGTACAGGGCGTGTCCACTCATGATGGGGAGGAGAGACAGTGAGCCAATCAGCAGTAGGGGGTGTGTTCAATCGATGGGGAAGGAGAGAGAGTGAGCCAATCAGCAGTAGGGGGCGTGTTCACTCATGATGGGGGAGGAGAGAGAGCCAATCAGCAGTAGGGGGCGTGTTCACTCATGATGGGGGTGGAGAGAGAATGAGTCAATCAGCAGTAGGGGGTGTGTCTACTCATGATGGGGGAGGAGAGTGAGCCAATCAGCAGTAGGGGGTGTGTCCACTCATAATGGGGGTGGAGAGAGAGTGAGCCAATAAGCAGTAGGGGGAGTGTCCACTCATAATGGGGGTGGAGAGAGAGTGAGCCAATAAGCAGTAGGGGGAGTGTCCACTCATAATGGGGGTGGAGAGAGAGAGTGAGCCAATCAGCAGTAGGGGGCGTGTCCACTCATGATGAGAGAGGAGAGAGAGTGAGCCAATCAGCAGTAGGGGGCGTGTCCACTCATAATGGGGGTGGAGAATGAGTCAATCAGCAGTAGGGTGTGTGTCTACTCATGATGAGGGAGGAGAGAGAGTGAGCCAATCAGCGATAGGGGGCGTGTCCACATATGATGGGGGAGGAGAGAGAGCGAGCAAGAGGGAGATTTGAAGACTGTAGAAAGAGAGATGGCTGAGAGACATTACAAAATAGAAACGGTCAGAGGAATATCACTAGAAAAAGAAGGGTTATGATCAGGCAAGAGCTTTAGGACCCGAGTTAATATTAGAAAAGCTTTCCAGTGCTGGAGAAACCTAAACAGGAAGGCCTGAAAACAGATGCCGAGGTTTCAGCTCCATACGTGAGTAACATTGTTTTTGCTATGTTTCACAGAACCAATATATGCTGTTGTTTCAAATATCAAGTGTTTCTCAGAAATCACTTAATGCACCTTTAAGCAGGTGAATGTGTTTGTTTTGATTTCATGCTGATGGGCCAGTTGTGTTTCTGTACCTTTGCGTAGGTTGATGAGTGGTTGCAGAATCCCCCTGCGGAAGGCACCAATGGGGTCTTGCACACAGGAGCGCAGACTGAGCATGCTCTGTAGGTGCGGCTCTTTCAGCATCAGCTCTCTGTATGCAGTCAGCTGATGCGCTCTGCACAGGAGAGCAGCCACACTGTGCACAAACTCAGGAACCAGACACGTGTATGTGTTATCAGCTTGGCAGTAATGATACGCCACCACCTGAAGAGTGAACGAGAGAGAGAGAGAGAGAGAGAGAGAGAGAGAGAGAGAGAGAGAGAGAGAGAGAGAGAGAGAGAGAGAGAGAGAGAGACGGTTTTAAAAACTTCACATGCATCTAATTTACATTTACAATCATTCAGCATTTGCTGTAACTTTTATACAGAAGCAATATATACTGCCGTATTGAACTGCATTTGCATCTGCTCGGAAATCGCTTCTTTTTTTTAATCAGAGGAACAATTATTTCAACCAAACAATCAAATATAGTAAAAATACAGCAAAATACAGTAAAAATCTAGTTAAAATAAACAAGGCATATTCTGCAGTTTATTAAATAAAAAGGGTTTCTGCAAGATTTATGAAGTTAAATTTAAGACCTTTTTAAGTAAAGAAAATGTAAGGAATAAACTGAAAGGAAAGTAATACTTCAATATGTTCTCTAAATGTAAATGTCTAGGGAGAAACATAATGAGTTGTATTAGCAACACCTCAGAGTTTGAAAATACAACTTCCAACAGATATCTATTACTTTTCAATTCGTTTTTAAAAACAAAAGCATTACTTTCTGATCACACTGCAAAACAGTGATGTTCTTCCTCAGTATTTTTATTTCCAGTGCGATTAACTAAAGATGCTTTAATCAAGACACATTTACTTGAGATGCAGAAATGACACAAAATATGAACTTGTTTTCTGTGAAATTGACAAAAATGAAGCAATTTTATGATTAAAACAAGAACAAAGACCTGCCAATGGGCTCTGAAAAAACCAACTTCATTCAAAGGGACGTTTTCATAAAAGATCACTTAATTTTGTTATTTTTTTCAAGTCTTCATTTTATGCATCTCAAGTTGATGATGCATTTCAATCTACATATCATCTTTTATATGCATATTTCATGCATATCAAAGATGTTTAGATATTTGTATTGGAAAACAGGGCAAAATACTGGGAAAGATATTCATTTATAGCAGTGCATGCAATTTAATGCCAAAACTTTATGAATTTAAGACTTTCTGATCTGATTTTAGACCTTTTCAAGGCTGTAATTTGTGTAAGGGCGACTTAAGACTTTTAAAGACATTTTAAGATCCGCAGAAAACGTGAATGAGAATATTTCATAATTTCCATGTATATGCACAGATTTAACAATATGTTTAAAAAATATTGAAATAAAAAAAATTACCTACAAATCAAGGAAATAAAACAAAAAAAAACCTATTCGGGTAAAATAGGATATTCAAAAAATGCATGATGAAAGGACTATATGGAAGGATAATAATATAATATAATATAATATAATAATATGCATATGTCATTTGTTTTGGCTTTTCTGTTGTTATCCAGAGCAGTGTGGTAAGATGGTTGACAGATCAAACTCTTTTGGTTTTTATTATAGGGCTATTATTATTATTGGCTGCTGAACTGAAGCTCATATCAGAGCAGCATGTGGTCTGTGAGCCCTTGAGGAGCTGCTCTAAATCCATGCTGATCTAACACTGGAGCCCAAAATCATGCCACTGTTTGCACTTGATAAATAACGCAGGACACAAATTAGAGTTTCAGCTTCTTATAGCCAGATCATTTCTGACCAATCTCTACATCCAATAATCTTGCTTCCAACGTTCAGCAGCCTAACAGATAAAAGTGTGAGGATCTGAACACAGAAGGAGGGAGAAATGGACAAACATAGGGCCCTAGGACTTCTGCAATGCGGAAAACGCAGAATCCAGTCATAAAAACAGAATTGACTGTATAACACGGAATTTCACAGAATTATCTAGAGCCACTCTGAGAGTCACTTCATGAACATTTTACCGTTTAATTTGAGAAAAACTATCATCATATCATAAACACACAGAAACTCAAAGGTCAAGGCAACCCGTCAAAATAAAAGTTCGGTTTAACTTGAAGAAATTGTGACTAGTTACGTCGCAATGAAATAACGATACTAACACTAATAAAAATAATAAAATATTATTATTAAAACTTTATTTTTTTTAAGGGGAAAAAAAAAAAAAAAAAAATCACATTTTTTCTTCCATGTTTTAATTTTAACAGTAAAACTCTGTTGTGCAGCACTTTGTTTGACAAAAGGTTTAATTTCATATGATTAAAAGATAAATTAATATTTTATGCCTTTATTTGATTGCCAGAAAAATTGAAATACACAACATAGAATTTCTGAAAAAGAAAAAAGAAAAATTCATAAAATGAAAAAAATAAAACCAAATTAATACATTTATGTTTTTATTAATTCAATTAAACCATTTAAATGGAATCCAGAAAACACAGAATTTGGTAAAAAATAAAATAAAAATAAAACAGAATTAGAGGAAAAAATAAACATGTCATTTTTAACTTTTAATAAATTGCTGTTAAATTGTATTAGATTCATGATTTCAATTAATTACACATGAAATTAAGTAGACTAAAATTTAATTTAACCCTTAGAATGGAGCAAAAAATAAATAAAACAGGAAAAAAAAATAGAATCCAGAAAAAGTCAAACGGAACTGGGAAAAAATAAAACAGATTTCATAGGGCCCTACACACAGCTTTATGAATATTTAAAGACAACAACAGGGAAGATCCTAAGTAAATTCAGGTGAGTTTACCATGCATACGAGTGTTCAGGGACTCAATGCCTTGATCTGTGATAAAGTCACTGTAATGCTCAACCTATTTCTTTATTCAGTTCCTCCTGTGAAAAATCTCACATAGCCAAAAGGAAGAATCATATCTAAGAGAATTCATTAAGTGAAATATTTCTCTCTGAAGTGAAGTGATTTCCTAACAGCAGACTTCACCACCATTCACTGAAGTAACACTCTCAGTTTGTTTGGCCAGAGTGAGAAAACCTGGCAGAGACGAGTGAGACAGCAGGGCACCGAGAGGCACGGCCCTCTGAGGGACCCTCTTAATTTGTCCTGATTTATTATTGAAACCTCCATTTGACAGATGGGGATATTTCCCGTTTGGACAGCTGGGGTTAATAGGAACGGCACGGTCTTCACCCTGAGATGAGGTCTGGGAAAAAAGAGCATCAATCTAAAGCTCCTTCAGGTGGAGGGACCATTAACTCGCTCACTTGAGTGAACACTCCAAAGCGCTTGTTTCAGAGCGCACATTAACAGGCTCAATCTCTTGATTGCTGTGCATTTCTCTCGACCCTTCGACAAACTGATTAGACAATCGTCACACAGGATTAAGACAGCAAAAGAAATCTTTGGTTTGAGACACTAAGCAGTAACTAAACCATGAGCAGAACTGTATAGAGTTGGGCAGGGATGACGGCAGAACCTGTAAGTCTAATTCACCGCTGGTTCATTCAAGATTTTCCTATGGGGTTTTATAATGGGGTAAAGTAAACCCTGTGGTAAATATAACTTGACGATACTTAGACGTTTTGTTTCATTACTTACAACCGAACCGGTTCAAGAAACAAAAACAAAAAAACAGATGAAATTTTAACATTAAAAAAAAATTAAACATTTAAACATTCTGAACAGAAACGCTTATTTGAAATTACCATTGACCAGTTTATAATGTTATTTTATTGTTCTGTTTAAGATTTTAATTTGGCAGTCAACCAATCATGAATTCAAATAGTACAGCCTATGCAAATGTGACGTTGACACATCCAATGTGAGTGAAATGCCTGACTCAGCTGTCAAGTCATCCTATGTAAGTCGCAAGGCAATGTGCTGCATTAGCTGTTGGATCGCAGGAGTTTATCCGAGGATATGTTACCAACACTGTAAAAAATTAATATGCTATATCTACTCAATAAAATTGTTGCAACAGATTACAAGCAATATAATTAATTAAATTCAACAAATAAGAATTGAGTTAGAATTAATCAAATTAATTCCTTAAAAGTCAATCATTTGAAATGAGTCAAATTTAAGTAACATTTAAACAAAAATTAGTAAACATTCATTTCTGTTCATGGTTTCCTTTGCAACAAATGATGTGCTTTAGCAAACACTGTTACAAAAACCACAAACTGACATAAAAAGCCAAGTCAAACTGCCGAACTAAAGGAAACACTGATCACCATAATGGTGACCAAACATTTTCAATAAAACATCAACATCTAAACCTCTGTTAATTCTGTCTTAAGAACTGTAGACGAATGACAGAAACAAAGTCAGTGGGTTTAATAATAAGGTTAGTAATAAAAGAGATTTAATGTCTTCTTTTATCTTCAGTTGATTTCATCTAAGTCTGTGGCTGAAGTCAGTTGTAGTTCTTTTGTTTCTCTTTCCTTCAGTGATTCTGCTTGTTATCATCAGGTGTTTTCAATGTCGGCAATAAAAAATAAAGAGTTCTTAATTCATCTTTGACGTCTATCTGTTATTCAGATAGTTTTGTTTAAATTTTACTCATTTTAAATGGTTGGCATTTAAGGAATTAATTTGATTAATTCTAAGTCAGTTCTTATTTGTTGAATTTAATTAATAATATTGCTTGTAATCAGTTGCCACAATTGAGCAGATATAGCGTATTACTTTTTACAGTGAATGCAGGTTATATCCAGCATGGTGTTTTGAAACCAGCGAAAATTCCGGTACTATTAAAAAACGCTACTATTCAGGAATTCATTTTTAAATGTCTTTTTTACAAACCCGATTCCAAAAAAGTTGGGACACTGTACAAATTGTGAATAAAAAAGGAATGCAATAATTTACAAATCTCATAAACTTATATTTTATTCACAATAGAATATAGATAACATATCAAATGTTGAAAGTGAGACATTTTGAAATGTCATGCCAAATATTGGCTCATTTTGGATTTCATGAGAGCTACACATTCCAAAAAAGTTGGGACAGGTAGCAATAAGAGGCCGGAAAAGTTAAATGTACATATAAGGAACAGCTGGAGGACCAATTTGCAACTTATTAGGTCAATTGGCAACATGATTGGGTATAAAAAGAGCCTCTCAGAGTGGCAGTGTCTCTCAGAAGTCAAGATGGGCAGAGGATCACCAATTCCCCCAATGCTGCGGCGAAAAATAGTGGAGCAATATCAGAAAGGAGTTTCTCAGAGAAAAATTGCAAAGAGTTTGAAGTTATCATCATCTACAGTGCATAATATCATCCAAAGATTCAGAGAATCTGGAACAATCTCTGTGCGTAAGGGTCAAGGCCGGAAAACCATACTGGATGCCCGTGATCTTCAGGCCCTTAGACGGCACTGCATCACATACAGGAATGCTACTGTAATGGAAACCACAACATGGGCTCAGGAATACTTCCAGAAAACATTGTCGGTGAACACAATCCACCGTGCCATTCGCCGTTGCCGGCTAAAACTCTATAGGTCAAAAAAGAAGCCATATCTAAACATGATCCAGAAGCGCAGGCGTTTTCTCTGGGCCAAGGCTCATTTAAAATGGACTGTGGCAAAGTGGAAAACTGTTCTGTGGTCAGACGAATCAAAATTTGAAGTTCTTTTTGGAAAACTGGGACGCCATGTCATCTGGACTAAAGAGGACAAGGACAACCCAAGTTGTTATCAGCGCTCAGTTCAGAAGCCTGCATCTCTGATGGTATGGGGTTGCATGAGTGCCTGTGGCATGGGCAGCTTACACATCTGGAAAGGCACCATCAATGCTGAAAGGTATATCCAAGTTCTAGAACAACATCTGCTCCCATCCAGACGTCGTCTCTTTCAGGGAAGACCTTGCATTTTCCAACATGACAATGCCAGACCACATACTGCATCAATTACAACATCATGGCTGCGTAGAAGAAGGATCCGGGTACTGAAATGGCCAGCCTGCAGTCCAGATCTTTCACCCATAGAAAACATTTGCCGTATCATAAAGAGGAAGATGCGACAAAGAAGACCTAAGTCAGTTGAGCAACTAGAAGCCTGTATTAGACAAGAATGGGACAACATTCCTATTCCTAAACTTGAGCAACTTGTCTCCTCAGTCCCCAGACGTTTGCAGACTGTTATAAAAAGAAGAGGGGATGCCACACATTGGTAAACATGGCCTTGTCCCAACTTTTTTGAGATGTGTTGATGCCATGAAATTTAAAATCAACTTATTTTTCCCTTAAAATTATACATTTTCTCAGTTTAAACATTTGATATGCCATCTATGTTGTATTCTGAATAAAATATTGAAATTTGAAACTTCCACATCATTGCATTCTGTTTTTGTTCACAATTTGTACAGTGTCCCAACTTTTTTGGAATCGGGTTTGTAAATGATTAACTCTTTAATTTTTGATAATTTTCACAAATGTTTCATGGCCCCCAGAATATTTTGTTGTATGAATATCTGAACATGCAATATGTTATGCAAAAGAAATAACAGAGCCCGTTTATTTTAGCTTCATGCATTCCTTTTTTTTTATCAACATTTGAATGTAGGTAAAGCTGGGTTCACATTGTGCGATTTTGTCCGTCTGAGACAAATTTTGCGAATCCTAAAAGATTCCCCGATCCTAGGCTAAAATCTGATCTCTTTGATCGTTAGTTTGACATGTTCACTGACAGCCGATTAATGACCATTGCGATCAAATTTTACCTCGGACAGAATTCTGGCAGTGTCAGAAGATTTGGCGCACATTCCTGCAGTGTAACTTCTCCTATGACGACCATCAAATTATCTTTGTTTTTCAAGACAAGCCATAATCAAAATTAACATTAGAGATTTTTTTGTTAGCCACCATTTCAGGCATAAAGTGTAATGCAGCTCAGTCACCAAACGTGAATGGGTTGATGATGTAAAACTTCTTGCGTGCGCCCATTTTTAACGTGTCTGATTGTCGTCCAGTCTGACATTAATGACAGCTGAGATCCCACAGTGTGACATGAGGATCATGTTCATACAGTCTGACAAGCAACAAACGTAAAGGACTATTATAAATCGCACAGTGTGTGCCCTGCTTAAGTTTCATAAAAAGTAGTTTCATTTTGAACAAAAAACTGAGAAAAACGAATTTTTGTCGAATGAGATTCAGAGCGATGATCAAAACACAGATGGAGTAGATGGAGTTCATCAACACCCCCAAAGCTTCACAGTCCTATAGCTCGTCCATATGATTACATATGATATCGGTTGTTTCTGCTTCTTCTTCGCCTGTGTTTTAATCAGGAGATTCTGTACTTATTCAGGAGATGTGTAATAGCGCCCCCTACCGTATAACAGTGAAAACATGGACAGACGGAAAATTCTGTCAATGGTGGGGAAAGAGTTAAACACCTTGTTGTCAAAGTTAGTGTTGTGGATTCATCTATGGGCAGACACTTGCGTGTGTTATATTATTAACATTTTCCCAAAATCAAGCTCAAATGGAGTTACGAGGTTTTTCACCAGCGAATGTCAAAGATTTGCGTTTTGTCCATCATCAGAACGGTGTATCGCACCGCATCATCAGTAAGTGCATCGCACTTTGTTTTTTTCAATAGTTGTGCACAGGCTGTATTGGCTATGACTAGACGGCAAATACCAGACTAAGACACTCTTCTCGACTCCATAAATACATACAACATTAGCCTTTACACAAATCGTGTTTTTTGAATAAAGAAAAAAACTGTACTTATTCAAATAACCAGTTTTTTATTTACCCTTGCACTGCAAACAAGCAGAGACAATCTCCAAAATGAGTGCATGACTTCATTCACGGTTGAGGCGGTGGAGCTTCTGTGTGAGTGAGGTTTGCCGACAGTTTGAGGATCCGCTGGAGTTACGATGTTTAGTCACAAGCTCTTAGTATAAACTTCAATTCAAGCTCTGGTATAAAGTACAGGCGATGAATAAATAACTAACTCAAATTAACAAAAATAAAGTTATTAGCCGGAACAGTTTTTGGAACAATAATGTTACGCATGAACAGAAACGTTAAAATACTGATTCTGCTCGGAGTGAACCGATTGAATCCCCCCCAAAAATCACAAAATTATATTAAGCTATTTTTTCCCAACTTCAGATAAACCTCCTTTACATCAATTCAAATAAAATAAAATAAAAAATAAAATAAATGGGGATTATTATTATTAAAATCAACATGAAACAAGTGCAACCTATAGTATTTTACTTCCGAAATGTGATGTATTTGAGTGAAAAAAAATGCATGATGGAAGCATAGGCATAAGGGGGGGGGGGGGGGGGATGTGGATCGGGACCCAACCCATCTGAGGGTTGCCCCCCTTAAAAATATCATTAAAAACCACATTGTGTATTGTAAATAATATAATGATATATACTTAAAATAATTGTATAAGTAGTAAAACAATAAAAACGCAAACAGGAGCAAAAAATGCGTTTTAATTTTAGAAACATTTTGAGTCCCCCCTCTCTTGCCTCACAGTGGTTTGGTCCACCGCGCACCTCACCTACACCTCCGGTGGGAGAGAACTAAGTTCTTCAGTAGTTGTGGAACTCCAGTAAGTAGGCTGTTAAAGCTATTTTATTCACTTTAAACATCGGATGAAGTGATTCTTTTCTCTTTAACACAGACGATGCCAAGTTATTAATAAATTTGCAATGACAAAAAATTACGATAACCAATGTATTTTTCCATAAGTCCAATATGTTAGCGATTATTGTTTGGTAGCTTGTTGTAAGTCACCCACTACAACTAACACGGCGATAAGCCTATGTGTGAATTGATATTAGGCTAATATTGTAGATCTACCGCTGTGTTGGGTTTTGCTCAATACTATGTGGAAGAAGCAAGATAATTTAATAATTATAATATTACTGCGTGGTGAACCTATGATAAATCATAATATTTAAACAACTATTGCTTTGTGTTGTTGGCTAGATAAAATGACAGAGAAAAGAAAAATGGACTTAAGATCATTTTTCAGTGCACCAAGATGCCACATATCCATACAAGTACAAATTTGGCTGTATTATTTGTGTTCCCTTCAAAAATTGCCCTTCAGAAATTTTTTATTATCCCTCCCAACTGTTCGATGAAATTTACGCCCATGGATGGAAGTAATAATATAATATAATATAATATAATATAATATAATGCAGATGGCATTTTTGTGGCTGTACTTGTCAATAAGTCTAAGTGGGCAATTCTTAGGGAGAATATGTTGAAAGTCAAAAGTCTGTGTGTCTAGATTTACAGTCTACGTGTATAATTGAAAAAAGGTATTAAAAAGATAACGTTAAAAAAATCTCCATCAACACAGCACCAAATATGTGAATTAATCAGGCATCAAACTAATGGAAAGAGCTAAAAAAATAATCAGCCTGCGCTTATGTGACTGATGCATGCAGGGATTGATTAAAATACACATGATTTCTTTTGCAAAATGGCACACAATCATTTGTTAAAAATGTAGCATAACACTGTAAACCGATTACTGATGAGCCTCTAATTAAGTGCTTTTGTCTTATCTGTGAATATGTAATTTGCAGCTGTCTGCTGCACGTTTGCCATCGTCCCTGAGTCTCGGCGCCCACATGGGTGCAATTCTCTTTAAATGCAACCAAATGACCATCCTGCTAACCTGTTGCCATGGTAACACTCGAGGGACAGCAGGTCCCCTGGGAAACACGGTTGATACATCATTTAGCTCACATTGTGTTTGACGGAGGACAGCTCGGCCTATTAAGACGGAGATGTACGGAGACGCAGCAGAACCGCTGAAACCCAAAGCACTGCGTTTCAAGCCTCATGAAATGCAATATTCTATGAAAACACATCAGAGTCTCTGTTTACACACTCTCTGATGTCAGTCGAGAATCTCAAGTCGAAAGAAAACTGCCAGTTTGTCAGTGTCTCTCTAAAACAATGCTTACTTTTCCCTTTAGAAAACACACCAGCTGTGATCACACAGATCTGTCTTATTGATATTACTGTACATGTTGTTCACAAGTCTTTCATCTGGAGTCCGAGTCAAGTCTGACGTCTTTTGTCACAAGTCTGAGTCACTAAACGTTACATCTTTCATGCGTTTTTTAACGTACAAAATTATATTATTTAGCTAAAACCAGTGCTTGAAGTGGAAAAAATAGGTGCTTGTGCTCCCCTTGTTTGCATATTAGCAGTCGGTTACACTTTATTTCGAGTTTTTTTAAGTTCACGGCTCCATCGTTGCAGTCAACTTGAACAACGTTCTTGAATGAATAATTTGTAGATGCACGCCGGTCTGTTATTGCAGGGACATCGGCTTTACATTTTCACGCCCCAAACATGACGCGGAACAAAATGAACTGTAATTGGTTGCGTTGTCAGGCAAACGTCCTCTTGGGCGGCCCTTGACCAATGAAAGCTGCGATAGAGTCCAGACCTTCTGCCGTCAGTCTGAAGGTTGGCTACGCGAGACTACATGTCAACTAACTCTCATTAGAGTATTAGTAGACTGTAATAGACTGTTAGTAGACTGATAGGTTAGTAGAATAAGGGCCAGATTTACTAACAGCTTGCACCAGCGCAAACCCTCTATTAACATTAAAAAACTACTGTCAGGATTCACTAAAGACACGCCGTGAGAAATTAACGCTGAAGGGTTATTTTTGCAGCTGATCTTATTGCATATGCATTTGTAGGAGTTTCCCTTTCAGACGCAGTATTGATGGGAGGAGAGTATTTAAATGAATCACACAAGGTGATTTACTAAGGTTTGCACTCGTCAGTTTACTGGTGTTTGCGCCATTATTTACCGCCCAAAAAAAGCACGTCTTAAACCAGACGCTAACTGGTAGATTGTGTTGGTCATTATGGAAATGATCGGCTGCGTCTGTGCTCTTTAATTTGCGTGTCGTCAGTAGATCACGCGCTGAACTTTACACTCCCATTGCGCTCTCATGCTAATTTTCCCTGTTAAATCTCGCCCTATGTTGACATGACCTTGCAGAGTTACTTATAGTCAGTAGAATGTCTATTGGCCAGCATCAAAATAAAGTGTTAGCATATAATAATATACACAGTGGATTCAGAAAGACTCGTTAATTTTTTCACATTTTGTTATGTTGCAGCCTTAAAATGCTTTTGTTATTTGTTAAAATGTTATTTTAAATGTTAACATTTCCAATACTAACCTTCATAACCGATAATAAAAAAAAGCTAAAAGTTTTGTGATAACTGCAAATGTATTAAAAAGTCAGCCTGGACGAAAACATTTATATCACCTTTTTTGCCTGGAAATAATGAATAAAAATATGTAAATGTTAGAATCTGCAAGAAATATTTACACGTGGTCTCTAACCTTAATTCTTTCTCAGTGGTGTTGCATCCCTCAACAGTTTAATTTCATCACCTTTCATGTTATGATTTTCGTCCTGTAAAAGGGGGGATTGACTACTGAAACTGCTGTAAAGAAAAATGTACACTGGGCGAGTGCATCTGCACGACAGTTAAGAGAAACTGCGCAAGAGAAACGTCCATGCGTGGATGTCCATGAAGAGAGAGTGAATCTGTGGGTTCAGTTTCAATCTCTCCCGAGCAGAAGACAGACCAGAAAGAGCTGTCGGTAAACAAGAATAATTCCCGGTGTTCCAGTACTGTAATATGATGTCGACTTGCTGATATTGCATAGCGGTGAGCACCGGCCAACTTTAAGCACTGCATACAGATAAAAAAAAAAAACATCTATCCTCAATAGTTAAGGTTAAGACTTAATAGTTAATAGTCAGTTGGATGCTTTTACAGACTGAATTAAATAAATAACCTTAATTAATTCATAGAGGGTCTAAATGCTTGGTTCAAGTTTGTATGTTTGTACAAACTTCACATTTTTATTGTTGCAGGAAAATGGAGCATAAAGTATATTTTAACAGTTTAAGAGGCAGATGCTGATGGGAGTGTAAAGTTCAGCGCGTGATCTACTGATGACATGCAAATTAAAGAGCACAGACGCAGCCTATCATTTCCATAATGACCAACACAATCTACCAGTTAGCGTCTGGTTTAAGACGTGCTTTTTTTGGGCGGTAAATAATGGCACAAACACCAGTAAACTGACGAGCGCAAACCTTAGTAAATCACCTTGTGTGATTCATTTAAATACTCTCCTCCCATCAATACTGCGTCTGAAAGGGAAACTCCTACAAATGCATATGCAATAAGATCAGCCGCAAAAATAACCCTTCACGCCTTTTCAGAGCTAGTTTATCACTGCGTGTCTTTAGTAAATCCTGACAGTAGTTTATTAACGCCAAAAGAGGGTTTGCGCTGGAGCAAGCTGTTAGTAAATCTGGCCACATACATATTATTATCTGTTATTTTGCATGACTTATTAAAAACAGAAGTCCTTGACATTATATTCTGTATATTATATTTGGGTCCTAAATAACTGTGCATGCATTATGCCTGGGGTGACCGCACTATTAGAACTGCATGAAGAATGTTACACAAAACAATCATGTTTTAAAAACCTGAATCAATATAGAGAAGGTCACTGAACTAGTTCTGGTTTATTCAGAGAGTGAATGCAGAGATCAGGACTTCAGCAGCCACTGAGTTCAGCAACACGGAGAAGAATAAAGAGGGTCTTCGGGTTCATGCCATCTCAACTTCAGTCCTCGACATTTCAAAAGGCTGAAACACGCTGTTCCAAACAACAGCGCTGGCATCGCTCCAGTCCCTCCTCTATGAACTTCAAAAACTTCAAAAGCAGAATCAGACATTGAAACAGCACACATCGCCGGGATTCTCTCGTTCTCTCCCCACAGCGAGCACTAATGAGGAATCTACGACTGCATTTACACTGCAGGACCTGCTGCACAGATGCACCAATGCAATATTCACCAATTATACTTTTATTCAGTGAGGAAGCATTGAATCGATCAAAAAAGCATCAATGTTAATCAAACAACAAAAGACAAAATCACTCACTGCTTTTGACTGAGTAACTTTGGTAGCTTTAATAAGAATCAGTGTATATTTAATTCATACAGTTAAGACTATGCAGTGCTGATTATTCAATTTCTTACACGAATGCTACTGTTAAACTCTACTGTTCCTGAACATTTTAAAACACTGTTTATTTCATTTGTATCATATTGTATGTGTACTATAATTTGTAATTTGCATCTTTGTTCTAATATTTAAAGTGCCCCTATTATGCTATTTTAAAGGCTCCTCATTTTGTTTTGCAGTCTCCTACAGCAGGTTTACATGCATCAAAGGTCAAAAAACACTTTCATTTTCTCATAATATACATTGCATGTCACCACATTTTTCAATGATTCTCAAACGACTCGACGGATGAATCAGTCTCTCTAAATCTCTCCTTTCTACGAGCCTGCTCTGCTCTGATTGGCCAGATAGCCCAGTCTGTTGTGACTGGTCTACTCTGCTCTGATTGGTCAGATGGCCCAGTCTGTTGTGATTGGTCTACTCTGCTCTGATTGGCCAGATGGCGCAGTCTGTTGTGATTGGTCTACTCTGCTCTGATTGGCCAGATGACCCAGTCTGTTGTGATTGTTCTACCGCTTACACTGCGTGTTGGAAACTAAACGGCCATTACCGTAACTGAACTTCAGCTCCAGAGGCTTCCTAAAGCTCAGCGATTGCACACACTGTAAAGACAGTAACGATGACATCGATTTTACGAAATCAATCCGAGTGTGAGTTAGATTATGAAACATTAGAAGTCCAATGTTGAGTACACATGAGTACTGACCCATCTTTCAAGAGCAAGCATTTTGCGAATCCCACCTTGAACTCTGAGATTTGAGAAGCAGTCATCAGTAAAATGGCGTGTTTGTATTTGCGGGCGGACAATGTACAACATAGGCGGGCATTATGCAAATGTTTTTTCTAGTGAGGTAGAACCATAACGCAGTGGGATTCGAATTACAAATGACTCGTTTAGGCGGTTCAGAGTCGATTCTTTCTTTTGGGAGACAATGGGTCTCATTCACTAATAATTACGTAGATTCTTTCGTATTTGTACGCACAGGAGAACTTCTCACGAAAAATCTCCGCCTGATTCACAAAATGTTCATACGCTCATGAACTTGTTCTTAACCTCATTCTGATGTTAGTGAATGTGAAGTATTCTAAATGAGCGGCCGCGTGCACGAGGTTAGTCATTTGCATAAAACGCCTAAACCATCTCCATATAAGGGCTTTCCGCACATGCTTTCCTTACAGCCTTTCGTCACTCTTCTGTTTGCAGACTCTTCTGTTCGCCCGGATCCTCGAGCAATACCAAGTGTGCCATTCTCACCAGTTCTCACAAGAAACACCTTTTATAAAGACCCAGATTACAGAGCTCTCATTAGCAGCTGTACATACACGTATATCTGCGTTATTCAGAGGAACCTTGCAGCTGACGCTATAGCGCAGCTTTTCTTAGTCTTTAACTATATATGATCGAATGTATTTAAGATTAAATTAAATTGTATTATTTAATAATTTCATTATACAATTTTATAAATGGATTATATAATACAATTAATGCAATATACATTCAGTGTAATTATAGCCGTGTAAGGATCGATGAAATATAACTTCTTAACACGATTATAAAGCCATACAGAGTAAGTTCTTTTTGCGTACGTGTGGTTTCAGTTGTTCCTATATTTTTTCGTAAATTTAGATTTTTTTTTATTACGAAATCTTTGAATTGTGATTTGTTCTTGAAATCGTTCGTACGCACATTTCACGCACAAATCTGTGCGTACGCATGCTTAGTAAATGAGACCCAATAACTTTTGACCCTAAAGTATAAAGTGTTACCAAATTTTGGCCTAAATGGTCTGCCATTCTTTTTTCTTTTATGTTTTGCGAGCTTTTAAGGCAACATTTTTAAAATATGGAAATTAGTTTGGCTGTGCTGCTGAGTGACTTGCAAAATAGTCTTAAACCAACATGAAAAAGAACTGTGATATGATATATTTGCCATATCGCCCACCCCTACATCCTCCATCACAAACGTCAGTCTGAGGGGAAATACATCATCACACTGAAGCGCGGGTCCTCGACTAAAACGGCTGCAGTAGAAATGGTGACATCACCACATATTCATCACAGTCCATTAGCAACATTACAGCACAACTGCATGTGCTCTTCATACAAGACACGAGTCTGCATCAAAACGAGACAAATATCCAAATCTACCTGAGAAAAATGAAACTAAATGAAAATATAATACATTTCATTTTTGCTTTGTCTGGTCCATGCATTGTGCTAGACAGAAACTTCATCGGTGATGTGACTTTGCAGGTGCATAAAACCCATTTCTATGAACAAAACACATCTGAAATCATCTGAGGACACAGAATGAGCCGCTGCACGGGAAAAATAAAGTGTTTTGCACAAACTGTCTATAGCATAAGAGCCTGAAAGAAGGTCACAAGAATATAATTTTAAGTGGTCAGTGTGCAAAGTGATTGCTTAAGATGTTTTGGCAAGTACCTAACGTACATTTAACAGCTATATTGTTATAATGTAAGCAATTCCAAAAAATGGAAATGGAACAATTTTTGCACAGTGGAAATGCTCACAATTTTAACAGCAAGCGAGCATACAGTAGTGCTTGAAAGTTTGTGAACCGCTTGCAGAATCTGTGAAAATATGAATAATTTTAACAAAACAAGAGAGATCATACAAAATTCATGTTATTTTTTATTTAGTACTGTCCTGAATAAGATATTTTACATAAAATATGTTGACATATAGTCCACAAGACAAAAAAAATAGCTGAATTTATAAAAATGACCCCGTTCAAAAGTTTATGAACCATTGATTTTTAATACTGAGAGTCTGTTCAAAAGTTTTCACCCCCTGGCATGTTTGAACCTTTTTTAATAGTTGTGTGTTGAGTCCCGCAATCGTCCTCAGTGTGAAAACATGGATCTCAAAATCATAGTCACTGCTGGAAAACTGAAGAATTTGAGGATTTTTTTGAAGAACGTTGGTCAGTTTAACTGATTAGGACAAACAAGATACTCAAGAACAACCATCACAAAACACACACACAGCCGTGGATCATCCAGGGAACGACACACACACTCACACACACACACACACACACAGCTGTGGATCATCCAGGGAACGACACAGTATTAAGAATCAAGGGTTCATACACTTTTGAATGGGGTCATTTTTATAAATTCAGCTATTTTTTTATCTTGTGGATTATATGTATAATATATTTTTTTGTAAAATATCTTACTCAGGACAGTACTAAATAAAAAAACAGCATGCATTTTGTATGATCTCTCTTATTTTGTTAAAACTATTCACATTATCACAGATTCTGCAAGGGGTTCACAAACTTTCAAGCAGCACCGTATGTCACAGAGTTTACATGCACGTGCACGGCAAACAAACCAAGGGGTGAAAGTTTGGCTGGTTAACACGGTCCATTTAGACCCTACTGTTAGATGCACAATTCTGCAGGCAAAAACAATATAAAGCTGGATATAATAAGTATGTCCAACGTTTTCTGCATGCATATGGTATGTATGCTCATGTAAAGTGATATATACTCTACAGCAAATCTCAACTGCTTGTGTCACCGCAAAATGTAACTATTTTATCACACAGCTCTAATCTACTAAATGAGACTATGAGGCATGAACATGTTAAGATATTATGCACATTACCATTATGATTTTCTGTAAAGCTGCTTTGAAATGACAAATTTGACTTGACACGAAAAAGCCTTTTAGCCATTGAAGGCCATATAAATCTATCTGTAAAAGTATTGTGATTAAATTAAATATATTCTATGCACATATTTCATTATAGTATAGCAGATGGATGTGCTTGGTTCTCTTTGAGAGGCTCTCAAAGACATTAAATTCCATCTGCTGTCATTAATGTCACAGATCAAAAAAGCACAATCATTTTAAACAAAACAATATCCATTGATGTCAAATTTTATTAATTAATTTTGACCCCATACAGACTTCAATCGGCACAACGTGAATAAAAAAAAAAAATCAACATGTTAACTGATGTTCATCCAAACAGGACTGTGACATAAACATCTTACATAAGAGACTGTCAGCACTGTAGATCAGGCAGGGGTCGTGACCCTGCACCTGTGATTCGGCTGCTGCACACCTGTGCGTTTTCATTAGGACCGCAGCTGAGAGATCCATCGGATGAGCCGCCCACTTCGATACACGGCTGTGTGAAATGTTCTATACATACAGGAAGCTAAAACCAGATACGGCTTTGTTGCTTCTGAGGGAGGATTCTGTCCATGCTGGAATGTGTCAAATCAACATGGACTGGATTTCAAGCTTTGTTTAGGTTGACGCGGTTAAATGTGTAAGCATTAGTCCTGAAACACGAGCTTTATGAGTTCAGCCAACATTCTCTCAGCATACAGCTCATTTTCTAACAGAAACTTAACTTATGGGGTGGCTGTTAGAGATCTGGGTTGGAGTAAAATAACTGTTTTTCACTAAATTAACACATTGAAGAATGATATTTCAAGGAGGGGTCTAATGCTATTTCATGCATTCTGACTTATTTACACTGTTAAAGAGTTGATTCTCATGCTAAACATGGCCAAAATTTTAAAAAACGAGTTGGACGTATGACGGAGTATTTCTGTGCCAAATACACTCCTTCAGGATTCAAAGTCATAAAGGGCGGAATTCCTTGTATGGGCACTTCTCCCGGATGAGCACACACACACACATCAACCAGAGCGAGAGCAAGAGCACGTCCATCAACGAGCTTCATTCGGTTACGGGAGCCGTCGGCAGCGCTGGCATTTTATTTTAGACCACAAAATCAACAATGTCACTAAAAAAGTGTGTTTCTGGTTGTGAGGGAAAGATAACCTTGTCCAGCTTCCAAAATAACCCAGCGTTAAGGAAACAGTGGATGCAGTTTGTTTTTCCCGGTCATGAGTGGAAACCCCAGGCGGTGAGTGAAACTGCATCAAATGTGTGTTTTGTTGGCAATCGGCGCGTGAGTGCATATAATGTCAACAACATGAACGCATAGTGAATCGAAAGTTATCCAGGGATAATGCCATGATGTATTGTGTGTGTGTGTGTGTGTGTGCTCTTGACTCTTTAGCTCCGCCCACTGCACGCCTCCACGAGCTCGGCTGTTTTCAGAAAGAATCGGTACAGTGTATCTGTCTTTTATAAATATGATAAAACTAAAGACTCTTCGGAGATATGAAGGATGCAATACTACTTTATAGGTACTCTATAGACAGAAACTGTGTGTGTTATGTACCCTTTAATAATGTTCATTTATATGCACCAATATAATAATAATACAGATAGCAATATTTATCAAACTAAACTTTAACTAAAACATTTCAATACACCAAAAATGCCACATAGAGTGAATGAAGAATGAATCAGAGTTCTGATGGAATCGATTCATTAAACCGGAAAAAAAATAAAAAATAAAAATAAAACACTTCATAGGGCCCTAAACATGTAATTTTTGTTAAACTTTTAATAAACTATTGTTAAATTAAGTTTGATGATTTCAATTAATTAGACATGCTTTTTGATTACTAAAATTTAATTTAACTATTAAAATGGAGTCCAAAAATTAAAATGGAATTTGAGAAAAAATAAAACATTTCATAGGGCCCCACTATTCCGTTTATCACTCAGTCCTAGCACTCAAACACATGAAAACACATGGAGTTATGGTGCTTATGTGAGCAAAGCAAGTTGGAATCTCGTTCCTTTTCCACTTTCATATCATAAAAAGGTTTGTGCGCGTACCTTTGCAGCCAGACGTCTGACGGCCTCCTCGCGGCGGCGCTGCAGCTCAGGTGTGCTGGGACAGCTGCTGGATCGCAGGGTGTTGGTGGCGCTGGGCGGAGGGGTCGGCTGAGGTGGTTGACTCAAAGGCAAATCTGAACTCGGCTCCCCACCTGGACACGTGACAGATGAATATCCACATGAGCTCAAACATCACCAGCTGTTGTTATTCTACTAAGACTAAGAGTCAAACATCAATACACAAACAACTCAGACCATCATTTATTGTTTCTTGCAATTAAAAAGTCTGTGTAAACACACATATGGTACATGCATCACGTCGTAGATTACATGCCTCACAGAAAAAATGTTTTCAAGAATTATATACATTGCTAATAGAATTGTTCTGATTGTTCAGTTGAGATTGAAGTACACTACCTTTCAAAAGTTTGGGGTCAATAATTAATAAGAAATTTATATTTTATTCAGCAAAGGGCACATAAAATTGATCAAAAGTGAGAGTAAAGACATTTATAATGTTACAAAAGATTTCTAAATCAAATAAATGCTGTTCTTTTGAACTTTCTATTCATCAACGAATCCTGAAAAAAATATATCACGGTTTCTACAACATGTGAAGCAGCTGTTTTCAACATTGATAATAATCTTGAGCATCAAATCAGCATATTTGAATGATTTCTGAAGGATCATGTGACACTGAAGACTGGAGTAATGATGCTGAAAATTCAGCTTTGACCACAAGAATAAATACCATTTTACAATATATTCACATAGAATACAGTTATTTTAAATCGTAATAATATTTCACATTATTACTGATTTTACTGTATTTTTGATCAAATACAGTAACATAATAATAACAAATTTGAAGGTGGTGAATGCATAAGAAGACAAAAAAAATTGTCCATAAAACCATTCTTATGCAAACTGTCTTTTTGTGTTTAATTCAATGCAACAATTTATATAATGGTCTCCTTGCATTTCATGAACAATGCTTTGCTGCTCTATCCAGACTCGTGAGTCTGTGTGTTGTGAAACAATGTTCAGGACTCACTTTTCGGAGATGCGCTCGGGCTGTTGGATGCGATCTGTCGCATGCGGCCGCCATGGCAACTGAGGGCCACCAGGCGGGAGATGATGGCGGTTTTGCCGAAGCCCACGTTGCCAACAAGGATGGACCCGGAGCTTTCGCCTGATTCGCTGGGCCTCAGGTCATCCTCGAGCTGCTGAAACAGCCAATCGCGGCCCACGAACACAGAGTCAGTGGTGATGCTGGGAACCTCGAACAGCAGCGGCTTGAGCATGATGTCAGTGGGTTTGTATGGAGCAAAGCGAGCTGCAAAACACACAACACACAGGTTTAATCATACGCAAACAAATCAGGGGTTGCACGTTACATGTATCTGTACATGTATCATTATCTTCATGTCCTATTCTAGTCCGCCACTGAATAGACCTTAGAAGCAAGGATAATACTTCATAAAAAAACTATTTTCCTGCAGCTAATGTTTCAACTCACTCAGGGGTGGTATTTTTTTTATTGTGCATGATACAAAATAAGTGTAGAAAAGAACACAATGATACACATAATACAGCACTGTGACATTATATTATGAATCATCACTTTTCATCACTTTTAGTAGCTGTTTGTGTGAATATGAACGGCATCCAGTGGCAGTAAACTGTAAACTGAGTGTGTTGGATATCCATGCGTCACTGATATGATGACATTAGTGTCATATATGAACTTTTATCATAGTGTTTCTCAATCATTTGGGCACCTCTGACATAAAATAAAGATGTCAACTGCTTGGAAAGGCTGTTTGAGTAGCTATTATCTCTTTCCCCTCCAGTGTTTTTGAAAAAAGTTGCCAGCCACCGCCAGCGTTTTTGATCATTTACACAAAAGTTTAATGGCCCCCGGAATATTTTGTTCTATGAATATCTGAACATGCAATATATCAAAAGAAAGAACAAAAAACAAAAAGAAACCCTGTTTTATTCTAGCTTCATGCATTCTTTTTTAATCAACGCTTGAATATGGGTATGGTACATAAAAAAAGCAACATTTTGAAAAATCGCATTTTTGTCAAAGACTACATCTGGATGGGATTCAGAGCGATGATCAAAACACAGATGGAGTAGATGGAGTCCATCAACAAAAGCTTCACGGTCGACATTTCATTCAGTAACATTAGACAGTTTTGATTTATATGATGTTTAATGTTGATGATCGCATTATTTTACATATGCATATGATTACATATGATATTGCATGTTTCTGCTTCTTCTTCACATGTGTTTTGATCAGGAGATTCTGTACTCGTTCAGGAGATGTGTAATAGCGCCCCCTACCGTATGACAGTGAAAACACAGAAAGCCCCAAAATTTCTGTCAATGGCGGTGAAAGAGTTAAGTAGCATATCTCTCAGCGAGAAAATCAATTTGACAAGAATGTGATTTTTTACTGATCGCATAGCGTTCTGATTTGTTAAAACTGTTCTATTTAAACTTGGCCACATAAATGTGTCTCCGCAAAATGAATATAAACGCAATCTTCAATTCCTGCGCTATATGCAAATGTAATGGAGTTCACATCAATGAAAGCAGCAGATATGAACTGCTTTTATTTATATCAGTAGCTAATTTCAAGATGAAAGACCGCAATAGGAGAAAGGCAGTTACATTAAGGCAGATTACTGAGCACTATACGTTGTAGAACACTCCACTTAAAGAACATGCAGCTCTGGACATGGTCATATTATGATCACACTGATGTTGCTTCCTTTTTAAACAAGAATATTTTAGAGAAGTTCAGAAAAAACACCTCATGTGTTCATGTGAAATCTTAAAAAAAAATTAAAGAAAAAAAATTAATCATAGACATCTTGATAATAGGCATGTGCTCTAAAAATAAAAATAAATACAATAAAAAATTATAAAATAAAATAAAATAAAACACCAGTTATGCTGATTTTTTTTTTGCAAAAAATAACGTAATTTATTAGCGGTTCTGACAAAATTTTAATTGTTGCATCACTGGATGAATCAGTGTTTTTGAGCGAATCTCTTGAATGAATGATTCAATGACAAATACATTTTTTAACAGCCACGTGGCACCACCTACTGGTGTAACGATGTAATCGATACAATCTTTATTTGAAGTGTCAAGCTACTTTCAAAACGTGATTTACTGTATTTTGATCACTACCGTAGACATCTGTGATTATATCTGAAATATAAACTTTTATCCCAGTACTTATGACTTAATGACACTGTGTGGTTGTGAAGCTATTTCATGCCAACTGCTCTCTCTGGGTCAGAACTGAATGTTCCCTGTGATCATACTTGCCAAAGGTTTATTACACAGTCAATTCGTGGTCATTTGGTCATGCGTGGGTGTTTGATTCGTGATTGCGATCTTTTAGCGATTAATCGTGCAGCTCTAGCTGCTGGTCATGCTCAAATAAGTCTTCAGTAAAATACTGAGTGATATTTAATATACATAGACTATATGTAAGCTTGTCAGCACTGCATTTTCAGATGAAATTGAGTCTTTTAGGAATCCAACACCTGCACATGAACACACTCTCAACCCTCACACACCTGATACTGTACTCGAGCCGAATCCTGCACCGATCAGAGCTGATGAATCTCTGCTGCCATTGGCTGTAATTGAATCAAACCTCGGATGTCTGTCATTATTCATTAGAACATTCAACAGGGTCAGAATAGCAACTCAACACTGACACACACGCAGCAGCTCCAGCAGAACACACATTAGCTCGACCCTCAGGGTGCACAAGCGTTTATATAAGAGAAAGAGACAAACAGATGGACTGAGAGGAAAAACATGTGTATTTAACGATGTTCCCTTGCATTATTGATGGACTTAACTATTTAAGACACTTCTTTTTGTGCATGGAGAGCGTTTCCTTATTCACATCCAAGTCCTGAGCGGGTAAACAGATCTATATAGAAATTTCTCTCTAAACATTATACAAGTTTTTAACCATAAACACAAATCAAAAGAGCATCCAACAGTTTCAGATTGCCAGTCCGGTCAAGAACATATTTGGGTCAAATTTTATTTTACAATTTACAAAATAAATAAATAAATACACACACACCAAAATCTCGAGGTGCAACTTTAAAACCATCGGCATATCGGATATAGCATGTAAAAGGCCGATATTGGTTTTGATTAATTAACTGCATGAAGGCACAGAAGATATTATGTAAAAACATAATATATTATGTTTATATTATGTACATTACATTATCAGGGTTTGAAATTAACACCCGCCAACTGCGGGTAAAAATCAACTGTGGCGGGTAATGCAGTCAAATCACTAGCCAATCAGGCGGGTTACTTATTGTTGTTTACTCACTTTGCTGGGGAATTTCGTGCAAGCCAAATCTGTGCAGATTTAGCACAAATACTCAACTCGTGAGTCATCATGCAGCGTATTGCGCAGAATCTGCGCATATCTGGCTTACTTGAACATACACGTCACTATGCAAAAAATAACAGCGCGCTTGTTCATTTGCATTGAAGATTAAAAAACATAATAATGTGGTGATGCTTGAAAAACAGCACTTCCTCACTACAATTTTAGCAGACCCTGGCTTATCCTGAGAGCACAGGTTTGTTTTGTACTGTATTGATCTGTCCACCTAAAATACATTTTTGGTGAAAAGGATGAGGATGAAAGAGGAAAGGAGGAGATGGCTGGAAGACAGGATTTTGTTTGAATAAGAAATTATTGTATGAGATCCCAATGATATTATATATAAGCTGTGACGTACTTAATCTGGTTTATTTCTTCTTTTTTGTGGCTAGTAGAAATTCTGAATGGCCAGTAACTTAAAAATTTAGTAGCCGAATTGGCCGGTGAGTGAAAAAGTTAATTTCAAACCCCGTACATTATGCATTTTAAACTGTGTTGTTCAATAAAATCATATGATTACTTGCTTTTGATACTTTATTTGAACCAATTATTATTGCCTCATTGTTATTATATATGTATTTTTAAGTCATTTTAAAGGCTATTGTTTGCTTAGGTCTATTTTTATTACCACAAAATTAAAAATTAATCGCCAAAATAATCGACTGATTACTCGATTACCACAATAATCGTTAGTGACAGCCCTACTAGCTAGTATACCTTAATGCATGCGTTTCTGAAGTTTGATCATTTAAAACATGATCAACATAGTAATCTATATTTTAATGACAAAAGTTATATCGTTTGTTAAAATCGGTATCGGCCAAAAAATCCTATCGGTGCATCCTTAGGTGAAAGTTATGAAAATATATATAATTTTTTTTTTTTTGTGGGTCAAATTTTTGACCAAAATCAAAGAGAAGAAAAAAGAAATTAGATTTTTTTACATAAAGAAAATTAAGCCTATTGGCACCCCAAAATATTTTTAAGATTTTTGTTGTAATTTTCATTTACTTGTATTTCAAAAATTAAAGGCAAAATGAAAACAAAATTATTTATGGCAATTTAAAGTATTTATAAAGTGCAATTTATAAGGTGTCGTCTAAAAATGAATCCTTTCTTTAAATCAGCATAAAGGCAGAACAAAAAAATCATGATCCATAAATACTGTATATTTGTCCATGAAGAAAATTAAGCCCCAAATTCTCCTTTTCTATGACAATTTAAAAAAAAAAAATTTGCATGAAGGTAATATGCATGAATTTGGGGTGAAAATAAGAATAATAGCCATGCAAATTATGACAGAAAAAACGTAATTATCCTAAAAATGGGGCTTAATTTTTTTTAATGCTTTTTCTTTTGATTTTGGGGTGAAAACGTTCATAATAAGTTTCAAGACATTCTTAAAGAAATAAAGAGAAAACCCAAGCACACAGAAGAACTGCCTGATGGGATTGTGACTGTACCTTTATCGTGTGGAGCTCTGCCCCCGGTGTTGTGCCAGGGCAGGCGGATGGACGTGCGCAGGGGGGTGTTTCGCTGTTCATCAAGATAGCTCAGATCCTCCAGCTTAGTGGAGCTCGTTGCTGAAAAAGAGAGAATTGCAAAGGTTTTCACTCTGTCCAACACGTTTAGATGCACACCAAAACACTTATAATAACTCCCAAAAATCAGCTTATTGAATTAACCCATTGCCCGGTTTACATACAAACCAATATCCCAGCAATGCAAGTAAACCGTGTTTACAAGACTTTATTAATAAATCAAGTTATCCCTCCATAGTGACATCAAAACCTAACCATTTGTGCATCTGTCTCTGAGTATTTCATATGTCAGTCGTGATGTTAAAGAGTATTCCAAAATGTCAGTGGGAGACTCATATTCTCCTCTCCTGCAGTTACGGATGCAATATTTTGACTGTACCACTTCTGCACGAGATGAGAACACATTTCGATAACTTCTTGGGTCAAGAAAAGAGGAGTTTGCGATATATTTCCTCCTCCCCTACTGCAAAACACTCTGGATGCCTGAACGCACTTAAATCCGCAGTAAGGATGCTTTCCTGTCATATAAAGGGGCAAAAATCTAGCTGTGTTTGTCAGTTTATGCTTAAGCTGTTTAAGACTCCGATAAAGGAAAACGGGTTAATGCATTTACATGACCATGTGCATTGTCGGCTTATTAAGCATAATCGGGTTAAGAACGTGCATGTAAACATGCTCATTGGAGGGAAAAATAAGACATATTGACGCTATAAAAAGAGCAAGGATTAGGGTTGGGTATGGTTTGAATTTTTTACGATACAGGTGCCAAATCGATACTTTTAAAACGGTACCAGTGCCTAATAATTTTTTTTTTTTTTTTTTTTTTAAAGAGCCACAAAACGACGGTGGATGACATTAAAAAAAATGAATAAAATTCTTTAAATTGAACAATTTATTAAAAGTTTAAAGTATACTTAAATATATAAACATAAATAAATATGAAACACAACAAATTCACAATAAAACCTAAGCCACCTAACCCAACTACAATAACTAAATAACAGTTACAGTACTGATAACAGCAAAGTAGTCGGTATTCTTGGTATGCTACAAAACAGCTTCAAGTTTCAGCAATTCTTTTGCAGAAATATGACCATATTGCCTTCTCTGGCAAAATATTTTAGAACGCATCGCCTTATTTCCATGGCAACGAGTGCTGTTTGACAGATGTATCGCTTTTATTTCCTTTTTTATTCAAAATATTCACAAACTTGTTAACTATATCATGAACTATCTGATATTCTGATTTTCAAATATGTGTAAGTGAATGTGTGTTAGTTGATCTATAATGCGCGATGGGCGCCGCCATGTTAGTTTGTGCTGCGATTCAGAGAATCGGATCTGTCGGATTTACATCATGTAAATTCATCCACGTCTCACGAAATACATGAAAGTAAGTGACCGGTGAACTGGGAGAAGAATAGAGTAAACTATAGAGTTAATTATACAATGTGTATCTGATATGAATAAAACACATTATAACTGAAAGGATTGTTATTGCCGCTTCCATAGACATCAGTGTGTATTTTTTGCTAGTACTTATGTGCATTTAAATGTCTGAAACCTAAAATAAACATTATGGGGTTGAAAACACTGAATAGCTGTGATATGTGACGAGCGCTGAGCGCGTCTGTCTCTGGCTCGGCGCCAGCCAAAGCGCATTTGAATTTAAGTGGCACTGAAATCTGCGTTCTGATTCGGTCCGGTTACATACCGGTTATATAGGTACCCGGTACCCAACCCTAGCAAGGATATGAATCAGACACCCATAACAGTTCTCCTCAGATTCAAGGCTGGGTTAAAGGTCGCTGACCGCAGCATTGGCATTGATCTGTCTGACATAAACGTGGAACCGTACAGGGAGAAAGATGACATCATCCTGAATGCAAATCACGAGCAGCATCCATAATAAACACTGTAAAAAATGAATGGGTGAACAGAACCAGGTCACTAAGCACACACACACACACACACAGACACAGACTGAACAATCAAAGACATTTCAAAAGAGTCATGACCCGTTTAAAAGAATTGTTATGACCATTTGAGAGCTTTATTTCTACAATGCAAAAGTTAAATTGTGAAAGAAACGTGTAATTTCACGGCCTCTAATGTGCATCCATGCATCACTGTCTGAAACTAAAGCACCAGCAACCTGTTTGCTCTGAAACTACTTTCCACGCTCGCATCGAAGCTCTTGGTACTCACAGACTGGCGTGCATGCGGACGCATTCTTCAGGCAAAGACAGACCCCGCAAACCTCTGTTCCCCTCTCTCTCTCCTCAGGGCGCCTCCATGCTCACCCACCGCATTCAACTGGTGAACGGCACCGCAGCCCGAGTCACTGCATCGCTGAACGCATCCACAAAGCATCAGAGAGAAATCACTGCCGCACCTCTCCGTTCCGCAATCCAAATGAAAGAATGGATGGAAAATATGAAACAGTGACGGTCTCTCTCTATCTCTCCTCTCCTACAGAGCAGCTGATTACAGTTTGTAGCGGGCAGCCGGAGGAGAAATTATCTATGATCCTCCCGGAGAAAGAGAAAGAAAGCTAATAAAACAGAGCTGAAGGAGAACAGGACAGACAGGCGAAGAACTGAATGAAGAGAGGAGGGAGCCGTCATTGAGGAGACGGGTGACGGAGGGAGGTGGGATACTGTAGGTGTGGGGTGAGTGAGCGAGCGAGTGCAGTAAACCCCAGAAAATCAGCTTTAAAGAGCCTCGCTGATCAAAATGATTCTGTGAAGTAAATACTACAGAAAAAAACAAATGTAACTTCTACCTGAACAAGCAAGTTCTTAAGGTGTAATTAAAGAAATTAAAGAGTAAATATCAACATATAATTATAAAAATAAGTAAAACCTAATAAACATTTTGCATTTTTCACTGTTTTCCAGCTGTATGTACACTGTTTTATCATTGCTTTTATTGTTAAGTTTATTAACTTGCTGTTTTGTGACATCTGGAGTTCATTTTCTACTCAAAACGACACATTCATGCTCAAAAATGATCCATCGAATGCTACCGTTATTGTGTATTTTGTACCAAGTGTTGAGGTTTCTGTGTTCGGGTGGGTACCACATTACTTTCATTATATGTTGTCTACACAATAGCTACTGTATTATTTACTTAGTAAAAGCATGGTTTAATTCAGTGTTATAATGTTTGCGTAAAATGTACTTGAAAACTTGAGTTTTGCAAAGTAAACTACAACTAAGAAGCCAAGTTAAAGTAACTTATTTAACTTAGTTAAGTAGATTTGACTAAATTCCATATGTGAAATGTACTTAAAAATCTGTGTACAAAAACTTGCAAAAGAAAAATTAAGTAAATTTAAAAATGTATTAAAGTTTGAAGGTACACTGAAAAACTTTCACTCACAAATTGCAAGTAACAGAATTAAGCATGAAATGTTGAAGTAGAAAGACTGAAATAGTATTTTCTTAAACATATTCCAAAATTCAAAATTTCACTTTAATTCAATGTTACTTGCAGTTTCTTTGTAATTGCTTGTGAAATTTACTAACAATTTCTAAGTGAAAATGGTTTCAAAGTAAATCCTACACATTTTTTTTTCAGTGTAGTTTGAAGGGAAGTAGATGATTGTTAAGGTGTTCTCAGTGGTTGCTGGGCAGTTGTTTGAGTGTTCTATCTGGTTGCTAAGGTGTTGCTAAGGTGTTTTGAGTGGTTGATAGGAAAGTTGCTTAAAGGTGATGATACACGGGGCAACTTTTTGAGCATTGTTGCCATCAACGGGCAACCAGATGAGAGACAGGGCCCACCAGGGTGTTCTGGCTGGTATATGGTGAATAATGGGCTCATGAATACTAATTATCTCACATTGCTAGGTAATGTCCCTAGACTGTCCAGTCATGTTACGTGATTGAAATTCATGAGTCAAGGGTTTACACTGCATGGTTCACAAATTGATCCTATGCAGATGTGGGTGAGGTGTACGGGCTTGTTTGTTCTTCACTTTTTTGGCATTGAGATGTTATATTAAGGCCTACATCTACGCAGATATTTTCTCATTAACATTTTAATATTAATGTATTCATTCAAATCATTAAATAATTAAGGTCGTAAGTTTCTCATTAAATAGCTTAACTCTACATAAATGTAAGTTCAGTCACCTGAAAGTACTGTGATTGATGTTTGTGCCTTTGCTCAATTTAATTCCTTCATCATACAGGAATGTATTAAATTGCAATTAAAAGAAACTGAAGTAATGCATTCTCCTGATAAGTAATAAGCAAATAATCCTGGGATAAGTGTTTATCCACCTTTCCAGAAAAGTTCATTTATTACATTTGATGAAATGTAAATAATTTAATAATCTAGATAGAATGATAAATATATAGATAGATAGAACGATAGATAGAACGATAGAACGATAGATAGAACGATAGATAGATAGATAGATAGATAGATAGAGCGATAGATAGAACGACAGATAGAACGATAGATAGATAGGACGGCAGATAGATAGATGGAATGATAGATGGAACGATAGATAGATAGAGCGATAGAAAGAACGATAGTTAGAACGATAGAATGATAGATTGAATGATAAGATAGATAGAACGATAGATAGATAGATAGAGCGATAGATAGAACGACAGATAGAACGATAGATAGATAGGACGACAGATAGATAGATGGAATGATAGATGGAACGATAGATAGATAGAGCGATAGAAAGAACGATAGTTAGAACGATAGATAGATAGATAGAATGATAGATTGAATGATAAGATAGATAGAACGATAGATAGATAGATAGATAGATAGAACGATCGAACGATAGATGGATGGATGGATGGAAAATGTTGTCAAAAAAAATCAGTTACATTAAATTCTTTGCATTTCAATTAATTGTAAATGTAAAAACCTTACATTCAAATTCTAATTTTGCAACCTTAAATTCAAAGGTGTGCTTAACCCTTGTGGAAAAAGCCCCATTACCTGTTTGAATATCAGGTGCTAAAACTATAGCAAATTATAGCAGAACTGTGCTTTCACCATGAGCCAAGTAGACAAGTACTGTACATATTTAATATCTGCTGAGAGGGACGTGGGCGAAAAAGAGGCTCCGGTGCCCCTGACAACAGCAAAGTGTGTCTCTGCTATGGCACTTCATTTACACAGAACCAAAGACTAATTCTTAAACTTACTTAAAACTTTATCACTATTCTTTTACTGCTTCACAAGCCCTGCTGTTGCCTTGAGGAAATGTAAATCTAGTTTACATCTGTGACTCCACTGGTCAAGGCAGCACCGCATATCTGATGTACAACATGCAGAACAGAAGACCGCATATGGATAACCCATCTGTTTTTTAAAACGTGAATGTCTCTGCATCTGCATGTGTGCGTGTGTGTGTTCGGGCTCCAATATAAATGGCTGATACACATTGAATCATTCCACAGTGGCAGAGCTAAACCTCGCTGAGAGAGAAATCTAATCAGACCAGCTTTAGTAGAGGACTGGCCCGTGACCAGCTCCACAGATTACGCCCTATTCCCCTGCTTTCCTCTGCAGACAGTCGAGTAATCTGCTGTACCCTCTACTTAAAGGAGCACATTGATGAATATTGCATATCCCAGATGATGTCATCACATGAATATTCATCAGGTCAAACAAGTGGGCCTTTTGAACCGGGTGCTGTTCATGCATCTTGGCGTCATGTTAATTAACACGCTTGATTCATGTTCATAAGTCGTGTCTGTTGAGACACAGGGTCAGATGCTCCTTCACTGCTCCATCGGGGATGACGCTAATCGATCTTAGAAAAACACGACCCTCAGGACTCTGTGTTGTTGTTTCAGCATTAATGAGTGATGTTAACAAATGAACAACACATGGGGTGAAGGTTCGGCTGGTTAGTATTGGCTTTAGCTCAGTAAATAAACCAATATTCGATGTGTATTCTGACTATTTGCAAGCAACATATAAATCACAAATACATTTACATTAATGCATTAGGTATATTAGGTATAATTTGTATCATGCACATATATATATAGCGACGCACATGCACCCGACCTGACTCTGATGTAAAAGAAAACGTGATTCATCAGACCAGGCCACCTTCTTCCATTGCTCCGTGGTCCAGTTCTGATGCTCACGTGCCCACTGTTGGCGCTTTCGGCGGTGGACAGGGGTCAGCATGGGCACCCTGACTGGTCTGCGGTTATGCAGCGCCATACGCAACAAACTGTGATGCACTGTGTATTCTGACAACTTTCAATCAGAACCAGCATTAACTTCTTGAGCAATTTGAGCTACAGTAGCTCGTCTGTTTGATCGGACCACACGGGCCAGCCTTCGCTCCCCACGTGCATCAATGAGCCTTGGCCACCCATGACCCTGTCGCCGGTTCACCACTGTTCCTTCCTTGGAGCACTTTTGATAGATACTGACGACTGCAGACCGGGAACACCCCACAAGAGCTGCAGTTTTGGAGATGCTCTGACCCAGTCGTCTAGCCATCACAATTTGGCCCTTGTCAAACTCGCTCGAATCCTTACGTTTGCCCATTTTTCCTGCTTCTAACACATCAACTTTGAGGACAAAATGTTCACTTGCTGCCTAATATATCCCACCCACTAACAGGTGCCGTGATGAAGAGACTGTCTTCACTGACTGATTGATTGATTGAAGTGAGCTTGTGAGTGAGTGAGTGAGTCAGTGAGTGAGTGAGTGAGTGAGTCAGTGAGTGAGTGAGTGAGTGAATCAGTGAGTGAGTGAGTGAATCAGTGAGTGAGTGATTGAGTGAGTGATTGAGTGAATGAGTGATTGAGTGAGTGAGTGAATCAGTGAGTGAGTGAATCAGTGAGTGAGTGAATCAGTGAGTGTGTGAATCAGTGAGTGGGTGAGTGATTGAGTGAATCAGTGAGTGAGTGAGTGATTGAGTTAATCAGTGAGTGAGTGAGTGAGTGAATCAGTGAGTGAATGGGTGATTGATTGAATCAGTGAGTGAGTGAATCAGTGAGTGAGTGGTTGATTGATTGAATCAGTGAGTGAGTGAGTGAGTGAGTGAGTGAGTGATTGTTATAGACGGACAGAGACAGACAGATAGAGAGATAGATAGATAGTGTTGAAAAAAGGCTGAATAAATAAGAGATATAACTTTTTTATCTATGTCTCCCAGTTCTAGTGAATCTAAAACTGAAAAAGCAGCAGTTCAGTGGAGCTGAACACAAGCGGCCACAGCTGAAGACACCATTGATTCCAGATGCACTGTCACCAGAGCGAGTGCTCTGTTCTAAATCCACCAGCTGTCAGGAAAGAGAGAAGCCACAAACAATGTAAATGTGCACGGCACGTGTCATTTCCTGGGACAGCAGCCACAGCCACAGAGCGAGACATTTACCCACAAACCCAACCCAACCTCTGAGTCCACAAAACAACACACAAGTAATCACTGCTCAAGACCGGCCACCTGTACATGTGACGTACTGTGAGCTCACTCTGAGTCCTGCAGGAGAACTGAGGCTTGAGCAGCGTTCCTGAATTGAGAACAGGGTTTTAAAAAAGTTTCTTAATTTGAGCTGAGGCAACAATCTTCACGATGAATTGCTTGCTGTGTTCCTCATTTGTATGTCGCTTTGGATAAAAGCATCTGCAAAATGAATAAATGTAAATGTAACTGCCGACGCAAGAGGAAGCTGTCTGAAAGGGCTGTCCGGATACCAACCCGGATTGTATCCAAAAATAAACAGAAAACCATTTTTTTCCTGTTTCCACCAAAACAATATTCATGGTTGGGCTGCTATAGCCAAACTTTTGGTCACTTGTGCCAATGCCAAATGGTGGCTTCATTGGTGCCAACAGTGCAAATGTTGGGCTGTGGACAATGTGAAACCTATATTGTTCTCTGATGAGTCCACCTTCACTGTCTTTCCCAAATCTGTGGGAGTTATGGTCACTCTGCTGCCCAGAGCGAAGCACGGCAGTGGATCAGTGATGATTTGGGCTGCAATATCATGGCATTCCCTACTGTGCTTGATGGGCGTGTCACTGCCAAGGACTACCGAACCATTCTGGAGGACCATGTGCACCTAATGCTTCAAACATTGTACCCTGAAGGTGGTGTAATGTATCAGCATGATAATGCACCAATACACACCGCAAGACTGGTGACAGAGTGGTGTGATGAACATGAAAGTGAAGTTGAACATCTCCTATAGCCTCCACAGTCACCAGATCTGAATATTTTTTAGCCACTTTGGGGTATTTTGGAGGAGCGAGTGAGAAAAAGTTTTCTCCACCAGCATCACATAGTGACCTGGCCACTGTTCTGGAAGAGGAACGGCTCAAAATCCCTCAGGCCACTGTGACTTGTATCTGGCATTCCCAAGACGAATTGATGCTGTATTGACCACAAAAGGAAGCCGTATACCATACTAATAGTAGACAGTGCTGAAATTAAGTAAAAAAAAATAAGTCTAATCAGTAGAGTTGATTGTCACTGATGTTGTATTAATGAAATTCCTCTGTTGCGTGACTGTGTTGAACTTCTTTCAATTGTAATTCAGTAAATTCCTCTTCCTGATCTTCCAATTATAACTCCAATTTAACATCCTGTGCGACGTGACCAATTCAATTTAATTCAATTCAAATTCACACTGATGAACTGAATGGAGGCCAGTTCTTAAATTGTGAATTGTGGCCGGCCCATGTGTGCAGCGCGGCGGGAACCATCTGGACGGATGGATTAAGGATGCTCTAAAGTTTCTGGAATGATGCCTCTGCACAGCAGATGAAATCTTAAGCATGCGCTTCTGCCGAGTCTCCGAAGACCACAGAGCAAAGAAGAAGAACGGCAGAATTTCATCTCTCGCCGAAACACCATCTGCCTCGGTCTCTTCATCTTCTGAGAAAGAGAGAGTGTAAAAGCGAAAGAGAGGGAAGGACGTAGGCATAGATGCTTCCTAACTGCTGCCTCATATTCCTGTGAATAGTCCTGTGAGGAGCGACAGAGGGTTTGATATGTAAAGACCCTTGCAAACCCTCCACTTCTGCATTCATTCAACCAAACAGCCCTGATCTATTACACAGCATTTACATTTCATTACTCAAAGTTCAGCCTTAAAGAAGTACTTCACAAAAAACACAAAAGGAGAAATTTTAGATGCTTTTTTTCTATTTGTATACTTTCCGGAACTTGGCAGACATGTTTTCTATCAGCTTAAAGAGTTTTAAAGGGGTCATGAACTGCATTGTTTTATTGTTTTATAATGTTTCCTGGGGTGCACTTATGATGTTAGTATGGTTTTTACATCATTACTACATAGTATTACATGTGGAACTCTCTCGAAAACTTGTAGCACATTTTTACTATTATAGTTAACGGTTAACTAATCGTGAAGTGTTGATTATAGCATTATATTCAGATCGTGGCATGAAAGGTTGCAGTGATGAGCATTGTAGCCAATCACAGACATGTTGAGCGCATGAATGCTGTGATCTCGTTATTGCAAGTCGATTTCTGCATATTAACGAATGCTTTCATCATAACTAACAGTGCAAACACAATGTAAATAAGAGATTTGTTGATTATAACAGGAGTTTTGGTGCGAGTCCAGAACTCAGTCACTGATAAACTCATGCTGTTTGATTGACAGCTCCAGCGGTTGTAAAGAGAGCTTTTATCGCTTTCTATATATAATTTAATCATAGTTTAAATAACAGATTATTTTCATCCTACTAAGAGACACAATGTGAAGTTGAACGTTTAGTCACTGGTTTGATTTACTGACACATAGACAAAGAACATCTGACTGTACATGAATCATTACATATCAGAAATCACTGGTCACAGATCAGGCATTAGAATGAACACGCTTACTTACATGTTGTGGCATTACTGTCGAGTCCATATCGTAAAAGTTTGCAAAGCCAGCGCCAAAATTGCGACTGATTTACCAAAGAATCCACAGTGAAATGCACCGAATACAAATAAATAATGCTCAACTGAGACATTCACATTGTTGAAAATAAATAAGCACATTCCTAGCATTGGGATCCTTTGGAAGGTGATGTTATTTTTAGTCCAGTGATCCTGTATCGCTCTTCTATCCTCGTCATCTCACTAACACGCCAGTGGGCGGGGCCAAAGTTGCAATGATGAAGTAGGCGTTGATCTTTCACCGATCTATTATAGGCACATTCCACAATGAGTCGTTGTGGCTTGGTTACAATAAAAGCTGTTTTTGGACTAACAAGGAAGTTTTCAGTTCTAAAACTTGCAGGATATTCTTATAGTATGATCACCTCTTATGTCAAAAGCTCAAGGAAAATTTGATTTCTCAGTTCATGAACCCTTTAAAAGACACTTAATATTCAGTAATATCAGTTTGGCTGCACTGACACGATCAGATGAGAACAAAACTTGAACTGAATTGAGCTGAATGATGACACTAATGTCTTCTTTATTAATTACAGTGAAGCTCCTTTGAAACAATCTGTATTGTATAAAGCACTGTAGAAATAAATGTGACTTGACTATCATCTGTCATGCATGGAAAGATCTGCATGAAGATTCTTCAAATATTCCTATCGTCCATCAGCACCATTTTTTAATTTTTGAACATAGATGCTATGACGTCAGCTGATTCTGCGGCTGTATTTCAGACGGTAAGTACACTTGACATGCAGAAGGTGAGGAGAAACGTTCTGCAGACGTGCCCTGCTGTGCGATAATACAATTATAGATTTATGTCCGTTATTTTTGGAGGCTCACGGACATTAAGAGGGCGATCGAACAGAATCAAAAGACCTACCAGCAAGACCGGACACAACACAGAACTGGCTTTTGTCTGACTGAATGTGCGCATGTTTGTTTGCGAGGATGCATGTGGCAACATGTCCAGCTACCGTGTACTCATGCTGTAAAAGACACTTAGTTTTTAATTTTCCACATATTAAATAGCAAATCAGCTTAAATAGCTTGAGCTCTTTGCTTTCTCGAGTCTAATTAAACTCATGTAGCGGCAGTGTGTATTTACTGTTTAAGCTTGTTAGTGCTGTTTGCAAAGGCAAGAATCACTATAACTTTTTTTTGTTTTTGAAACCCCTGATGTTAGATATTAAACTTGGGCGCGTCCCAGACACTACTATATAATACACTACCATCCAGAAGTTTGGAGTCGTTAAGATCTTTTTTTAATTATTATTCAGCAAAGATGCATTAAATTGATCAAAAGTGAGAGTAAAGAAATGTATTATGTTGCAAAAAATCTTTTTAAAAAAATGCTGTTCTTTTGAACTTTCTATTCATCAAAGAATCCTGAAAAAAATGTATCATGGTTCCCATAAAAATATGAAGCAGCAACTGTTTTCAACATTGATGTTTCTTGAGCATCAAATCATCATATTAGAATGATTTCTGAAGGATCATGTGAAACTGAAACACTGAATGATGCTGAAAATTCAGCTTTGATCACAGGAATAAATTACATTTTACAATACATTACAATATAAAACAGTTATTTTACATTGTAATAATATTTCACAATATTACAGTTTTTACTGTATTTTGATCATATAAATGCAGACTTGGTGAGCAGAAGAGACTTTTTTCAAAAACGTAAAAAAAAAAAAAAAAAATCTTACTGACCCCAAACCATATATCCTGACATTTTTCTACTTTATGAAAACACATCAATATTGATGTATATGCTCAGAGACATCACCATAACAAATAGGGCTGGGTAAAAAAAAAAAATCGATTTCTCGATTTTAATTGATTCTCATTTTTACGAACCGATATCGATTCTTAAATCCCAAGAATCGATTAGTCATCCTGTTTTCAGCTGATGAATGAAAGGAGCATTGTAGCGCGCCTCCCATCCAATAAATCGCAATAATCTTTGTGCCTTGTTACTATTGATATGAAACAAAGTCTCAGGTTTCAAATTACATCCATTTTATTACGAAATTCAAAAACATAAATACTGTTTTGGCGCTGTGGCATGAGATCGCTCTGGCGCAGCTCAGCTCAAGAGAAGCGTCAGCGCGGAGCACACGTTAACTGATCTTCTCCTCCGCCTTAATACCAGTTACAGCGTGAAATAAACATGAATGAGCATATGAAAGTGTGTTAAAGTACAACTTACCGAAATCAGTATCATGTCACATGGAATCGCTCAATCAGTGTTTCAACCGTGGAAAGACGTCAGTAAAACAGCTTGTAATGTCACATTTACCTCAGAAAACCCATATCCAGTGTCCATAAACTCGTTAGTCAGCTAGAAAAATTAACTCTAGAGAGGAGCATTTTACTAAATATATGCACCATATTACATATATACAATATCCTGCTGGATCGATTGCTCCTGTCTGCCTCGCTGCTGGGTGCTGCATCTGTTAGCTCCGTACAGCTTCGCTTTTGAATCTCTATTGGATATAATTCCTTGTTGTTTATACTGCTAAATATAACTTATATTGTCTACTACTGCCTATCACATTAAATCTGACATCGCTAGCTTTTAATCCAAATCATTATCACAACGCGTTAGCATTTCGCTAGCATGTTAGCCTGCCATCCGGGTCTCCTGTTTCTCTCTTGCGCGCCTTTTTCGAGTCCATCAAACAACTGTGGTGAGTTGGATTAGTCAACAAACACAGTAAGCCATGTCATCTCCTGTTATTGTCACTTGCACTGCCTGTTACATGATTAGCATTACTTTCTCTGTTGGCAAAGAGGGCTTCATATGTGATAAATGCAGGGAGATAGTCAGGATGACAGAGAAGATTTCAGAATTAGAGACACGCATCCAGACTTTATCTGAGAGTAGTGAGAATGTAACAGCTTTAGACACTGATTTGGATGTGACTTAGTGAACTCTGTACATTGTTCGGTTCCGGCTGTAGAGCCCGTGCAGCAGGGCAACTGGGTGACTGTGAGACGGCATAGTCGCGGATCAAAAAAACACTCTTCCGTTCCGATTAGAACATCAAACAGGTTCTCCCCACTCAGTGACGCACCCACTGAGAATCCTGTTGAAAGTGCCCTAGTTATTGGCGATTCTATTACACGGAACGTGAAAATAGAGACACCAGCCACCATAGTCACATGTTTACCGGGAGCCAGAGCGCCTGACATCAAAGCAAATTTAAAAGTGCTGGCTAATGCTAATCGTAAATTCTCTAAGATTATTATTCACATCGGCACTAATGATGTTCGACTTCGCCAGTCGGAGATCACCAAAATTAACATTAAAGAGGTGTGTGAACTCGCAAGTACAATGGCAGATGACGTTTCTTGCTCTGGTCCCCTCCCTGTTAGAAGGAGTGATGAGATACTTAGCAGACTTAGAGATACTTATCATCACTCAATGGCTGGCTGTCTAAGTGGTGTCCGCAGAATAACATAGGGTTCATAGACAATTGGAAAAGCTTTTGGGGCAGACCTGACTTGTTAAAAAAAAGATGGTATCCATCACATAGTCTTAGAGCCAAACCTTGACTAACTGGGGCCCAGGTCAGGAAGCAGACGGACTGGCTTAACCGACCGTCTGCTAGCTGTCTCACGTCACAGAAATCAGATAAATCCCAACACATAGAGACTCTTTCACCTTGATATTATCACATAGAGACTGTGTCTGTTCCCAGAATTAGTAAATACAAAAAACTCTCGAACCCATTTAAGGGAAAAAATTTAACTGATGTTCAACAAATAAAAAACAGATATAATACAGATGATCAAATGATAAAGCTCGGGTTGATGAATATTCGATCCCTTTCCTCAAAAGCGCTTGATTACAGATCATAACCTAGATGTGCTGTGTTTGACAGAAAACTGGCTAAAACCTGACGATTACATTACTTTAAATGAGTCCACCCCTCAAGATTATTGTTATAAACACGAGCCGCGTCTGAAAGGCAAAGGGGGAGGGGTTGCTATAATTTATAATAATATCTTCAGTACTACTCAGAAGTCTAGTTTCAAATATAATTCCTTTGAAGTTTTGGTTCTTTACGTAACGTTATGTAGTATAAATGATAAATCCCGTTTGACATTTGTGCTGGCTACTGTATACAGGCCACCAGGGCACCATACAGACTTTATCAAAGAATTTGCTGATTTTCTATCAGAGTTAGTACTGGCTGCAGATAAAGTCCTAATTGTTGGTGATTTTAACATCCATGTAGATAATGAAAAAGACGCATTCGGATTGGCATTTAGAGACATTCTAAACTCTATTGGAGTAAGGCAACACGTGTCAGGACCCACTCATCGCCGTAATCATACGTTAGACCTAATACTGTCACATGGAATAAATGTTGATGCCGTTGAAATTCTGCAGCAGAGCGATGACATCTCAGATCATTATCTAGTATCATGTATACTTAATGTAGCAAAGGCTGCAAAACCGTCCCGTTGTTTCAAATATCGCAGGATTATCACCGCTGCCACTAAAGATTGCTTTGTAAATAATCTTCCTCATCAGTTTCATCTCCTCAGCATCCCAGATAGCCTAGAGGAACTCGATGTTGCAACAGAAACTATTGACTCTCTCCTTTTCCAGCACTTTAGACACAGTTGCTCCCCGGCGCTTAAAGAAGATTAAAGAAAATAGTCCAATGCCGTGGTACAACGAGCACACCCAGGCCCTTAAAACAGCAGCCAGAAAAATGGAGCGCAGCTGGAAGAAAACAAAACTGGAGGTTTTTTGGATTTCGTGGAAAGAGAGCATGATTGCGTACAGAAAGGCCTTAAAAACTGCTAGATCTGCTTATTTTTCGACTCTCTTAGAAGAAAACAAACACAACCCTAGGTATTTATTTGATACAGTGGCTAAATTAACAAGAAATAAAGCTTCAACTTCTGACGTTTGCAAACAGCACAGCAGTAATGACTGCCTACAGTAGTAATGACGTGCAAGATTGATAATATTAGGAAGAAAATTATAACTACGCAACCATCTACTACAGTATCACATCAGACATCAGACAGTGCATTGTAGTTTCACTGAGGAAAAATTCAACACATATTCACTGCTATAGGAGAAGAAGAATTGGCTAAACTCGTTAAATCATCTAAATCAACAACATGTATGCTCGACCCTATACCGACTAAGCTACTAAAAGAGATGCTTCCACAGGTCATAGATCCTCTTCTTAATATCATTAATTCATCTTTGTCATTAGGATATGTCTCAAATATGATGTGTTGCCAATCTCAAATCTACCCTTTCTGTCAAAAATACTAGAAAAGGCAGTGTCTTCACAACTACGCTCCTTTTTAGAAAGAAATGGTATCTGTGAGGATTTCCAGTCAGGATTTAGACCGTATCATAGTACTGAGACTGCTCTCATCAGAGTTACAAATGATTTACTCTTATCATCCGATCGTGGTTGTATATCTCTATTAGTGTTACTCGATCTTAGCGCTGCATTCGATACTATCGACCACAACATTCTTTTGAATAGACTCGAAAATTATGTTGGCAATAGTGGAATTTCATTGGCATGGTTTAAATCATACTTATCTGACCATTATCAGTTTGTAGCAGTAAATGAAGAGATGTCACACCGAACACAAGTTCAGTATGGAGTACCGCAGGGCTCAGTGCTAGGACCGTTGCTTTTCACCCTGTACATGCTACCACTGGGAGCTATCATTAGGAAGCATGGCGTTAGTTTTCATTGTTATGCTGACGATACTCAGCTCTATATTTCTTCACGCCCTGACGAAACTTACCAATTCACAAGATTAAAAGGAATGCATAACTGATATAAAAAATTGGATGACTATTAATTTCCTGCAACTTAATTCAGAAAAAAATGAATTTTTAATTATTGGACAAAAAAACTCCACAAGTAGTAACCTAGAATACTATCTAACACTCGATGGCTGCTCTGTCAAGTCCTTGTCGTCAGTTAGGAACCTGGGTGTGCTCTTTGATACCAATCTCTCATTTGAAAGCCACGTTTCTAGCATCTGTAAAACTGCATTCTACCATCTTAAAAATATATCTAAATTACGGCACATGCTTTCAATGCAAAATGCTGAACAGTTAGTTCATGCGTTCATGACCTCAAGGTTAGATTATTGTAATGCTCTACTGGGTGGTTGCCCTGCACGCTTAATAAATAAACTGCAGCTGGTCCAAAACGCAGCAGCTCGAGTTCTTACTAGAACCAGGAAGTATGACCATATTAGCCCGGTTCTGTCAACACTGCACTGACTTCCTATTAAATGTCGTATACATTTTAAAATCTTGCTAACTTACAAAGCACTAAATGGTTTAGCTCCCCAGTACTTGAGCGAGCTCTTAACACATTATACTCCATCACGTCTATTGCGGTCTTAAAATTCGGGCCAGTTGATAATACCTAGAATATCAAAATCAACTGCAGGCGGTCGATCCTTTTCCTATTTAGCACCTAAACTCTGGAACAGTCTTCCTAGCATTGTTCGGGAAGCAGACACACTCTGTCAGATTAATTCTAGACTAAAAACACATCTCTTTACTATGGCATACACATAGAATATTATCAATTTATATTATTCAAATCAGTTAAATGATTGTTAGGCTGCATTAACTAGGTCAGCCGGAACTGGGAACACTTCCCATAACACCTGATGTACTCGTTACATCATAAGAAGAATGGCATCTACGCTAATGTTAGTCTCTCTGTTTATCCCGAGGTTTACTGCAGTCAGCCGGATCCGGGCCGTATCCAGATCAGATTTTGGACCTGCGCCTAGACATGGCCAACGCATCCCTGAAATGTCTGCAGAGACCGTGTCAATTAAACTCCAGCCTGTAAATGCCGCATCGACACAACATTCTCATTAAACCCGTCCCCGGCGTGACAACTCCAATCTTTCGAATAATCTTACGAATATCTTTCGATCTAATATGACTTCTGACCTGTAATGTTGCCAGAATCATAATCATACACTATTTGTTCGTCGGCCAGAGGAGAACTGGCACCCCGACTGAGCCTGGTTTCTCCCAAGGTTTTTTTCTCCATTCTGTCGCCTGAAGGAGTTTTGGTTCCTTGCCACTGTCACCTTTGGCTTTTGGCTTGCTCAGTTGGGGACACTAAAATTTCAACTATATTACTGATCTGCCCGCATTGACACTATATGATAAATGAAATTAGCTGGATGACATCACCGTTTTCTCCAGAGCGGCTGTACAGCCGAATCAAATTCTGTTGCATTATTTTCCTGTTACCACTGTGAAGCTGCTTTGAAACAATCGGCATTGTAAAAAGCGCTATATAAATAAAGGTGACTTGACTTGACTTGACTATTTAATGCATGTATGAATAAATCTGGCAAGTTTTTATGAAAGCCACCATTTAAATGTTTATATTCAAAAAACGAATTGGATTAGAAATATGATTATGTAATTGATATTATAATTAATAATTAATTTATAATTAATATTATAACTTTATTATTATAAAAAAACATTGAGTGTAATTTAAGTGTTTGTATAGCCTACATATCAGTTCATTTTTACCTTCAATATTATATATTTTTCAATATTTTTACCTACAACTGACTCCCATAGTTTACAGCATTAGTTCAGAGATTTGTTTTCCTTGAGAAAATTTGCCATGTATTGTACCTGATATATATCCAAAATAATCGATATTGAATTGAATCGAATCAAATCTAAATCGAATCGAATTGCAAAATTTGTGTCAATACCCAGCCCTAATAGCAAACAAACAACAGATTAGGGGTGGGTGATATGACCAAAATCTTATATCACAATATGAGAAATTTTATTTCACGATAACGATATATATATCACGATATAGTTATTTTTGTTTTAAATAAGGTTTTTATGATATCAAAATTTTTGATACCACTTGAATTTCATAATTCTTATCACCATTTTCAATAAACTAATACTAGCCTAAAAAAAAAACTCTCAAGCTTACTGGACGAGTAAACAGTGATAAAGAAAGAGCAAAGAAAACAAACTACAATAGAACAAAGACATAATGAAATAGAAAAACTTCAAGCACTAGAAATACTACATAAAATGTATAAAGTAATCAAATGTATAAAAAAAACCTGTGTAAATTAAATATACATTTATTCTTATTAAAGTTACAAAAGTGATTCAGACATTTTTTAAGTTTTTTTGTTTGTTTGATTAGCATTAATAATGACAGCAGGTAAATTTGGACGCTGTCACTTTAAGACCGGCTGCACGGATCCAATATACTTGTGCGTTGTTCTTTCTCAATTTCTCATTTCTTTCTCAACTGTTTACATTGACTTAAGACATAAATGACTCTGTTTACTTACAAACACATGGTCACTTTGACACATAGGCATGTGGATTTAACCGTTAAAGCCCAATTAGGCGGCAAAAAGCCCTCAGTTGAGTTCCCACGCGCTCTATGAGCAGCGGCTTCATGTTGTGCGTCTCTCAGACAGCGCTGAGAAACAGTCTCTCAGAGAGCGTGCACGTATACTGACATGAGTTGTCTTTCACTGCTAATTGCACTCAGTGGTTTAAAACACCTGTTTTTAAACCGCAATGCTTAAAAACAAACGCATGCAAACAACAAGCTTTCATGACCGCGCAGCACAGCAACCTCACATGAGCATTACCGCGATAGAGACGATACTCCAAAAACTCTACCGGTTGACACATTTCTACTGGTTAATCGCGTCTAACGGTATATCGCCCACCCCTACAACAGATCTTCAATTAATCATTAATTCATTCAAAAGGACAGTTTTTGAAATGAATCACAGAACTGAATCAAACGTACCAACTCTACTATTGTTTCTTCTATTGAAGTTTAAATCATAGACGCTAAAACTCTTTCTTATGCCATAAACAAACTCCACACAAGCACACAAAGGCAGATGGAAATGTTTAGTCAATATACTCCAAGTGCACAAACCTGCTGAACATATTTAACATGCATTATTGCATTATTGTAGTGGTATTCAAGGGGGAAATGCAAACCAGATGTGCTATTATTCAGGTAACTAGATATAAACTGTTATACATGTTGACAGCTTAATTAAATTTAACTAACTTGCTAGATATTTTTGTAGAGATGACAGCAGAAGCAGAGAATTAAAGGGGACATCGGATTAATATTTTTAGCATTTAGTTAGGTTTCTGGCGTGACTGCCATCTCAGAAAAGCTGTTTGTTATGGGCCGAGTCTGAAACTATGTCATCCAGCTGTTTCAAGGTAGCTAGCTATTTGAATAAGACCACCCACGACTGATGACGGACTCTGCTGTATTAGCACAGACCCCGATCTGAGCGAGTTGTAGTTGTTAGTTGTGTTTTTGTGTAATTCGCTGTGTATGTTGATGATAACGCAAGGGAGAGAGAGAGTTTATGGATAAGACTTTAATGAGCACTTCTTGTACTGTGTATTATTCAGCTCTTACGGTGAATTTCTGATGTGAAAAGGGATCTTTTGTGTGATGTACAATAAACTTCATAAAACTCATCAGTAAAGTTTTGGCCATCATTCGGACGGGGTCCGCTGCAACAGGCTTGTACTAATAGTGGATAAAAGCAAGATGACAACATAAGTTATAACCGTAATTAAACTAAACTATACCTGTTCTCTCTCCTTGCAGCATTTATTCTCTGGCAGTATGAGCTCTTGAAGCTCCGCCCTCTTCTTGAAAGGGGGCCGGGAGCAGCAGCTCATTTGCATTTAAAGGGACACACACAAAAACTGCGTACTTTTTGCTCACCCCCAAAAAGTGGCAATTTTAACATGCTATAAAAAGTGATCTGTGGGGTATATTTTGAGCTAAAACTTCACATTCACACTCTGGGGACATCAGAGACTTATTTTACATCTTGTAAAAAGGGACATCCGATGTCCCCTTTAATAATAATATACACACCTCCCCTTGTGGTGATGCTGAGAATGCAACTTTTATATTACATGATACATTATAAATTGCATTTGAAAACATTTCAGAATGCATCAACGCAAGAAATCAAGTGTTGCGGAGAGTATGCGCTGTCACACTTGTGAGACATGTGACATGGAATAATTTGCAAAACTAATCTAATTACACTCTCTCGTTAGGAACCTAATGGCCCAATAAAAACATATTCACAAAGTTTCTCATTTTTATATCACTACAATACAAACATATTTGCAATATCAATATATCGCCTTGCTCTACATTACAGAGATGAGTTTTGCACACATTCAAAAATCTAATTCTTTGTTGTGTGCTCTTACTTTCTCGCCTGTAAGATGAAAATTCATATGTGAAAAAAACCTGCCACATATTTGAGATTTCTGCGACGCAGCAGCAGAGCCTTCGCGGATTGACATGAGCGAGATTTGTGACTCATTCTAATATGAGCGGTTAAAATGAGGTCTTTGTTTTCTACGAGAGCGAGAAGAGAGAGAGTTCAGTGTGGTCTTAATGAGCTGTCCAGTAAATGGATCGGTTGCCTGGACACAAATGAAGTTCGGTCTCAGAAATTAAGCGGAATGATTATTCAATGAGGTTGAGAATCTCAGACAGACATGACTAAAGCAGCATCTCCACTGACAGCACCATTTACTCCAGAACACTTAAAGGGACAGATCACAAACAAAAACTAGGCTATTCTGTCATTTTTATTCACCATCATGCTTTGTGCTGTCAAGCTCCAAAAAGGACAAAAATATATAGACCAATAATTAAAATATAGTGCAAATGGAATGCACTTCCTGTGTGAACGGCCACTAAAAGCTTAGGTTCAGTACCACAGTCCAGGGCTGTAACCACCACAGACAATGAGGGGGACATTTAAAAAAAAGATTTAAATGCTAAATTTTTAGACTGGTCTGCTTCAGCGGTCTAACAGCCCTCGTCAATGTCAGAATGAGTCAGATGGCCAATCAAATCAAAGAAGGCGGGGCTTACTGTTCACAGAAGACGAGTGTGAATTCCATCGCAACGCTTTAGTTTTAGCAGTGAAAGAGTGTGTGGTAAGACGCAAAAAGCAAAACATTTACTTTTTGTGACAACAGTTTTACAATACAAGTGATCAGCGACTGACAGTAATTTCCAGTGATTCAAACTACTCAACATTTTTATGAAATTTCACTGTTTTGAATTGAAAATATGCTATGATTTACATGATTCGTGTAATTCATAACTGAATGTGATGAGATAAGAAACGTTTTGCGTTTTTTACATATTAGACATACAAATAAGAGTGAATGTGTACAAAAAATTGATTATTTGCAAATAGTTCACATTGATTAGGCCTACTTCATAAACTATAGACCTGGAACTTTTACCATTCTTATTTCTTTTTCTTTATTTCCTTAAAGCCCTTTTAATCCTTTAATTATTTAATTCCTTTATGTCAATCTGAGAACTTTTTGAACTTTTGTAGACTTTTAATCTTTTTTTCTAAAAAGTAAAGTAAAAAAAACTATAAAGGATGGTTACACATTTTTACCAATCATTGTCCATGAACTTTCTAGACATTTGTGATTGATTACTGGGTACAGACTTTTACATTTCAATTCCAACAAATCCATTAATGAATCACTTATGATTTGTGAACTGGTTCAATCCACTGAAAAAAAACAACAACTAAAAAGAACAATTTGTTTCCAGATGAATTACTACTTATTTGTTAAATGGTACACACAATTGAAGCAAATCAACTCAAAAGATGAATTAGTTCAGAAATGAATCAGTGAGGCTGATTTGTTAACTGGTTCAACCAATTGAGAAGAATCAACTCAAAAGAACAAATCGGATATTAATATGGTTTGCAAGCATGTGTTACTCTACACAAAAGCAATAGCTGATTTTTTTATTATTATTTATATACAGTATTACATTATGACCACTGACAGGTGAAGACAGTCTCTTCATCACGGCACCTGTTAGTGGGTGGGATATATTAGGCAGCAAGTGAACATTTTGTCCTCAAAGTTGATGTGTTAGAAGCAGGAAAAACGGGCAAGCGTAAGGATTTGAGCGAGTTTGACAAGGGCCAAATTGTGATGGCTAGACGACTGGGTCAGAGCATCTCCAAAACTGCAGCTCTTGTGGGGTGTTCCCAGTCTGCAGTGGTCAGTATATATCAAAAGTGCTCCAAGGAAGGAACCAGAGGCGGACAGTAGTGGAGTATTTTTACTCTGCTTAAGTACATTTTTCAAGTGTCTATACTTTATCAGAGTGTTTTTCTTTGGAAAAATTTTACTTCACAACATTCCAAAGCATAATGTCATACTTTTTACTGTACTACATCCCATATTGAATATCATTTAACACTTAATTACATTAAAAATGTAGTATTGTATACTTTTACTCAAGTAAAAGTAATTCAAATTTAACGAGTACAAGTAAGAAAGTACTATATTTTTTATGCAATTAAGTATTAAAGGTAAAAAACAACAACTTTTATTTATGAAATGTAGTGCGATAAAAAGTATGACATTATATATTATGCTTTGGAATGTAGTGAAGTAAAAGTTTTCCAAAGAAAAACACTGATAAAGTATATACTTGAAAAATGTACTTGAGTAGAAAATAAAAATACTTCACTACTGTCTGCCTCTGGAAGGAACAGTAGTGAACCGGCGACAGGGTCATGGGTGGCCAAGGCTCATTGATGCACGTGGGGAGCAAAGGCTGGCCCGTGTGGTCCGATCAAGCACACGAGCTACTGTAGCTCAAATTGCTCAAGAAGTTAATGCTGGTTCTGATAGAAAGGTGTCAGAACACACAGTGCATCACAGTTTGTTGCGTATGGGGCTGCATAGCCGCAGACCAGTCAGGGTGCCCATGCTGACCCCTGTCCACTGCCGAAATATATTCTACAACTAGAAAAATGCACATTCACCATATGCATTTGAAAAAGCACTTGATCAAGCTGTTTTAGACTCGGAAAACCAACAGCAACGCTCCATAACTATAACACCATTATGTCAGGGGTCAAACCAGCTTTATGATTGGACGAGGGAACGTCATACAAATATGTCCTCATTCAAATATTCCTTACTCTCTCCAGCTGATTTTAGTATCAGCTGGAGAGAGTAAGGAATATTTGAATGAGGACTGTAAGTAGTGTTAAACGGTTCTTATTTAGAAAAAAAAAATATTGAAAGATGGTTTTCGAATGTTTGCATTCTTCCGCTGATAGAACATCGTATTAAAATACTCTGTCAGCGCTGAATCTACACAGAATCAATACTGAGTACCATTGGAAAAGATCTAATGATTTATTCACTGGCTGAATCATTTGAAGTGGTTCCTGACTCACTCAAAATGAATACAAAACTGTTATGTTGTACTTAAGGCTTAAATCAATATGACAACTGATGGCTTGTTCATATGACAACATGTAGTTTAAGATACATATTCAGAGGACAGATTTGATGGTAATAAATAAATAAATAAAACTGCTACCAAAACATTTAAAATGTTTTATTTGTTTTGAAATATAGATTTGTTAATTGAGTCATTAAGTTATTAGAATCATAAATTGGATCCAGAATTGTACAATTCCTTGGTTCCCATCTGTAGATGTAACGTGTGTGTGTGTGTGTGTGGTAAAAACACATTGGCAGCTGTGAAAGCAGTGAGGTTACAGATCTATCAAACGCTCAGTAAAGATTAATGCTTTATTCGCTGAGGCCAAACAGGGTGTGAAATGAGTAAAAGCAAGCAGGTGTACCAAATGAAAATGTGAAGAGATACACACACACACACTCAACTGTCTAAAGAAAACATACTCTTAACCTTGACAACTGCACATGCTTTATGATGCCAACCGGGTTTTTATTGTTTCACGTCGACTCGCTCAGTTTAATGACTGGCGGCTTTTTATGAGAAGCGTTTCTGCACCGTACCTTGCATGACATACACACACACACACACATCACAATAAACCAAAACCAAACACACACATTCATCTCTCACAACACCACCTGCTTCTGCAGACATCAAAACATCAGCGTTCATCACCAGCATTGGGTTCTGAGAGAACTACAAGCCAAATCAAAATAAAATCTCTAAAATCATAATCATGAAACAACATGTCCAGGCCACATTTCACTAACGCTCAAAAATGTCTTATTTCTTTCTCGATTTCGGTGTGAAATACAACATGTTTTCGTGAGATTCACCCAACTGACAGAGAAGTGGGAACGATCACGTGATCAGTAGGACCAGCCTGAGGAATGTGGATCTGATGCTAAAGACAGAAGCCAGCCAACAACTAACACACACGTGTGCATGCACACACACACACACACACACACATATGCAACAGCTGCCCGACTTATCTGCTTCCTCAAGGAGCAACAGGAGAAAGAATGTGTGTCCTGATAATGTGCGCCCTCACAATCTACAACACACTCTCCTAAAGTGGTGGCAAAGTCTTCCCATGGGTCTCTGCTTCCCTTCATTCCAGCAGTCATGCGTCAGTCATCACCTCAGGAATCAGGGACGACCCTGATGGTAAATTCAATCAGCTGTTGTTTTGATCTCTCTTACCTGCGACTGAGTTGGGCCGAGGCATCATCAGACTGGATGTGTTTTGTGTGGGATAGTGGACGGGTCCCTCAGAAGTCTTCTTAGCCACGGAGAGGATCCGTACCTCTGTCCCGGACGTTGATGCTTCTTCCTCGGCCACCGGAGAGCATGTGTCTGCCCGTGTGGCCGTCTGTGCCAGCACATGCTGACCGCTGCTCCTTATACTGCCCTCCTTACCCCACTCCAGACTGGAGCCGCTGCGGTCGTCATTCTCTGAGGAGCTGGTGATGGTGGCTGGACGAGAGAAACAGACACCAGATGACAACTTCAAATATTTTTGCACATATGATTCTGATTCATTCATTGAAATTGATTCTGATTTAATTCAAATCAATAGTACAAAGCACATTTCTGACAAACAACCCTCAAGTTGTTCACCATCTTAAATAGTTTGGGACACGACACACTCTATTTTGAAATTATTATTATTAATGTGTAAATAACAAAGCAATCCTGATAGCTGCTTAAATAGATCACACTATAAATGAGGTAATCAAAATGAGGGCTGTGCGATTAATCGGAATCGTAATAAAATCGTGATGAGAGCATGTGTGATTTCTAAACCGCAGAAAGCATGAACAGAACAAAGCGGTCCAAAAAAAAAACAACAACATCCGTGGTTTGGGAATATTATAGATTCAGGAGAGATGATGTATCATAGAGCCAGGTAATTTTAGGCAAGTTGTGGCAAACATTCACACAGAACGTGATTTGGGGTTGAAAACACAACGGTTAAAGACGTCCGACTAACGCATGTCCCTCTCTCTCTCTCTCTCTCTCTGTCTTAAGAGTTCAAAAAGGCATAAAGAAATAACCGACGTCATCACGTATAATTTATGCAACGCTATGGTGCCTGCAAATATCGTCAATAAGACAAGTATGTGTGTAAGCAGTGATTAATACTGCAATACTGATGAAAAAATCGTGATCGTATTTTTTTGTCCATATCGCACAGCCCTAATCAAAATGGCAATAAATAAATAAACATTATTATAAAATAAATACTATATTATTATTTTATGATTGGCTGCTACTATACTACTCTTCATCTATGCTTTTTATATATAATCAAGGTTATTATAGTTAACTAAAATTAAAACCTTAAACATTTTAGTTACTTAAAATAATATAAACTTTAACTGAAATAAAATAAAATATAAAAATACGTATTTTATTTTAGCGAATTGCAACATTTCTCATTTTCATTTAGTTTAACATGTACTAAAAATAAAATCAATAAAAACTATATAGACATATAAAAAAAACTAAAACTAAAGTAAAAAACATATATAAGGACAATATAAATAAAAACTAATTCAAAATATTAATAAAAACTATAATAGTATCTGAACTATACTAAAATAATGTTTGAGTATATAATATATGCATCATTTATTCATAAATTTTAATTTTGCTATTTATGCAGCTATTAGTGAGCATATGTATATATCGTCATAGTGGCCAGTCCTAACAAACAATCAATCAATCAATCAATCCATAAATACTTTTTTATCATAGCAGTCAGTGCTGATCTGCAGCATGGGAGGTGTTACAAATAATATAAAGTCAAAATCTTCACACATCCCCTGAAAAAGGCAAGGATGAAGAGTGGCAAACAGGAGAGCATGTAAATGAAAACGGTCAGAAAAAGAAAGGCGTGAGATGGACAATAGAAGCCAATCTCAGATGACCATCATAACTCGTGTCTGTGCCGTGATATTACTGCTGATAAACACTGATGAGTCATCACTGACCTTATCAACACATTCACCTGATCGCCGTTTCACGCCACATTTAGTATGCTGCTAATGAGCATTAGCCTGTTTCATCCCTCACAACCTCATTAAAAACTGACCATTACAAACACACAGCATCGGGATGGATGTCGGTGTGTGGATCAGTGTCTGCTATCCATGCTAATAATGCTGCCTTTCTTATTCTAATTAAAAATAAAGAAATAAACAATGAATAGACAAACACACCAACAATATAGAAAACTGAAGCGCTGAATCAATAGAGATAAATGAGAGTGTCTGAATTCATGCATGTGTTTGTTCAGTGATCTGAGGGGGACGGATGAATCTGTGGGTTTCATTTCAGCTCCTGAGTTTATTACAAAATAACACGCGTGACAACAGCTGCATGTGTCATGTGTCAGTGCTTGCACACGCACACAGACATGCTGATACAATGGGGTCTAAACATCTGAGAGCGCTAGCTACTTTGCATTCACTTCTAATTTAATACAAAATGCAGTTTTTGCTGTGTGTCTCTTTTTCTTTAATGAAGCAGCACTGGAACTACATGAACTTGATGATCATGTTCTCCAGCATGATTTGATAAGATCCAAACAGCATCTTAAGCTTCAACAGAAGAACATCTGACCATCTGTACAAAGCCACACATGAACAGAGCACTGTCTTCGTTATCAAACTTTTTGAACAGTGAAACGCCACATGGATTCGGGATTGCTGGAAATTATTTTTAGTAACTAAACAAGCAAGTAAATAGGTAAATGAGTAAGTAGACAGACACACAGATAGACAAATAAACAGATAGAGAGATGGATAGATAGATGGACAGACAGATAGACAAATGATAGACGGATGGACCGACAGACAGACAGACAGACGGATGGACAGACAAGACAGATGGATGATAGACAGATGGATAGACAGATGAACAGACAGACAGATGGATGATAGACAGATGAACAGACAGACAGATGGATGATAGATGGATGGACAGACAGACGGATAATAGACGGACAGACAGACAGATGGATGATAGACGGATGGACAGACAGACAGACGGATGATAGACGGACAGACAGACAGATGGATGATAGACAGATGGACCGACAGACAGACAGATGGATGATAAGACGGATGGACAGACAGACAGACGGATGATAGACGAATGGACAGACAGACGGATGATAGATGAATGGACAGACAGACAGACAGATGGATGATAGACAGATGGACAGACAGACAGACAGATAGATGATAAGACAGATGGACAGACAGACAGAAGGATGACAGACGGATGGACAGACAGACAGACGGATGACAGACAAATGAACAGACAGACAGACGGATGATAGACGGATGACAGACGGATGGACAGACAGACAGATGGATGATAGACAGATGGATAGACAGACAGATGGATGATAAACAGATGGATAGACAGACAGATGGATGATAGACGGATGGACCGACAGACAGATAGACAAATGACAGACGGATGGACAGACAGACAGACGGATGATAGACGGATGGACAGACAAACAGACGGATGATAGACGAATGGACAGACAGACGGATGGACAGACAGACAGACGGATGATAGACGGATAGACAGACAGACAGATGATAGACGGATGGACAGACAGACAGATGATAGACGGATGGACAGACAGATAGACAAATGATAGACGGATGGACAGACAGATAGACAAATGATAGACGAATGGACAGACAGACAGACGAATGGACAGACAGACAGATAGACGGATGATAGACGAATGGACAGACAGACGGATGATAGACGGATGATAGACGAATAGACAGACAGACAGATGACAGACGAATGGACAGACAGACAGATGATAGACGGATGGACAGATAGACAGACAGACGGATAGACAGACAGACGGATGATAGACGGATGGACAGACAGATGGATGAAAGATGGATGGACAGACAGACAGACGGATGATAGATGGATGGACAGACAGACAGATGGATGACAGACGGATGGACAGACAGACAGACGGATGATGGATGGACAGACAGACAGATGGATGATAGACGGATGGACAGACAGACAGATGGATGATAGACAGATGGACAGACAGACAGATGGATGATAGACAGATGGACAGACAGACAGATGGACGATAGACAGATAGATGATAGACAGATAAACAGACAGACGAAAGATAGATGGACAGACAGACAGATGGATGATAGACGATTGGACAGACAGACAGATGGATGATAGACGGACAGACAGACAGATGGATAATAGACAGATGGGCAGACAGACAGATGGATGATAGATGGATGGACAGACAGACGGATAATAGACGGACAGACAGACAGATGGATGATAGACGGATGATAGACGGACAGACAGACAGATGGATGATAGACGGATGGACAGACAGACAGACGGATGATAGACGGACAGACAGACAGATGGATGATAGACAGATGGACCGACAGACAGACAGATGGATGATAAGACGGATGGACAGACAGACAGACGGATGATAGACGAATGGACAGACAGACGGATGATAGACGAATGGACAGACAGACAGACAGATGGATAGACAGATGGACAGACAGACAGACAGATAGATGATAAGACAGATGGACAGACAGACAGAAGGATGACAGACGGATGGACAGACAGACAGACGGATGACAGACAAATGAACAGACAGACAGACGGATGATAGACGGATGACAGACGGATGGACAGACAGACAGATGGATGATAGACAGATGGATGATAGACGGATGGACCGACAGACAGATAGACAAATGACCGACGGATGGACAGACAGACAGATGGATGATAAACAGATGGATAGACAGACAGATGGATGATAGACGGATGGACCGACAGACAGATAGACAAATGACAGACGGATGGACAGACAGACAGACGGATGATAGACGGATGGACAGACAAACAGACGGATGATAGACGAATGGACAGACAGACGGATGGACAGACAGACAGACGGATGATAGACGGATAGACAGACAGACAGATGATAGACGGATGGACAGACAGACAGATGATAGACGGATGGACAGACAGATAGACAAATGATAGACGGATGGACAGACAGATAGACAAATGATAGACGAATGGACAGACAGACAGACGAATGGACAGACAGACGGATGATAGACGGATGATAGACGAATAGACAGACAGACAGATGACAGACGAATGGACAGACAGACAGATGATAGACGGATGGACAGATAGACAGACAGACGGATAGACAGACAGACGGATGATAGACGGATGGACAGACAGATGGATGAAAGATGGATGGACAGACAGACAGACGGATGATAGATGGATGGACAGACAGACAGATGGATGACAGACGGATGGACAGACAGACAGACGGATGATGGATGGACAGACAGACAGATGGATGATAGACGGATGGACAGACAGACAGATGGATGATAGACAGATGGACAGACAGACAGATGGATGATAGACAGATGGACAGACAGACAGATGGACGATAGACAGATAGATGATAGACAGATAAACAGACAGACGAAAGATAGATGGACAGACAGACAGATGGATGATAGACGATTGGACAGACAGACAGATGGATGATAGACGGACAGACAGACAGATGGATAATAGACAGATGGGCAGACAGACAGATGGATGATAGATGGATGGACAGACAGATGGATGATAGACGGATGGACAGACAGACAGACGGATGATAGACGGATAGACAGACAGACAGACAAATGATAGACGGACGGACAGACAGACAGATGATAGACGGATGGATAGACAGACAGATAGACAAATGATAGACGGATGGACAGACAGACAGACGGATGATAGACGATGGACAGACAGACAGACGGATGATAGACGGATGGACAGACAGACGGATGATAGATGAATGGACAGACAGACGGATGATAGACGAATGGACAGACAGACGGATGATAGACGGATAGACAGACAGACAGATGATAGACGAATGGACAGACAGACAAATGATAGACAGACAGACAGACGGACGATAGACGGATGGACAGATAGACAGACGGATGATAGACGGATAGACAGACAGACAGACGGATGATAGACGGATGGACAGACAGATGGATGAAAGATGGATGGACAGACAGACAGACGGATGGACAGACAGATGGATGAAAGATGGATGGACAGACAGACAGACGGATGGACAGACAGACAGACGGATGATGGATGGACAGACAGACAGATGGATGATAGACAGATGGACAGACAGACAGATGGATGATAGACAGATGGACGATAGACAGATGAACAGACAGACAGACAGACGAATGATAGATGATTGCAGACAGACGGATGATAGACGGACAGACAGACAGATGGATAATAGACGGATGGACAGACAGACAGATGGATGATAGACAGATGGACAGAGAGACAGATGGATGATAGACGGATGGACAGACGGATGATAGACGGATAGACAGACAGACAGATGATAGACAGATGGACAGACAGACAGACAGATGATAGACGGAAGGACAGACAGACAGACGGACGATAGACGGATGGACAGACAGACAGATGATAGACAGATGGACAGACAGACAGACAGACAGATAGACAAATGATAGACGGATGGACAGACAGACAGACGGATGATAGACGGATGGACAGACAGACGGATGATAGACGAATGGACAGACAGACGGATGATAGACGGATAGACAGACAGACAGATGATAGACGAAAGGACAGACAGACAGATGATAGACGGATGGACAGACAGACAGACGGACGATAGACGGATGGACAGATAGACAGACGGATGATAGACGGATAGACAGACAGACAGACAGACGGATGATAGACAGATGGATGAAAGATGGATGGACAGACACACAGACGGATGATAGATGGATAGACAGACAGACAGACGGATGACAGACGGATGGACAGACAGACAGACGGATGATAGATGGATGGACAGACAGACAGACGGATGATAGACGGATGGACAGACAGATGGATGATAGACAGACAGACAGATGGACGATAGACAGATGGATGATAGACAGATGAACAGACAGACAGACGGATGATAGATGGACAGACAGACAGATGGATGATAGACGAATGGACAGACAGACAGACGGATGATAGACGGACAGACAGACAGATGGATGATAGACAGATGGACAGACAGACAGACAGATGGATGATAGATGGATGGACAGACAGACAGACAGATGGATGATAGATGGATGGACAGACAGACAGATGGATGATAGATGGATGGACAGATAGACAGATGGATGATAGACAGATGGACAGACAGACAGATGGACGATAGACAGATGGATGATAGACAGATGAACAGACAGACAGACAGACGAATGATAGATGATTGGACAGACAGACAGACGGATGATAGACGGACAGACAGACAGATGGATGATAGACGGACAGACAGACAGATGGATAATAGACGGATGGACAGACAGACAGATGGATGATAGACGGATGGACAGACAGACAGATGGATGATAGACAGATGGACAGAGAGACAGATGGATGATAGACGGATGGACAGACGGATGATAGACGGATAGACAGACAGACAGATGATAGACAGATGGACAGACAGACAGACAGATGATAGACGGAAGGACAGACAGACAGACGGACGATAGACAGACAGACAGATGATAGACGGATGGACAGACAGATAGACAAATGATAGACGGATGGACAGACAGACAGACGGATGATAGACGGATGGACAGACAGACGGATGATAGACGAATGGACAGACAGACGGATGATAGACGAATGGACAGACAGACAGATGATAGACGGATGGACAGACAGACGGACGATAGACGGATGGACAGATAGACAGACGGATGATAGACGGATAGACAGACAGACAGACGGATGATAGACAGATGGATGAAAGATGGATGGACAGACACACAGACGGATGATAGATGGATAGACAGACAGACAGACGGATGACAGACGGATGGACAGACAGACAGACGGATGATAGATGGATGGACAGACAGACAGATGGATGATAGACGGATGGACAGACAGATGGATGATAGACAGATGGACAGACAGACAGATGGACGATAGACAGATGGATGATAGACAGATGAACAGACAGGCAGACGGATGATAGATGGACAGACAGACAGATGGATGATAGACGAATGGACAGACAGACAGACGGATGATAGACGGACAGACAGACAGATGGATGGATGATAGACAGATGGACAGACAGACAGACAGATGGATGATAGATGGATGGACAGACAGACAGATGGATGATAGATGGATGGACAGATGGATGATAGACGGATGGACAGACAGACGGATGATAGATGGATGGACAGACAGACAGATGGATGGATGGATGATAGACGGATGGACAGAGACAGATGGATGATAGACGGATGGACAGATGGACAGACAGACAGACGGATGATAGATGGATGGACAGACAGACAGACAGATGGATGAGAGACGGATGGACAGACAGACAGACAGATGGATGGATGATAGACGGATGGACAGACAGACAGATGGATGACGGATGGACAGACAGACAGACAGACAGATGGATGATAGACGGATGGACAGACAGACAGATGGATGATAGACGGATGGACAGAGACAGATGGATGATAGACGGATGGATAGAGAGATGGACAGACAGACAGATGGATGATAGATGGATGGACAGACAGACAGATGGATGATAGACGGATGGACAGAGACAGATGGATGATAGACAGATGGATAGATTGATGAACAGACAGACAGATGGATGATAGACAGATGGATAGAGAGATGAACAGACAGACAGATGGATGATAGACGGATGGATGGACAGACAGATAGACAGACAAATGATAGACGGATGGACAGAGACAGAGATGATAGATAGATAGATAGAGAGATAGATAGATAGATAGATAGACAGATAGATAGATAGACGGATGGATGATAGACGGACAGATGGACAGAGACAGACAGACAGACAGATGATAGACGGACGGATGGACAGACAGACAGACAGACAGACAGACAGATAGATAGATAGATAGATAGATAGATAGATAGATAGATAGATAGATAGATAGATAGATAGACGGACGGATGGACAGAGACAGACAGATGATAGACGGACGGATGGACAGACAGACAGACACAGACAGATAGATAGATAGAGAGATAAATAGACAGATAGATCTTTTTCATTGTCATCATAATACCACAAATCCTCAAACGCTGTTTACTTCCAGGTTTAAATGAAAGAAAAGCAGCCAGATGTTGAAAATGGTGTCAGATGTGTGGCGCTCACTGTATATGTGCACACGTGTCTCTAAACAGCTTTTCTCAGCATCATTACACTCTTTCTGAACTATTTCTTTCTGACAAAAGTCTTCACAAACTTCAAAGTCAGGAGAGCATTAATCACATTCTGAGCAGGTCACACAGGGCAAACACGCTCCTCTACATCAACAAACCGACATCACCCGCTGGCAACATGTTCCAGACCTCCTTCACTGGCTCTTTCTCTCGTCCTGAAACTCTGACACTAACACCAGCAGAACCAATTTCTGTGTAAACCATTCCCAAAACAATTCTTCACAATTCACGCAAGAATGGATTTTACAAATGATTTACACAGAAATTTGTTATGCTTCTTATGTGTAGCTACGTCTAGAAGCCAAAATAAACATCTTGCAAGAACAAAGCGAATTACAATTGGCTATAATTCAGGGTCAGACCCAATTTCTAACTACAACTTTGTGGTATTAATACATCTTCTCCAATATTTTCTATGAAACTAGGACTGCCAGCCTATAATGCTGCATAATTCATAGAGAAATGTTTAATCTTTCTATCTGCAACCGGAAAAAATGCAGAGCGGAGCTCAAAATCGACTTTCTGAGGCGCCCAAGCTGCATCAACACCTCATCCTGCGAACACCCCGCGTTTAGATCTACAGGCCAGCATGGGCTGTGATTTCAGCTCGCTCTGAATCTCCACGAAATGGAGCGGGAACACAGAGATGCCAAAGCCCGCACAGCAGAGGATGATGGGATGGGGGTGTTTTAATGGGGTGATTTTCAGTTATTGAGTGACACAGAAATGCTCAGGTCATATTTTCCTAGCATTTTCTCATTACTATAATGTGAAAAAATTTAATTTCCATTCATTTAATGTGAAATCTAATTAAATTATACATTTTAATTAATTAAATTTAGTACAAAATACGACTATGATGTAAAATTACATTTTACTTCATTTAAATATATATATATATATATATATATATATATAATTTTTTTTGCATTACAAAAGCGAAAATTAGATTTTTATCACAATAGGCCTCATTTTCTTTATGTAAAATATGATATGCTAAAATATGACAATTCCTATTTTTTTCTTTTGAGGACAGTTCTATTTCTAAATGATTTACAGTATATTAATAATGATAATAATAATAATTCAATATAAAAATGCTTCACTGTTATTCGTAGGGGTGTGACGAGATCTCTTGCCACGAGATCTCGCGAGATTAAAATGTGACGGAAGATCTGTGCGCGACAGAGCCTGATAGAGTGTGTGATAAATGTCTTATTATCTAGAATGCGCGCTCAGCCCGCCGCTCCCCATACACCGAGTACGTGCGATTGCTAATCAAAAGCGAAAGTAAACGCGAGCTCTGTGATTCACGCAAATTAGGCGACATACAATAGCCAGTCTCCAAATATCAAACTTATCTTATGCTGGGCTGTGGAGTTGTAATCACCTCTTAGCTCTGGTCTCTGTTTTGCTCTGTTTGCACTTTGAATATTGAGAGAGTAATTTGATTATGGTTGCACTTATTGTTTGCATTTAATAAGACTAAGAAAAACTGTTATTTATTTCTGTTATGTATACTGTTTTTATTTCTCTGTTCAATTTGTGGAAAGGAGTTGAATAGGAGGTCACACACAGCCTCAGTCAGAAGTTCTGGAAGCTCATAATTCATGTACAGTAAGGTCTGAAGAGACTCGTGTGAAATCATACAGGAGAGAAGCCAGTCTGTTGAGTTTATTTGTTACAGTGCTTGTATATTGTTGTCTTTCAATGCATTTGATAATTCATACTCAGAAAGTAGAGCTTAACCCTCTGGACCCTAAGGATAAGGATTTGTGGCCCTGAAGAAGTTTGACATGCTCTGACATTTGTGTTTTTTTCAGTTGCTTTAAAGCATATTAATGGCTAAAGTCTGATTACACTGTATTCAGCACAAACAGGGCTACAGTAATATGTGAGCAACATGTACATAAAAGTTTGTAGTTTTGAGAAAATAATGTTTATGTGTAGTTTTTGAAAAAACTAAAATGTTAAATCACTGAAATCAGGCCATATAACACACAGTAAACATTTGTTCACAAGGCTTTTCAGAACTGGATGCTGTTGCCTAGAGTTTTTTCTTCAAAACAATGTGAAAACCAGTCATTTAACTTTTGTAAGACACTTATTGTCAGAATGGCTGTATGCGGGGAGGGTGTGGACCATCATGAATAATGCTGTGATTCACACCTGAGACTCCTTGACTGACTCCTCCCCTGAATATCAATGAGGAATGTGACAGAGGGATCTATAGAGAATGCATGTGAGGAGACTTCATGATTGAATGTATTGTTTGTAGCTTATTCACAAAATCATGTTTAATTTAAAAGGAGTAATCTGACTATACATTTTCTTTACATAAAGACTTTAGACCTACAGTGCCGTTCAGAAGTTTTAGATCTGTATGTTTAAAAAAAAAAAAAAAAAAAAAAAAAAAGTCTCTTCTGCTCACCAAGGCTGGATTTATTTGATCCAAAATAGTAAAAACAGTAATATTGTGAAATATTTTTACAATTTAAAATAAATGTTTTCTATGTGAATACATGGTAAAGTGTAATTTATTCCTGTGATCAAAGCTGAATTTAGCATCATTACTCCAGTCTTCAGTGTCACATGATCCTTCAGAAATCATTCTCATATGATTATTTGCTCAACAAACATTTCTTATTATTATGAATGTTGAAAACAGTTGTGCAATTTTTTTCAGGATTCTTTGATAAATCAAAGATTTAACCCAGAGGGAACGGAAAGTTCAAAAGAATAACATTTATCTGAAATAAAAAGATTTTGTAACATTATAAATGTCTTTACTGTGTTTTTTGATCAATATATGGCATCTTTGTGAATAAAAGTATTAATTTCTTTCAAAAAACAAAACAGCAACAAAAAAACTAAACTCTTACTCAGAATGGTAGTGTATAATGTTACAATAGATTTCTATTTCAGATAAATGCTGTTGTTTTGAACTTTCTATTTATCAAAGAATCCTGAAATAAATTGTACACAAATGTTTTCAATATTCATAATAAGAAATGTTTCTTGAGCAGCAAATCAGCATATTACAATGATTTCTGAAGGATCATGTGAAACTGAAGTAAATAAAATGGAATAAATTATAAAAATACTTCGCAATATTACTGTTTTTGCTGTATTTTGGATCAAATCAATGCAGCCTTGTTAAGCAGAAGAATTTTTTTTTGAAAACATTAGAAAATCTAAAACTTTTGAATGGTAGTGTATAGCAACTTGGATTTACACATGAAAACAACACAGAGCAGTGGTAAAAAAAATACAGCGCAAAAGAGACGTTGAGGGCAAAAGTGCAAACAGGGACAGTGCAAGATGAACGAAAACTATTTAGTCTCTCTATTTGAGCACGCTTGTCGCGCGACTACATTTAAAATAACGAACTTGAGCGAGCAAAATACGCAACATATGTGAACAACCCCTTAGTCAGTGGCTACATCAGCGTAGCAGTCAATAAACGGGACAGTCATGTACGGGACATTTAGGCCCAATAAACAGGACGTCCCGGCTAATACAGGACAGTTGGCAACCCTACTTTTATATCATGCTGTGTTTAATATTATAGAGCATAAAATATCCCCATATCGTACTGTATCTTTATTTAGCATTGAAAGGTTGCCTACCTATTTCATATTTCAACATGTTTCTGTTGATTTCACACATTTTAGTCTGGCAATAGTTCAACTAGTAGCCTACAATGTTAAGTAAGCAGCAATAACGCTAATATAAGTGAGAAGAAATGTTTTACCTTAAAAATTCTCATAAATCACGTTCTGTTTCTTCTGAGGTAAATCCAAGGTAAACTCAGAGCGTGTCTTCCAAACTCGATGAAATCAGAAGAATGAAGACGAGTCTTTGTTTTGAGGTGATGGGGGCGTTTACAGCTTCGCGTTCCTTCCTCGTGGACGATTTGCATGTGAATCGCTTTGCGCGCGCGTGGGTGTGGTCACATTAAAGATAATGAGGCGCCGCTGGAGGAACTGTACCTCTCGCTGTTTTCATACGGATTACATAAACAGAGAATATTTGTTTTTTATATAAATGACTTCATTTAAAAGTAGACATTCCAAGCTTTATAAAGATATATCTGTCGTGTCTGTGTGACAAGTATTCTCTGAGTTCTGAGTTTATTTTCAGACGCATTTCAGAGTAGACATCACAGGGAGACAGGTGGGAGAACGCGCATCCTGTTTGTTTTCTTTATTTAGCGAAAAGCACAACATTTAGTTTTTATTTTGAGTGTACATAAAAAAAGTAGACACTTTAAGCTTTGTAAAGACATATCGTTCATGTCTGTGAGGCAAAAAATGACGGAGTATTTTAAGTTGTTTTACACTGTCATGAGGAAAAATCCAGCAAAACGCGCGGGCGCGTTCTTCGGGTTCAGGGGGTTAAATGACATTCATTACAAGATGATTAGTTAAAACATTTCAAAATGAAACTGCAGACTATTTTTCCAGTCATGAATTTTTGTCATTGAGGATTTCTTAAAAATACTGTGCAAAACTCGTCTCGTTCTCGTGAACACGATCTTGTGTCTCGTCTCGTGAGCTAACTGTCTCGCCACACCCCTAGTTATTAGTAACATTTACTTACATACAATAAATAATTATTATTAATTATTCCTGACAGACAGACAGACAGACAGACAGGTAGACAGGTAGACAGGTAGACAGATAGACAGACAGACAGACAGACAGGTAGACAGACAGACAGACAGACAGATAGATAGACAGACAGACAGACAGACAGACAGATGGACGGATGGACGGACAACAGATAGATAGACGTGGGTAAATTGTGTTTTGATTTTAAGATGAGACGTGTGTGTGTGTGTGTGTGTGTGTGTGTGTGTGTGTGTGTGTGTGTGTGTGTGTATCTCACCAATGATGCCGCTGTCTTTGCTCTCGAGGGTGGAGCTGGGACTGGTGATGGTTCCACACGGGCTGCGGTGGCCGACGGCCGGCCGGCTGCTGTTACTGTTTAAGGTGGAGCAGGGGCTGTCCGTACATGGAGACGCCGTGCTGCTGGTCAGAGTAGAGCATGGACTGATTCCCTGATTTAATGGACACTGCAGAGAGAGAACAGAGAGATATGATGTTGTTAATGGAGGCTGGTGTAGCAGTTTAATAATCCAAACATCTGTGTTATATGGAATGGTAGAAGAGAGATGACAGAGAGAGAGAAAAAAAACTGATTATATGAATGTTGATTTTAATACACAACAGCACACATCTAAATCAATCCCAATGTTTCTCTTCATCCAAATAAAACCCACCAGCAGAAATAAACATCTAATGAGGCAAAAAACCTTGACATTCCACCAGAACCTCATCCAAAGGCCCTTTCACCTGACCATCTACATGAATGCTTCTCTTCATTTCCTGTTTTAAGGGTTTCTTGTCACGACAACAAATTGGCTTCGTGCAAGTTAATTACACCACACTGAAATTTAAATATTCACTGTTATTAATTATAATAATATTATTAATATATAAAAAATAATAATGTAATATAAGTTGTATATATATATATATATATATATATATATATATATATATATATAATAAGAAATTAATAATAATTAGTTTCATAATAATAATGTAATAATACAAAAAACAATAAGTAATAATAATAGCTGATATTTAAATATGAATATTTAATTACAAAACCATAAAATAATATTAATAATACATATATATATAATAAAATTGTTTTAAGAGATTCTTGTCACCTGGCAACAAAATGGATTCCAGCATGTTGATTACACAACACTGATATTTAAATATTAATACTTAAATACAGTCACCACTGTTATTAATTATAATAATATAATTAATATATATAAAAATAATAATGTGAGATACATTTTATATATATAGTAATAAGAAATGAATAATAATTTGTTTCATAATAATAAAGTAATAATATAAAACAATAAGCAATAATAGCTGATATTTAAATATGAATATTTACAAAAACCTAAAATAATATTAATAATACATATATACATATAAAATTGTTGACACTACACCACACTGATATTTAAATATTAATATTTAAATATAAAATAACTTTAAATTTTTTATGAATAATAATAATATTGCCAAACTACTATTTTTTTTTTTAAAGGTTTTTAGCTTTTATTTATTTATTTTACATTTTTTGTCCCTCACACCTGACATTTTTACTTGAAGACCCACAAAAATATAAAAAATAATTTCACTTCAGACTCTGAAAAACATGTTCATCATAGAAGAGGTGCTGTGAATTTATTTGTTACATATTTCTGAACATTTAACATAATAGATCTACACAAAATACAATTAAATACCGTCACATTGACTGTTAAACAGCCTGAATTAAACAGATAATGTCCTTCTCTCACAGACCAACAACCTAAGCAGACCCTGTGAGTCATCACTGAGAGTCAGTCAAGGTCACAAAACCAGATGAAAGTTCCTTTAAAACAAACTTCCAAAAGGCAGCCTGATGAAACAGATTAAAGACGTTCACTGAATCCCACTGGACAACATCGTCCAAGAACACACGACGCAAATAAGATCATTAACAACTCTAAAAGACACACATTGTTGCTTCCTTCTGCATGCGATTCCTAGAGCGACGAGCGATTATGATTTATTAAACAAAAGCCTTTCGCACATGATGGGCGTTCGGACCGCCTCAGCCTAATTATCTCATCATCCAAAGACTAAACGAAACCCTGACAGAACAGAACTATTTCTGGACCAGACCTCAAGTTAACGCACTCAAGTTTCTCATCGGCAGGAACGGTGTCAGCGATGCAGCGGCTCGGAGCAAACGGGAATGACTTACTGTGGTCGTGCACAGACACACTCCAGCTCTGAAACGCTCTTCATTGTGTCTCACACTGACAGACAGCAACATGCAGCTTTAATCCTCGCAGTTTTCACTGTCTCCCTCTCTCACTCTGGCAGCAGCTGCGGAAAATACCTTTTTTTCATTCTTGTCGTCCATAGGTATGCGCGTGGAGCCCGGGATGCCTTCGCCCAACAAGAACCCCAAGCGTGTCATCAACTCCTGAGTGGCGGGGGAGGGGCCTGGACCGGCCAGCTCTGAAACAGAGAGAGAGAGAGAGAGAGAGAGAGACACGGGTGAACGAGAGAGACAGACCTCATGGGATCTGCGCAGACACACACCAGCGACTGCACCGCAGTCATTCAGAGCCAATTGCTGGAACAGACAAGGAACGTCATGATTCAGATTCATGTAAAACATTGCGAACCCCAAACTGACTTTTTAAATTCATGTTTGGGTGCATGAATTTCATTATGCATCTTATTCTAAAGGAAAAACAATCCATTTTGCTCTACCTCTGAAACAATTTTTTCACTAAAAGACATTTAATGTTTCCCTGCAGTCACTAATTGTATCCCTTAAAACTCATCTTTGATAATTACATATTAAAATTACATATTTAAACATTTCTTCATGTGTTAAAATGGCTTGAATATAACTCTACTCCCTTACCTCAATGAGTAGGCGCGAGACCATGAATATGCTAATTAGTCCCTGCCTCCACTCAATCACACCAGCTCCACTTTCACTCAGTTAACTGAAGTAGTAAACACTACACAATGGCCATGGCAATCTTGGATTAATGGTTATCGCTGTGTCATTCATTGCAGTTTCGAGAGCGAATCCGTGAGTCAATTTATTTAAACTCTGAATGGATTATAGCCTAGAAAGCGTGCAAAGAGCACTCACCCTATAATCACTAAAGAGCTGTCACTCATAGTCTCACAAATTTCCAATAATATATAATCAGTGAAGCTCTACATTGCACAACAAGTCTCTTATTTACATCGTGTCAACACTTACAGTAGAACTTAGTGTGTATAAATCTGTGCCGTTTTGAGAGGTGAGTGGATTTTGATCTTAAACGCCTCTGATTGGCCACTGCATTCAAGAAATCAACAGATATGTCTGTGATTGGCTACACTGCTCAATGCTACAAAAACACGTTGAAAATAGAAACCTTTGACCAGACAAAGCAAGTTGACGGGATCGGTTACATGTTTGTGACTGTAGGAAACGGTGTTTTAAATCGCGTTTTTGAGACTGTCATTGGTAAGTCCTAGTTTTAAGGAGAAAATGCTTAGCAACTGACGGATGAACTTGCACATGGTTTGTCTTTAAGCATATTATAAACACCAGATAGACATGTAAACAATGTTAAAAACAAGCCAAGTCCGTGCGTCACCTATCAATGACATCATACTCGCGTTACCTTTGATTACCGGAAACACCAAAGACGCTTTAATATATGATGTGTTTTATTAGACAGGTGAGCAACTGTTTGGATACATTCATGGACAGAAAACGAATTATTTTTATACAGCTCAACACAGTTAGTCTTGTTGTTTAAATCTGGTTTTCTTGATTTACCGCGAGTACCATGTTTTACCATGCCTAATATGGATCTAGCTCACTGCAGTGTGAACAAGTGTCTCATAGCAGCGCCGAGCCAACGCACAGAGTAGCATTATAACAACTTTCAACACACTCAAATGTGTGTAATATGATAAAACAGCGCTGCGTTACCCCACATACACATGAGTGGAAGAGGAGGAAGCACTCGTCTGTGGCAGAATAAAAGCTCTCGAGCCGTGTGTCGCGCTCGTCTCTCATTAGCAATCGCTCCAGTGGCTTTCAGCCCCACCCTGCTTCATACTACAGTAACTTTAATACATCTTTAATACATTAGCTCATCCATGAATATGATTTCTGCCCGAGTCCCATCGGACAACTCCCATGATTTCGCGAAATCAAGACATCATCAAGCCACGCCTTTGTTTTAAATAAGCGACCTTTAGCGGCGAAAATTACATATTGTGCCTTTAAGCATATTATAAACACCAGATATACATGTAAACACCATTAAAAACATTAAAATTTCTTTAATATTCAGTAATATTATCAATTTGACTGCAGTGATAGATGAGAACATAACTTGAACATTAACTGAACTGAGCTGGATAATGACACTGTTGTCTTCTGTAGAGCTTAATTAAGCTCGTTTCATAATTGATGAACTTTACAGTTATTGAACTGAATCAACACTGAGCTGAATTGAGTCTTTTTTTAGAGCTTCTTGACAGCAGAATTTGAATTTGTCTCACATTTGATGAAGTTTGCATCATTGATTCTGTTATTTTTCTATGTTATACTGTGAAGTTGCTTTGAAACAATGACTACGTTTACATGTGCACCAATAATGCGACTATTTATAAGATGTTTACATGACATGAGCAGAACTCTTCACTCCAGTTCACATGCAATTTTCATTATTCTGATTATTGGCTAATAAGTATGGTTATACCACACTCAGATAGGCATACAGTATGCATGTTACCGGCCATTGTTTTAATCTACTCGCATCAAATTCATAATACATTTTTATGGACGTAGCTTACTGGATATTATTGGGCGCCGTGATGAACATCGCAATGCCGGGTTTGCCTGCTGCCGTCGTGTTCTTCGCGCCGTCTAGATGAAGACGGAGCAGAGACTGCGCAGCGAGTCATGAAGTTGTTAACAACACACGGTATCCGTGTACGTCCGCGCACGTGCACTTTGGTCAGAATGGTAATAATGCGATTAAGGCGTTAACATGCCTGTTTATTGCGATTAAAATCAGCGTACGCCACCTAGTTTAATGCGACTATGGTTACTATGATTATGAAATTAATCACATTAGTTTGATCGAAGTTTAATCACAATATTGTCAAATTCCTATTATAATCGCATTATGAGGGAGCATGTAAACGTAGTCAATGTGTATTGTATAAACACTATAGAAATAAAGCTAGACTTGACTTAATTGTAAATTATGCATCCTTTTCTAAAGGAAAAAATATTAATTATTAGCTTTTTTTAAATCAACATACAAATCCCCTGAAGCCCAAAGATCTTTCTTAAATCTATAAATCATCAAAGATTCATATATGTATATACACACACACCACAAAAAATGTGCTTTGCAAAGACTTTTTTCAAAACAATGAATCATGCGCTCAAGTTAACTGTTCATTACATCAGTAGAAGAATGCTGAGAATCCAACAATTAAGTTTAAATTTACACGGTTCCAAACTGTATTTGTTTTTAAAGAAGAAGCCTCGAGATTCACAATCCTACACGAGAGACCAACACTAATCCGAAAATTCACACAGTCCACATTGCTACTGGACGTTAATAACACACTCTCGTTAGGATGCGGCAGCTGTGTGTACGTGTGACCGAACACATCCTTAACACTGAGAAACACTGAATTTCAAAACAAAAGGAAGAACGGGACAAAGAAATGAGCGTTAGAAGGTTGAGAGCAAATTAACCACTAACAGACTGAACAAGCCTGAATAAAAGAGAAGAGAATTAAAGAACTGAGTATACATTTGAAAAGAAATGAAGTGACAATCTTAACGAAAAACACAAACCTAGGGTTAATGTGCCGAAAGAGAGCAAATAATGACTCAAATTTCAGTCTGTTCCTCACACAAATATAATTTGACTTACAATAGAGCTGCATAAAGCTCAAAAATAACAGCATACAGGTTTGAAACAACATGGGGGTGAGTAAATAATGACAAACTATTTCATCAGTCTGTATGCAGTGAAAGCAGAGGGCAGGTATGAGTATGTTATCATGAGAATGAACAGATGAAGGGGAGTTTGTTATTAATCTCCATTTTCTCATTACTCTTTCATCTCTCTCATCTCAGTGCCACACACATTATTAATAAGAATTCCTGTAGATTCAGTGTGTTCACGCAAACCTCTCATTCAGCATACAAGTATGGGGTCTATCTTTTCAAAATATGATTCATATTTGCAAACAGCATTTCACAAACCCACCTAATTCATATTCACAAAATATGATTTGAAAATGCACAATCAAAAGTCACAAAATAAGACTGACAAATGCAAAACAATTCAAGTTGCATTGTGCAGTATTGATTTGTAAATCGGAGCCTGGCAGGAAAGCCTCCATTAACAGGCACCAACATATCCAGAGTGATCCACGGTTTGCAAATGCAGGTTCAACAATCACCTCATTCACATACACATGTTATTTTGTGAATATAAATGTAATTGCGCATTTGCAAATCTGCATGATTGTAATTGAGAATCCCGATTTTTTTTGTTTAAAATAGAGATCACGATTCTTCCATGATTCTGAATGGACAACTAAACAAATTAACATGTAATTTAGTTTTAATTTAGAGGTTCTGACAAAATGTTAATTGCTGCAGTATACTTTTTTTTAAAGAATTAATTTGAATGTTTGAATGAATTATTCAATAACTTACTCATAAAGAATTCACTTGCTTCATTACTGGATGAATCAGCGTTTATGAACAAATCTCTTGAATGAATGATTCAATGACTCGCTCATACAGAGTTCACTTGCTTCATTACTGGATGAATCAGTGTTTTTGAACAAATCTCTTGAATGAATGATTCAATGACTCACTCAAAGAATTCACTTGCTTCATTACTGGATGAATCAGTGTTTTTGAGCAAATCTCTTGAATGAATGATTCAATGACTCACTCAAAGAATTCACTTGCTTCATTACTGGATGAATCAGTGTTTTTGAACAAATCTCTTGAATCAATGATTCAATGACTCGCTCATAAAGAATTCACTTGCTTCATTACTGGATGAATCAGCGTTTATGAACAAATCTCTTGAATGAATGATTCAATGACTCGCTCATACAGAGTTCACTTGCTTCATTACTGGATGAATCAGTGTTTTTGAACAAATCTCTTGAATGAATGATTCAATGACTCGCTCATAAAGAATTCACTTGCTTCATTACTGGATGAATCAGTGTTTTTGAACAAATCTCTTGAATGAATGATTCAATGACTCGCTCATAAAGAATTCACTTGCTTCATTACTGGATGAATCAGTGTTTTTGAACAAATCTCTTGAATGAATGATTCAATGACTCGCTCATAAAGAATTCACTTGCTTCATTACTGGATGAATCAGTGTTTTTGAACAAATCTCTTGAATGAATGATTCAATGACTCGCTCATAAGAATTCACTTGCTTCATTACTGGATGAATCAGTGTTTTTGAACAAATCTCTTGAATGAATGATTCAATGACTCGCTCATAAAGAATTCACTTGCTTCATTACTGGATGAATCAGTGTTTTTGAACAAATCTCTGGAATCACTGATTCAATGACTCGCTCATAAAGAATTCACTTGCTTCATTACTGGATGAATCAGTGTTTTTGAACAAATCTCTTGAATGAATGATTCAATGACTCACTCAAAGAATTCACTTGCTTCATTACTGGATGAATCAGTGTTTTTGAACAAATCTCTTGAATCAATGATTCAATGACTCGCTCATAAAGAATTCACTTGCTTCATTACTGGATGAATCAGTGTTTTTGAACAAATCTCTTGAATGAATGATTCAATGACTCACTCAAATAATTCACTTGCTTCATTACTGGATGAATCAGTGTTTTTGAACAAATCTCTTGAATGAATGATTCAATGACTCACTCAAAGAATTCACTTGCTTCATTACTGGATGAATCAGTGTTTTTAAAACAAATCCCTTGAATGAATGATTCAATGACAAACACATTTTTTAACAGCCACGTGGCACCACCTACTGGTGTAACGATGTAATCGATACAATCTTTATTTGAAGCGTCAAGTTACTTTCAAAATGTGATTTACTTTTTTTGATCACTTCTGTAGTCATCAGTGTTTATATCTGAACTATAAACTTTTATCCCAGTACGTCTGTGATAATATGAATTATTGTAAGACAGAAATAATGATACTGTGTGGTTGAAAAGAATGTTTGTGAAGCTGTGTCATACTTATGACAACTGCTCTTTTCAGGATCAGCGGCAGCACCAACACAGATCTGAATGTTCACTGTGATCCTACTTGTCAAAGGTTTAATAGACAAAGCCAAATCGTTGTCATTTAGGAATGAGATCGTATGGGTGTTTGAATCGGGATCACGATCTTTTAACGATTAATCGTGCAGCTCTAAACACCAGCGTTACTGAGTCACTGAATCAAAATCGAATCGAATCGTGAAATGTTGACATTTAAAAAACAAGCACAAGACAAAATCCCTCTTGTGTTTCGATGTCTTCTCACCTCAGTCTGCTTTCATTCATGCTTGAGTGCTGGAGGGGCTCATTTACATGCTCCCCAAAACCGCACCGCTACGAGACAGCTCAGCGCCGGAGGACATTTCAGCAGAGCTCTCGTCTTCCAGAGAAAAGCCAAGCAAATGCTCACTCCTCGTTCGGTTCAGGCAAAACATCTGTTACTGCGAATGCCAGTGTCACTGAAACAAGCTGTTAACAGGTGCCCTTTTCACTGCCCGCGGCCCACACCCAACATCCCAGCACACCGCCATGCTCAGAATCAATAATTAACATTAAATTCATGGGCTTTAATTAGCTGAGAGGTCTTATAATGTCATTTATTTCAGTTGTCCATGTCCTGGGACAATTTCTGCAGAGGAGATAAAATTAGTGCTGGGCGATGTAGCTAAAAAAAAATTCTCATGCATATATTTTTTTCATCTTGATATTTAAGAGTGTTTTGAATTTTTTCCAAAAATGTCATTCAAACAGTCATTGCAGTTGAGCAGATTCAAAAGAATTAAGGTAAAATGTAAAATCTAGTTCAAATAATATAGGACTGTTTTTCTGTGTTGTTTTTCACTAAATTAACACAAGGAAAAATCACATTTAACCATTTTCATTGATATGCACCAGTATAATTATATATAGAAATAAGCATTGATGATGCAAATGAATCAGTGAGTCAGAGTTTTGAATCAATTCATTAATGTGGACAGACTGAACGAACTTCAGTCTTTTAGGAATTTTTAGGAAACTTAAAGGTCAATTAAAAATGATTAAAATTGTGATATTTACAATAGTGCCTAATTTTAAGCAAAATCATCAAATATAATGTGAATATTTGACATAGTGCAGACATTTAGGGCAAAATGTTCAATAAAAAAAAAATTTGAAAAAGTGGTCACACTTTAGTTTGGGAAACACATTCACTATTAACTACGACTTTTGCCTCAAACTCAATTCACTGCTTATTATTAGTTAATAAGTAGTTGTTGTAGTGGTTACGTTTAGGATTAAAGGATGCAGAATAAGGCATTAAAATGTGCTTTATAAGTACTAATAAACAGCCAATATGCTAGTAATATGCAAGCTAATTAATAGTGAAGTAAATGTTTCTTTTAAAAAAGGTTACTAAAACTAATGTAACTAACATTTCGGCCTCTGAGGTTTAACAAGCTTCAAACAAGCCACAAACATCAAAATTCGTAATAAAATACAGTTGCATGAATAAGGTTGCAGTCTTGTGTGTTTCATGTGGATTAATGAAGTTCTACAGACAACAGCAAGCATTTACATCTTAAGCAATCGCAATCTTCTGCCATGATGGAGTAGCCAGAATCTTCATGACATCATGACCACTGGACAATCCTTTTCTGTCTCTCTTTCTACAGCGGCTAAACTGATTAGGCCTGCAGCTCTGACTTGGTTTAATTTCCACGCATGTGACACGACTCGATCTGTCTGTCTCGGATTCCATCACGCTGATGGCGAGACAGGCCGGGCGGTGCTGGGTGTGGTAGAGAAACAAGAGAGAGGAGAAATTCAGTGCATACAACTCTCTCACTGACACTAAACAGAATATGAAATGAGCTGCCATCAGAACTAAATACAACACATGCTTACAAATAAAAGACAACAAAGCTGTTTCTCATCTCTAAAGCGAGCAGGAGGTTAAATAAAACTCAATAAAATCTGGTTCACAATGCATTGTAAATGCATGACAGGACAAGCGAAGCATCCAATCACAGCCTATTTTGTTTTTTATCCCACTGAGTGGTGAGTTCATTTGAAAGAGATAAAACCGCCATATCTGGTGTGGAAAAACCTATTCAAATAAATGCACAGCAATGTGACTACATGTAAGTTAGTGGAAATGTGTGGGTAACACTTTACAGTAAGGTCCCATTATTTAACACTAGTTAATGCATTAAAGGTAGGGTAGGCAATGTTTTTCATAAACACTTTGTTATACTGGTTGAAACTCTTCACATCCTGATAGCAATCAATGTGGTCTAAATATTAAAAATGTACATATATCTTCTGTGGAAGTCTCAGGACCAAAAAAAATGCTCGTCCAATCATTGCATTTGGTCCGAATGCAATGATTGGAAGAGCATAAAGATGTGTCCTACCTGCCTGTTAAAAAAAATGTCAAAAGTTATCAACCAATCAGAATAGACCTCCACGCCTGACTGTTAAAAATGCTACAGGAAATCTTATTGGCTGTAAGTGAAATGCACCAGGAAGTCTTTCAACAAACAAAGGTGGACCTTTAATATCTTTATAATGTAAATGTATGTTAGAAATGTTTCGGAATGGGGCATTTGTGTGATTTGTACATATAAATAACCTAGTCTGTCTAACTGCATCTCTACATTGTACAGACATTACAGGTCAAACCGCTCTGTTCGATTTATCTAAATAAACAACATATTATATGGCTCTTAAGACACACTGCATATAAAAATTCAGTGTTGTCATTCCGAATATCTCAACAGAATTGAGGTAATTTGTTTTATTTGTTCTTATTTTATTATTGAATGTTTACTTACTGTAAATTCAGTTCAGTTTGAAATCAGGTTTGATATCAAGCTTCTCTGTGCTGCGTGTAAGCTATTGCAACAAAGTTACCCTATTGTAAAGACACAACTACACGTGAGCAAATGTTTAAGTGAGATTATTCTAATGGTTAGTTAATCAATGTTAAAATATGTAAACAAAAGCCTAAATTAAAATCTGTTCATCGTATAAAGCAGACATGTCTCTTCAGAAGACTTGAAATTAAACCACTCCATTCAAATGGATTAGTTTTACAATGAGTCTTGTGCTTTTTGAAGCTTGAAAATAATGATTGCCTTGACAAAATGGATGGACAAAAATATTTGAGATATCAAAATATTTATATGGAAGTATACAGTATGTGGCGTTTTGAAATGGTATTGAAAATGACACTGAATATTGATATTTTTCAAGGTATCGTGTTAAAGTATCATGCCGACTAATTCATGTCCTTCGTCAATATAAAAGTGTGTTTTGTTGAAAGTAGCTATTCTATTCTAAATAGATATTTGATTAAATATATATTGGTAATTCATTAAATATCAACGGCTAAAATGTAACTAGTAATTAGTACTCTGAGTAGTTTTTGAGAAGAGTAATTTGTACTTTTACCTGTAATTGAGTATTATTTCAGCAATGTAACAGTACTTGTACTTGAGTACAAATTTTCAGTACTCTTTCCACCTCTGTTCAGCGCCCAAGTCCCACCCCCGAAAGTTCCTGAACTTTGAAAAAGTACTACCTCGCATGCAGGGACGTTTTGAGGGGGAAATTTTTACCCGGAACTTCATTTAGACCCTGGTCTCTGCAGTCAAAACACACCAAGTACCACCCCAAAGTCCCTAGTTCCTGGGGAAAGTTCCTGCAGTGGAAACGCGGCTATTGTCAACACTATCAACACTGAAACGCTGCGGCAGTCAGGTGGTACAACTAGAGCTCTGTAAGTTGTGTATGTTCATTATTAGCAATGTTATGTGCTTTGAGACATAAGGTAATTAAACGTGTGGCGCTTTGCAGACTCTGCTCTGGCAGTGCTTGTTCATGTGTTTTAGAGGCGTGGCTTTGGAGACGCTCTGAAGGAAGGGTGGGATCTTATGCTTTAAAGGCTAGCTTGATATTGCTAGCCTCTCCGAAATTGCCTAACCTACCTTTAACTAACATAAACCAACAATCAACAATATATTTGTTGAAGTATTTATTTTACTTCCCCCATTCATTCTCAATAGGGATGCATCGATATGAAAATTTTGGCCAATACTGATAACCAATAATTCTTTATATTAGAAAGCTGATAACCGATATATATTGGCCGATAAATCTAAATCCGAATTTTTACCTAATTTTTGAGAGCCTCGCCATTAAAAAGTCTCAGCATTAAAAGCCATGTCCTAAGCACACAAATATGATGTTCTCATTATAATTTTATGTAGTCTATATGACAGACTTGCGTTGCATATGTTGCACTGAACTGTACTTTCCTTTATGAAGTGATTTCAATCATATTTCAAGCAATTCAAAACCATCAGTGTCTCAGCTGAAGAAAAGAATACATTATACAGTGGGGAGAACAAGTATTTGATACACTGCCGATTTTGCAGGTTTGTCCACTTACAAAGCATGTAGAAGTCTGTCATTTTTATCATAGGTACTCTTCAACTGTGAGTGACGGAATCTAAAATCCATAAAATCACATTGTATGATTTTTAATTAATTAATTTGCATTTTCTTGCATGACATAAGTATTTGATACATCAGAAAAGCAGAACTTAATATTTGGTACAGAAACCTTTGTTTGCAATTACAGAGATCATACGTTTCCTGTAGTTCTTGACCAGGTTTGCACACACTGCAGCAGGGATTTTGGCCCACTCCTCCATACAGACCTTCTGCAGATCCTTCAGGTTTCGGGGCTGTTGCTGGGCAAAACGGACTTTCAGCTCCCTCCAAAGATTTTCTATTGGGTTCAGGTCTGGAGACTGGCTAGGCCACTCCAGGACCTTGAGATGCTTCTTCCGGAGCCACTCCTTAGTTGCCCTGGCTGTGTGTTTCAGGTCGTTGTCATGCTGGAAGACCCAGCCACGACCCATCTTAAATGCTCTTACTGAGGGAAGGAGGTTGTTGGCCAAGATCTCGCGATACATGGCCCCATCCATCCTCCCCTCAATACGGTGCAGTCGTCCTGTCCCCTTTGCAGAAAAGCATCCCCAAAGAACGATGTTTCCACCTCCATGCTTCACGGTTGAGATGGTGTTCTTGGGGTTGTACTCATCCTTCTTCTTCCTCCAAACACGGCGAGTGGAGTTTAGACCAAAAAGCTCTATTTTTGTCTCATCAGACCACATGACCTTCTCCCATTCCTCCTCTGGATCATCCAGATGGTCATTGGCAAACTTCAGACGGGCCTGGAAATACGCTGGCTTGAGCAGGGGGACCTTGCGTAGTGTGTTACTAATGGTTTTCTTTGAGACTGTGGTCCCAGCTCTCTTCAGGTCAATGACCAGGTCCTGCCGTGTAGTTCTGGGCTGATCCCTCACCTTCCTAATGATCATTGATGCCCCACGAGGTGAGATCTTGCATGGTGCCCCAGACCGAGGGAGATTGACCGTCATCTTGAACTTCTTCCATTTTCTAATAATTGCGCCAACAAGTTGTTGCCTTCTCACCAAGCTGCTTGCCTATTGTCCTGTAGCCCATCCCAGCCTTGTGCAGGTCTACAATTTTATTCCTGATGTCCTTAGACATCTCTCTGGTCTTGGCCATTATGGAGAGGTTGGTGTCTGTTTGATTGAGTGTGTGGACAGGTGTCTTTTATACAGGTAACGAGTTCAAACAGGTGCAGTTAATACAGGTAATGAGTGGAGAACAGGAGGGCTTCTTAAAGAAAAACTAACAGGTCTGTGAGAGCCGGAATTCTTACTGGTTGGTAGGTGATCAAATACTTATGTCATGCAATAAAATGCAAATTAATTATTTAAAAATCATACAATGTGATTTTCTGGATTTTTGTTTTAGATTCCGTCACTCACAGTTGAAGAGTACCTATGATAAAAATTACAGACCTCTACATGCTTTGTAAGTGGGCAAACCTGGTAAAACAGCAGTGTATCAAATACTTGTTCTCCCCACTGTATATCTGCTTTAATATATCGGCCAAATTTTCTTATCAAGCCAATAACAATAACATTAACAGCAACTGTTTTCTAGTTTTGTGTGCAGACGGTCTGTAAAAGGACTGTGGGTGGTCCTGGGCGGGTCGACTGAGACTGAGACTACACACTGAACCATATTCTAAACTACTGACACTCATAAGCCATCTTTATTTTGAAGAGACATACTAAGATCACACCTGGGCATTACTGTACAGTATGAAACGCCTTCACCGCAGTACAGCAGAAACACATTCAGGATATAATGAATGAAAATCCTTTCATTTACTCACCCTCATGTCATTCCGATCTGAATTTCTTCTGTGAAACACAAAAACAGCTCTCCATAAAATAAAAGTTAACTGGGAAGCTACAAAGTGGCCAAACAAGTCATAAAAGAAGTCCATTTGACTATCATATGAAATTAAATCAGGTTTGGAAGAACATTAGAGTGAGTAAATTATGGCATTCCCTCTTTTTTAGGAGAACTTTTCCTTTAATACTCTCTGTTTGCTCCTGGGGACCCGCTGTAAAACTCTAGCTTTCATCAGACAGACATATTAATACACAAACACCTTCATACAACGGGACTATTGCTTAACATTAATAATACACAGCACCTCATAAAACTGAGCACATAAGAGTCATGAACAAACCAAACATGTTTTATATACCGCAGGCCCCTGGAGCGTTTCAGGACGGGGCTAAAAATAGTATATTGTGTGGCAGAGAAAGTGTACGCGTGAGCAGGTACCAGTCGTGGCCTCGGGGAATGTGACACGGCAATGACATCACGCATGTCCCCCGTCCCTCAGGCGAACACAAACCAAATTTATCCACATCAGACTTATAGATGGAGGACATACAGAGGATATCGCCAGCGTCCTCTCATATAGAGGAGCAAAGCTCACATATAGAACCAAAAACAACTCTCTAATACACCTCTCTCTCTTTTTAACTCAAACATCAACACAGCACAGAGTTTAGAAAATAAAATATACTGCCTTTACAACTTTAGCTGATTACCACAACACGCATGTGTGTCCGAAAGCTCAAGATCTACCTGTAAATGTCAAATTACACTTCAAATAATTTTCCATTTTTAGGCAGTTTTTATCACGCTGATGTAAGTTCAAGAGTTCTTTTTTAAATAAGTTTGGTTTTAGTTAGTTATTTGATGCTATAAAAATGGCGGGTGTGATGACATGATTAAGAGCTGAGATTGACAGCTTCTCTGAGCTGAGGCACTAGTGGACTTTTTTCTGGATTTTCATGAGGAGATTGGAGCTTTAACTTTAATTTCTACATCTCCATAACTGTTTATTTCACACTGACATGAGTTTTTCTGTAGTAAAATTCTGCTGGCAACTTTTTTCAAAAACGCTGGCGTAGAAAGAGTTGACATCCATGTATTAGTCCCTATGAGCCTCAACTACCCACATGATCTCCATGACAGCCAATCAAGTCCAATCAACAATATTCTCTGCTTAATTAACGAGCGGTGTGAGGTAAGTGGTGGGTGGCAGGTATGACTGAATTCATAACGACACAGATCTCGGTTTGTGTAGAAATGATCAGAACAGTGCAATTTCTATGCCATTTCACATATCAGAGAGTAAAAACACTCTGAGTAAAAGCAAACTATCGATAAGCAGTGCGTCTCAACTGCTCTTGCTTTAAGTGGAGAAAGTCAACAAAAGGTCCTAAACAAGAATAAAATCAAATAATATCAACATTAAAGGGGGGGTCTGATGCTATTTCATGCATTCTGACTTATTTACACTGTTAAAGAGTTGATTCTCATGCTAAACATGGCCAACATTTCAAAAAACGAGTTGGACGTATTTCTGTGCCAAATACACTCCTTCAGGATTAGAATAAGTTTCGGAAAGTTTTTTTTCGAGTATGGCCCTGTATGACATCATAAAGGGTGGAATTGCTTGTATGGGCACAAACAAGAGAAGGATAGATAGATCGATAGATAGATAGACAGACAGAACGACAGACAGACAGACAGACAGACAGACAGACAGATAGACAGATAGATAGATAGATAGATAGATAGATAGATAGATAGATAGACAGATAGATAGATAGATAGAACGACAGACAGACAGATAGATAGACAGAACGACAGACAGACAGACAGACAGACAGATAGATAGATAGATAGATAGAGACAGAACGACAGACAGACAGATAAACAGAACGACAGATAGACAGACAGACAGACAGACAGATAGATAGATAGATAGATAGAACGACAGACAGACAGATAGATAGACAGACAGACAGATAGATAGATAGACAAACAGAACGACAGACAGACAGACAGAAAGATAGATAGATAGAACGACAGACAGACAGACAGATAGATACACAGACAGACAGACAGATAGAACGACAGACAGACAGAAAGACAGATAGATAAACAGAACGACAGACAGACAGATAAACAGAACGACAGACAGACAGACAGATAGATAGATAGATAGAACGACAGATAGACAGACAGATAGATAGATAGATAGATAGATAGACAGACAGACAGACAGACAGACAGACAGACAGAGAGATAGACAGACAGACAGAGAGATAGACAGATAGACAGACAGACAGACAGACAGACAGACAGACAGATAGACAGACAGATAGACAGATCTTCATACACAATCTATGCTGTGAAATATTCCTCACATTAAACCATCTAAATAAGGTTAAGGAATAAAAACATGATGCGCCTTCACATTTTTAATCACAAGTGCCGTTTCAGTGAGAGAGACAGAGACCTGCTCATCTTGAATATGACAATAACTTGCACTGTTGGTCATAAATAATTAAAGTAACATTAGTGTCACAGGAACTAAAATCTAAAAAATAACGCAGGGAAAACGTTTATGCATGGTAAATATTCTCCATCTGCAGAGATCTCCAGTTAGCCCCCGGATAAACATAAAATGACTCTCTGAAATAACTTTGCCGTTTAAATAATGTCACGACCGAAGGGCAAAAACCAAAACAACATCCTCACCCTCATGAGATATTTACAGGCCATTAAAGCCCAACAGGATGAAATGGAGGAAGCAGGAGTGTGTGTGAGACACACACACACATAATGCAAGAGTTTAATGAATACATGATGAATACACACCTCTCCGCTTTACAGGAGGAAGTTCACAACCTAGAGAAAACATGCAGAACGAGGAGCGAGAAGCTGTACAGCTTCAGCAAGAATGCTTAAAAAGACCTGACGTACACTCATCAAAATCAGAAAATGTGAGTTTTGCTCGTGGTCTTGTTCTCAAGACTGGATCTAGCCAGTGAACACAGGTGCATCTAGCTAAGCAAGCTCATTTTGTGTTGATGTGTTGCAAAATCTGTCAGCACACAATGCATAATGCAATGCAATTCAAGAACATGTCTACCAATAGAAGAAAATACTTCAGTACAATAACCTTTAAGTTTATCAGCACAAACAACTTGATTTCTGGAAGAAACCATCAACCACTTTTTTTGCTTTTGGCAGCATTTTTCTGACTCAACTCTGGAGCGCTCTGACTTCAGGTGATGAGGAAACAAGTGTGTGTTAATAAACAAACGCCTACTACACTTTCAGTCAAAAAGCTGAAAGTCTGGCAGCAGGACAGAGTAATTAACCATCATTATGAAGTACACACACACTGGGGCTAATTATGCATTATTAACGCTATTAGTGAAGCACGCTGACTAATTCCACATGGCACTGTTTGCTTTCTTCCTTCAACTACAGTTTTACTGAATGTTTGGGAGATGAGGCGTGAGAACAGGTATTTACAGACAGAGGAAGGTTGGGAAGTCTTGGGAATGCCGAGAGCTGTTTTGCGTCCCGCTGTTCTCTGCGGTGGGAGAGGCAGTCGTATCCGCTTACGGAGCCGGAGATGAAGACCTGCGGGCCGTAGATCCACCACATGATGCCTTTACAGTGCTCCTGGCAAATTCCTACTCATGAGTTCGGAAATGACTTGATGTGCATTTAAGTGAGGGTTAAAACATTTGTGTCAAATACACAAAAAAAAAAAAATAAATTTAATGTGTAACTAATCCTAAATAAAATAATAATATAACAACCTAGTAATTTCACGTTAGTAAAGGTGGCGTACACACACACACACACACACACACACACACACACACACACACTGTACATTGAGCTTATGAATTGTTTCCTGTGGTTGGAATCCTGTTGAACATTACTTAATACATTTAACAAGTCTGTGTACATTTAAAACACAATTAAAGTGTAAAAAAGGCTTTAAAATGTGAATAATTCTAATTACCGTATTTTTCTGAATATAAGACTACCCTGAATATAAGACAACCCCCCTTTTTAAAGACCAAATATTGTCTTTTAAAGAAAATACTTTATTTGAAAATAATTTTAATATTGCATTTTTAATTTTTGTATTTAAAGTATGGTAAATACTGGTAAAATGTACCAACAATCACACTCTATGGCATAGCTACCATAAAAAATATAATTTAGTAGATTTCACTATGACTGACTTACCTTTTTATGTACAGTGACAGACGCTGGCATGTCAAAAAACAGGTGTTTGATCAGCATTACCTATCTGATCCAGGGGGGATATGAATGTTTTTTCCTCAGGCCGATCACATAGCGCGGAAAAGACAGCATTTTCTTCCTGAAGTCGGAGCACAAGCGCTAGTCCATTACGCCGCATCATTCTTACGCCGATTTGAGGATATTGACAGGCAAGTGTGTCAGTACGTAGCTGAAATAAGAAATCATGGGCCTCGCTGATGGGTAAGTTCAGCTCTTTGGCCATATCCAGTGCCTTTAGCTCAGTGGTTTTCAAACTTTTTTTAAGAGCGACCCTCTTTTTTTTTTTTTTTTTTTTTTTTTAGTTGTCGCGAACCATATATAGGCCTACAACCATTTACATTCAAACAAGTCAAGCCAAGCATAAGAATCCTTATATACAATGGGCCATTTGACTGTATTCTCCATTCAACCACTAGATGGCACAAAAATTCAGCTCAGCACTTTTCCACACAACCCCTTTTGATCCTTGATGCGTTCGCAGCGCAAAGTTGATTCTGCACTAATTTGATCTAGCTATATATGGGACGCTAATTAACTGGTTAACCAACAAGAATTTTAACCAATTAATCGTTTGCTGCATGCTTCAAAATACACTACAAATATATATATTTTATGTTTTTGAGAGAGAGGTAAGTCACGTATAAGTCGCATTTGATTGCATTCAGAAATAATACCGGTAAATAAAGTGAAATGTTATAATGTACTACAAACATTATAAACACTACAAATACAGCTATAGGTTATTTTAGTTCCCCTCACTCCACAACAAATCCTTTACATTTAACGGTATTCAGAACAGATCAAGAATTAAAAAATATAAGTAGGCTATAACTATAAAGACAAAACGAAATCATTTAATGAGAAACTGAAAGTAACCAGCGTTAGGCTCACGTAGCCTAACTCTCTCATTCAAATCCAAATGTATTTGGATGCTAAACCATTATTTACTATAAGCTTTGTACTTCACTCGCGTCCCAATATTGATGGAAAAAATCATCCTCTTCACATACGCAAAAATGTGCTTGGAAACACCACAGTGGAGCGGTGTTCACACTGAATGGCATGAATTGTAGACTACTACTGACTATTTAAACTGAGCTGCGTAACTTTTTATATGTTAGGTTGACTATTTTATGTTGATAATGAACGATGCGATGTCAAGTTTGCAATGCTGGAATATGCTATGTGCGCGCGAGGCGCTGGCGCGATTGAACAGAGGAAACATAAAATACTCCGTCATTTTGGTCATACAGATAATAAGAGTAGGACATCGTTCAAAATTGCAAAGCGTTTACTTACATTGTGCTATTGTAAAATAAAGAAAACAAAATGTGCTTTCTGTCGTCTGGGTTTCCTTTCCATGAACTTGTTTGAGGAGCGCCGCGCCTCACAAAAATGAACCAAACTCAGCAGCACAGTCGCAGTTTTTTCTTTCTTTTTGTTAATCTGTTAATTATTTAAGTCAAATATATTTTGCGCATTTATTCCTTTTATATTGGCCTATAGACTGATCTTATGAAAACAAATTTTGTTATTTTTTAATTTTTAATGTAACTCCATTTTCCTTAAATCATCCTGGCGACCCATTTTTTAAGTCTTAAAACCATTTAAACCCATTTTTTAAGGCGACCCAGGGTTTGACAATATTCACAATATTCCTCTTTTAAATAATTCATATGCAGAATAATGGGTCGGGGCCTGGTTGCTTAGTTAGTAGTATGTTGAAACTGGAGGTTATGGTAAGGGTTTGAAGAGCTTGACCAATCACAATCCAGCCAACCAATCAGAGCACATTGTGCTTTTCAGAAGGCGGGGCTTCACAGAGGCAGAAACTAAACAGAGCGTTACTGACAGACTGGGAAGAGAGGAGCTGCAACAATGGAGAATATGGGGAAAATAATGTGTTTTGAATATTCAAGCATGAAAACCTATTCTAGTAGAGACCAAAACCAATTCAAGATGTCGTCAAAGTGCAAAATATGGCCTCTTTAATTGACAGGCTCAACTGGGAAAGTCATAGCTCACAAAACACCTTCCTCCACTGGTGACTGTAATACTACGGCGGCATTCATCTCATGACTATGATCATTCCTACATGACTTGAAGACGATGTTAAACTGGAGCCTGGGGGAAGGTCTGGAGATGCTATATATAAACTCTCTCAGGGTTAAAATAACATGTGACAGACCCCCATGTAAACAGTGTTAACCCTTATATGTGTGTCTGGAGGTAAAGCTAAGCTAACTGGGGTGTGTCATTGAGCTATGACAGATATGCAGTAAATAAACCAGCAAAAAAAAAAAACAGGGCAGGTTATATTAGTCTTACTTCAACGACCAGAAAAAACTAAGAAGTATACACAACTCTAAAGCATTTCGGTTACAAATACTAACCAACACAAAGAGCATGATCAGAATATTTTCAAAAGAAAAAACAAATATCTAGTATGTAGCGCCCTATGACCCAACAACCTAACAAAATAAAAGTTGGTTTAACTGAAGACATCATGACAGAAATACATTACTACTGTACATGTTTGCCAAACAATTAAAGGAATTACATTTTAAGTGTAAAGTTTTATACAAAAGATTTAAGTTATGCATTAATTTGATTACCATCATTCTTAATAATAAAATGTATTAGAATCCAGAATTTTAAAAATTGTATTAGAATCCAGAAATGCATTTTTAGACATCATTTTTGATTATAAAACTAAACCATTAAAGTTTAAACAGGTTTTAAAGGGCCCTATGTATGCAAAATGAGCTTGATTTGATCTACTATTTCCAGTGTGAATGGAAAGTGACATTAACCGCAATTCTTCTTTTTGACCTCCAACTTAAAGCGAAGACTTTTTTTCCTTAAAATTTATTTAAAAATGCAAAATAATTTAATACATTTTACCAAATTACAAGACGCCTACTAACGCTCACTAACTCCCCACGGTAAAATGAATACCTATTTTTACAGTTGCATCAGCGTCAGCTGTCACTACTGCCTAGTCACCCATCTGTGAGCGCCCTGCAGTGCGGACACCTTCTGATGACATCATGTCACCAGTGCGATATACAGTGGTGTGCCACAGACAGCTGGCATTCGACTGGCGCCAACCTCCTGCACACAGTTGTTTGGAAAGCTCTGATGTCTCACATGCTCATGCTCGTGTGACCAACACAATCCTGTGTCCAGTGATATGAAGCTAAAGATATACACACACACACACACACACACACACACACACACACACACAGACAGACAGACAGACAGACAACACTGCCAACTCTATTCCAGCCCAGCACAGAAAACTGCACTACATGCTACTGACAACACACATGCATGCATACACAGAGAGCCAAGTGTGCACATACACACAGTTTCTGTTATATATAGTGTGCTTGTTCAGCACATACACACATATGCAATTATCTCAATTCAAAATGCATGAAGCAAATATAATGATGCATGCTGCTTTGATTACATGCATAATTAAACATACATGAAATTTCCATGGAAAACATCTTAAAGGGGTCATGCCATGAAAAATCTAATCTGCCTTGATCTTTTGACATATAAGAGGTCTTAGTACCATTAAAACATTCTTCAAGTTTCAGAGCTTAAAACGTCCTCCTCATTATAAACAAGGCATTTATGTAATCAAGCTCCCAAAATGGCTGGTTTTGATATTGGGTGACCTTTCACACAGGCAAATGCATTTGTATATGACTCCCTCCAGAGCGAGACATAGGCAAACAGTTTTACATCATCGCATCATAGGCCTAAGCCCCGCCCACTGGCGTTAGTCGCTTAACGGCTGACATTTGCTACACTGGATGTGTGTCATGTCAAAAACAAATAGAAGCCATTATAATGACTGACTCTGTCTACACTGATTAAAGGATTAGTTCACTTCAAAATGAACATTTCCTGATAATTTACTCACCCCCATGCCATCCAAGATGTTCATGTCTTTCTTTCTTCAGTGGAAAAGAAATTCAGTTTTTTGAGGAAAACATTTCAGGATTTTTCTCCACACAATGGACTTCAATAGCAACCAAAATGTTGAAGGTCCAAATCAATGCAGTTTCAAAGGAAGGGCTTCAGAGGCTCTGCACGATCCCAGCTGAGGAATAGGGTCTTATCTAGCCAAACCATTGTTCATTTTAAAATTAAAAAATTATATACTTTTTAACCTAAATTGCTCATCTTGCGCTGCTCTGCGACACACCACGGATTGCGCAATCACGTCGGAAAGGTCACGCTAGACGTAGGCAGAAGTACCGCCCCCGTTAACAAAGCGCTCATGTGAAGACTAATACAACATCCTTTAGCAAAAAAAGGTTAAACAACGATGTCGGACGATTTTGAGTTTTTTTGTAAAGGGCGTTTGTATTAGTCTTCACACGTTCGCTTGGAGCGGTACTTCCACCTACGTCTAGCGTGACCAACATTTTGGTTGCCATTGAAGTCTATTATGTGAAAAAAAATCCTGGAATGTTTTCCTCAAAAACTTAATTTCTTTTCGACTGAAGAAAGAAAGACACGAACATCTTGGATGACATGGGGGTGAGTAAATTATCAGGAAATTTTCATTTTAAAGTGAACTAATCCTTTAAGTATACAGATACGTGTTCAGTTTTTGACGGACTCCAGCGCTCGAGTCTGCCGACAACAGGACGAATGGAAGAGTGAAAGAGCGTTCGCTTTGACCAGTTTAAACAATTCCTTTGCATCTCTGTACAAACTTCAGAAGGATCCCACTGTTTATTTTAAATGGCATCCCGGATTGCATCGGAGGACTATGTTATAAATGTTATAATATATATATATATACACTCACCTAAAGGATAATTAGGAACACCTGTTCAATTTCTCATTAATCACATGGCAGTTGCTTCAATGCATTTAGGGGTGTGGTCCTGGGCAAGACAATCTCCTGAACTCCAAACTGAATGTCAGAATGGGAAAGAAAGGTGATTTAAGCAATTTTGAGCGTGGCATGGTTGTTGGTGCCAGACGGGCCGGTCTGAGTATTTCACAATCTGCTCAGTTACTGGGATTTTCACGCACAACCATTTCTAGAGTTTACAAAGAATGGTGTGAAAAGGGAAAAACATCCAGTATGCGGCAGTCCTGTGGGCGAAAATGCCTTGTTGATGCTAGAGGTCAGAGGAGAATGGGCCGACTGATTCAAGCTGATAGAAGAGCAACTTTGACTGAAATAACCACTCGTTACAACCGAGGTATGCAGCAAAGCATTTGTGAAGCCACAACACGCACAACCTTGAGGCGGATGGGCTACAACAGCAGAAGACCCCACCGGGTACCACTCATCTCCACTACAAATAGGAAAAAGAGGCTACAATTTGCACGAGCTCACCAAAATTGGACAGTTGAAGACTGGAAAAACGTTGCCTGGTCTGATGAGTCTCGATTTCTGTTGAGACATTCAGATGGTAGAGTCAGAATTTGGCGTAAACAGAATGAGAACATGGATCCATCATGCCTTGTTACCACTGTGCAGGCTGGTGGTGGTGGTGTAATGGTGTGGGGGATGTTTTCTTGGCACACTTTAGGCCCCTTAGTGCCAATTGGGCATTGTTTAAATGCCACGGCCTACCTGAGCATTGTTTCTGACCATGTCCATCCCTTTATGACCACCATGTACCCATCCTCTGATGGCTACTTCCAGCAGGATAATGCACCATGTCACAAAGCTCGAATCATTTCAAATTGGTTTCTTGAACATGACAATGAGTTCACTGTACTAAAATGGCCCCCACAGTCACCAGATCTCAACCCAATAGAGCATCTTTGGGATGTGGTGGAACGGGAGCTTCGTGCCCTGGATGTGCATCCCACAAATCTCCATCAACTGCAAGATGCTATCCTATCAATATGGGCCAACATTTCTAAAGAATGCTTTCAGCACCTTGTTGAATCAATGCCACGTAGAATTAAGGCAGTTCTGAAGGCGAAAGGGGGTCAAACACAGTATTAGTATGGTGTTCCTAATAATCCTTTAGGTGAGTGTATATATATATATATATATATATTAGTGCTGTCAAAATTAGCGCGTTAACGCATGCAATGAATTTTTTCAATTTAACACGTTAATAATATTTAACACAATTAATGCAGCATCCCATTTTTCTGTCATCCTTGGGCTTGCGTTACATTATATGATCACGCTTTTATTCATGCAAATGCCTTTAAACCATTCAAGCGCGACAAGACAAAGAGAACGCACTGTCTGTGAATGCCCTGACACACACACACACACACACGCAACACACAGAAAGACGCGCGCCAGTATCATGTGCACAGACAGCACGCCAGAATCGAGTTCTCTTTCGTGCCTGAACACACCATAACACACAGAATTATGGCAAAATGCCCTTTTTGTCGAATATTCTCATAAGAGCAGTCTTAAAATGAGTTAAATAACGTCTTAAATGAACTTAAAGAGTTGTGAGTAAATGAGATGTGTGTGACAGCGCGTCAGATCCGCGTCATGTTCGGCAGCGGCAGATCTTAAAGCGACAGCAGCCACTAATGATGTCTGACATTAATGTTCATCACAGAACAAAGGGAACAGAGAAAATACTAGCTTTAATAAGGATTCATCTATATTTAAATTTATTATTTATGCAGTGAAGACTGTAAAGTGTTTGATAACTTTATTCAATTTCTGTATATTGATTATATATGAAGGCCACAGGTAAATATGATGGGTTTATGTGAAGATTGTTTTAAGTTCACTTAAATTAAAAGTCATTTTTTTAAAGCCTAATAAGTGTTGAAAATTGATAGCTTTTAATTATACTGTAATGTTGAATGTCTATCATTAATGTTTTAAAAAAAATCAATAGCAGTTTTAGTATCAGTGATACTGGCATTCATTCATAAAGAGATGTCATTACAACAAATATTTAAAATATACTGTCTTTAAGTTGTTTCTGCATTAGTTTGGAGAGTAACTGTGAAATTATTACAATATAAAAATGTAGAAAAGCGATTAATTACAGAAAATGGAACATTTTAGATCTGCGCATAACTAGAAACATGTAAATTCACTACAGATCATGACTGTTTCCAGGTCATCTGTGACT
>CM077172.1:3285446-3445446 GCA_039654105.1 Coreius guichenoti | reverse complement strand
ATATCAAAGCACAACATTTATTTTATATTTGATTACTTCTGTATATTCTACACATTTGTTTGAATGCTTCATAAATAAGCTTGTATTTTTATTTTATTATTCCCTGCAATTTGTTTCTGTGTTCATCTTTATACTTAATTGAGAAAAGAAACATGCATGCTATATGGTGTTTTTTTAACTTGAATAATTAGTTTTGCTGTTGAATTAAAAATGTCACTGCTATTAACTAATTCATTAAATTGGATTTTGTGATATTGTGATATTTCCCCATCAAGACCAAACGAACACACTTTCACTGAATGCCCACTCATGTATTTCCTTCATATATAATTACTGTACAAGTTTTAGCTTCAGGGGAAAGAGAATAAATCCACACTCACACACACACACACACATCTGAGATTAAAATGCATGAGTCTCATCTCTCTGGTGGAGATCACAAACAGGTATTAACTCAGTCTGAGGTCCAACGGCAGATCTGAGATGCATGCAAATAAAGAGCGAAAGAATATAAATGAGAGAAAGAGCAAGAGACAGAAAGAGAAAGAGGAAAAACAACAAATCACTCTGTTCTAAAACACAGTGATAATGATGCTGCCTTCTCAGATACCTACTGCTGGCCACATTGAATCAAGAAAGACTATAATGCATTGCAATGAGCTCAGAAAAACAATAAAAGATGCTGAATGAAGCCAGACACATTTAAAATAATATTAATAATAATAATAATAATAATAATAATAATAATTATATACATTAGGGGTGTAACGATACCTTCATGTCACGATACTCGAAGACATATGGTAAAAGGTTAACATAAAATGTACTGTTGATTAAAATGCTAAATTTGGTATTACATTGAGGATGGAAATGAATAGACTTGGACCTGGTGTTGGTAACCCAATGCACAGGACAATGATGACACCAGAATAAAAATATTTATGATTCTGAAGCTGAAAATACAGAATTATTTTAGACGAATATGCTTGCACTCGGTCACTGACTAGACGTATTTAAACTAATGTAGTCCACTTTTTACTGGTAACAAAAGACATTTGGCATTATCAGGACCCACAAATATTCCCCCATTACATTATTATACATTATATTCAACATTATATATAGTAGTTTAATGTAGTACTGACACTAAAACCGTAATTTTTTCCTCACACTATAATTTTTATTCTGGGTGCACTGTACACAATACAGATTGTCACTATCCACGATACATATTGTTGCATTTTTGTATTGCGATATATATTGTGACACGATATATTGTTACACCCCAATTTACATAAAAATAAAACATAAATATAACAACATATCAAAATATTTATGGAGAAAATTATATATACAGTAGGGATTTTAATAAAAGGGATTTTTACTGCCTATAATGCACTATGAAAGAAAATATGTTGGATGAAGAAGTGAGAATATATATACACTCACCTAAAGGATTATTAGGAACACCATACTAATACTGTGTTTGACCCCCTTTCGCCTTCAGAACTGCCTTAATTCTACGTGGCATTGATTCAACAAGGTGCTGAAAGCATTCTTTAGAAATGTTGGCCCATATTGATAGGATAGCATCTTGCAGTTGATGGAGATTTGTGGGACGCACATCCAGGGCACGAAGCTCCCGTTCCACCACATCCCAAAGATGCTCTATTGGGTTGAGATCTGGTGACTGTGGGGGCCATTTTAGTACAGTGAACTCATTGTCATGTTCAAGAAACCAATTTGAAATGATTCGAGCTTTGTGACATGGTGCATTATCCTGCTGGAAGTAGCCATCAGAGGATGGGTACATGGTGGTCATAAAGGGATGGACATGGTCAGAAACAATGCTCAGGTAGGCCGTGGCATTTAAACGATGCCCAATTGGCACTAAGGGGCCTAAAGTGTGCCAAGAAAACATCCCCCACACCATTACACCACCACCACCAGCCTGCACAGTGGTAACAAGGCATGATGGATCCATGTTCTCATTCTGTTTACGCCAAATTCTGACTCTACCATCTGAATGTCTCAACAGAAATCGAGACTCATCAGACCAGGCAACATTTTTCCAGTCTTCAACTGTCCAATTTTGGTGAGCTCGTGCAAATTGTAGCCTCTTTTTCCTATTTGTAGTGGAGATGAGTGGTACCCGGTGGGGTCTTCTGCTGTTGTAGCCCATCCGCCTCAAGGTTGTGCGTGTTGTGGCTTCACAAATGCTTTGCTGCATACCTCGGTTGTAACGAGTGGTTATTTCAGTCAAAGTTGCTCTTCTATCAGCTTGAATCAGTCGGCACATTCTCCTCTGACCTCTAGCATCAACAAGGCATTTTCGCCCACAGGACTGCCGCATACTGGATGTTTTTCCCTTTTCACACCATTCTTTGTAAACTCTAGAAATGGTTGTGCGTGAAAATCCCAGTAACTGAGCAGATTGTGAAATACTCAGACCGGCCCGTCTGGCACCAACAACCATGCCACGCTCAAAATTGCTTAAATCACCTTTCTTTCCCATTCTGACATTCAGTTTGGAGTTCAGGAGATTGTCTTGACCAGGACCACACCCCTAAATGCATTGAAGCAACTGCCATGTGATTGGTTGATTAGATAATTGCATTAATGAGAAATTGAACAGGTGTTCCTAATAATCCTTTAGGTGAGTGTATATATATATAAAAAACATTTTATATACAGTAATTTAAAATAATCAACTTCTCTCCATGGACAAAGTGAAAAGGATCTTTATTTCTGGAACTCAACTTTTGTGCTCTACTCATGTGGGTAGATCCACATAGACTTTAAAAGACACGGAGCAAAGTCAAAGACCTCATGACACGTTCACATTTGAGTCATTCTCCCAAGACACAAGATCTTCTGTACGGACAACAAAAGCCACGGGAAGAAAGAGAGTGCCGTGACAATACTCCTCTTTACTCTGAAATATCAGTGTCTGTCTGTGAATCACGTATTCAGACTGAAGTGACGTCCACAGATGGAAGTTCGCTTTTGTGAAGTGAAATACTGAACAGAGGAGGTTGTCATCCAGATCTGCTCTGAGGCCGTTTTATTGCGTTGGCCGGTCAATGCCACATCAACGCCACTGATGCCAATGTGAGCTCCAATCCAGCATGTAATCAGCCGGATCATTCCGGTTCTGCAGAACCTTCTGAACTCTGAAACGTTCAAAAAATTCATCTGCTTGTGCTGCATTTTAAGGCAGTGTTTCTATAAAACACAAACAACATGAGGACATGAAACATGAGGATGTGAACTTGAAGACTATTCTCATATTTTAACTCGCTTATGTTGATATTATTAAACTGGATGAACGTTTTAGAGTGACACAAACCAATATTTTGTGCTGCTGTGTTACCTCCAAAATTATGTCACTTCCTGTATTTTTACAAAAGACTAACAAAGATATTATAATGACAGACAGACAGATTGACAGACAGACAGACAGACAGATCGACAGACAGACAGACAAATAGACAGACAGATAGACCAACAGACAGATCGACACAGACAGACAGACAGACAGATCGACAGATAGACAGACCAACAGACAGATCGACACAGACAGACAGATCGACAGACAGACAGACAGATAGACCAACAGACAGATCGACACAGACAGACAGACAGATCGACAGACAGACAGACAGATAGACAGACAGACAGACAGATAGACCGACAGACAGATCGACCGACAGACAGATCGACACAGACAGACAGACAGATCGACAGACAGACAGACAGATCGACAGATAGACCGACAGACAGATCGACACAGACAGATCGACAGACAGATAGACCGACAGACAGATCGACACACAGACAGATCGACAGACAGATAGACCAACAGACAGATCGACACAGACAGACAGACAGATAGACCGACAGACAGATCGACACAGACAAACAGACAGATCGACAGACAGACAGACAGATAGACCGACAGACAGATCGACACAGACAGACAGACAGACAGATCGACAGACAGACAGACAGACAGATCGACAGACAGACAGATAGATAGACAGACAGACAGAGATAGATAGACAGATCGACAGACAGACAGACAGACAGATAGATAGATAGACAGATAGATAGATAGATAGATAGATAGATAGATAGATAGATAGATGGATAGATAGATAGACAGACAGATAGACACACAGATAGACAGACAGATAGACACACAGATAGACAGACAGATAGACAGACAGACAGACGATAGATAGATAGATAGATAGACGATGGACGGACGGACGGACGGACGGACGGACGGACGGACGGACGGACGGACGGACGGACGGACGGACGGACGGACGGACGGACGGACGGACGGACGGACGGACGGACGGACGGACGGACGGACGGACGGACAGACAGACAGACAGACAGACAGACAGACAGACAGACGATAGAACGATAGATAGATAGATAGATAGATAGATAGATAGATAGATAGATAGATAGATAGATAGATAGATAGATAGATAGATAGATAGATAGATAGATAGATAGATAGATAGATAGATAGATAGATAGATATCACTGTAGGTGTATTGACGGTATATACAAACAGTAATAGACACACAAATAGACAAACACACATCTTGAACACTGAATCAGATCTGTGGTAACAGTCGAACATGTTGTAATAATATAAGCTGTAAAAGGAAAGTGTATCTTGAGGCACTAAACGTCTTTTACAGATCCTCACGCAACCAGACTTCCTAAAAGATACTCCATCTCCAATTCCTCTGAAGACCTTCTCCACATCTGCTAAAATGATCCATCTCCAACACACTATATCACTGGAAAGACATGCTTTCGCTCAAACGAATTCAACATGGACTGGACCAGGAAGAAAAGGTATTCTTGACCTTAGAGGTTCAGAGTGTCCTGGAGGACGTAATAACCCAAACTCTCCAGTAGAGGTCAGTAAAGAGGCAAAGAGAACGAGGAGAAACATGTATCAGCCCTCACTCCTGATGAAAGCAGCACATAATGTGTGCCAGCCTCATGTGATATGGCTTTAATAGGATCAATAACTCGGCGGTTTGGGGAAGTAGCGGTTTAGCTTAAAAGGGGGCCGCCACAGTTCAATGTTATTACTTCAGCTGTGAGGAAATGAGCTCCAGGACTGTGGTAATGATGCTGAATTCAGGATCTATCTGAAGGCGTTTATACGGTCTGAGTTTGGCTGAAGTCACATCACTGCACCTCCCAGTGCGTACAAGCAAATGGAGATTGAGTGTTGAGTTGTGAAACTGTGTTTTTCACAGCACCAGAAATTATTCTTTTAACTATCAACATAGGGCCCTATGATTTCCATGATGCGGAAAACGTGGACGGTAGAGCTGCACGATTCTGGATAAATTGGGAATCACGATTTTTTTTGTGTAAAATGGAGATCGCGATTCTACAATTCGAACAAAATAACATGCAAACTAGAGGTTCTGACAAAATGTTCATTGCTTTAGCCTATTTAAAAAATATATTAAATTGAACGAAATAATTTAAAATAATAATTTGAATGAATTCAATGTCTCATTCATAAAGACTTTGAATCAGCGTTTGTGAATAAATCTTTAAAATGAATGATTCAATGACACTCACTTGTCGCCACCTCCTGGCGTAACGATAAGCAATACAATACACAGGCTACAAAGACTTTAAAAAGATGATTTACTCTTATTTTGATCACAACCATACACATCAGTGTTTATACCCAAGCTATACATTTTAATCCCAGTACCCTACATTTTTATACCGTGTTATTTAAATGTTTGTAATACATAAATAACGATGTGTGGTTGAAAAACTGCTTCATACACTCACTGTACATTTACATGGCAGCTGCTCTCCCCAGTGTTGCAATGTGATGATCGTACTTTTAAAGGTTAACTAAAGTGCCTAAAGTCTTTGCTTTAAACTGACGGAAGCGGCAGTATAGCGCGAGCAGCGCGTGTTTTGACGCTGCCCATATCAATGAATGAGAGCGTTCGCATCAGAAGCGTGACGGCAAACCCTCTCATTCATTAACACTGGCAGCGACGAAACGCGCTGTTCTCGCTCCGCTGCCGCTTGCGATGTGAAACATGCGTAATATACAGCGGGATCGTCATTTAGAAATGAGATCGCGTGGGTGTTTGAATCGCGATCGCGATCTTTTAACGATTAATCGTGCAGCTCTAGTGGACAGAATCGCGGAATCCAGTCATAAAAAAGGAATTTCCTGTATAACACGGAATATCAAAGAATTTTTCAAATTTTTTATTAATATAAAAGCAGGTCAGTACGCTTATATCAAATCGTGATATAGACTAGTGTCTAGGGATGTAACGATACATCGTATAACGGGATATCGCAATATAAAAATGCGACGATATGTATCGTTGATGTAAACGATATGATTCGCGATATAGAGCTGTTTTATCCAAGGCTCAGCTTACTGTATTTATAAGGTATAATTCACTCAAAAATGTCGTTTCAAACCTATAAGATTTTCATTTAACACAAATTAAGATATTTTTCAAGAAACCAGAGAAAGATTTCTGTACCTCCATTTAAAGTCCATTCCTCTCAAACTTAAAAGATCCAAAAAATTTCATAAAGGCATCGTAAAAATAATCAATCGAGTGTCTAATCCAAATCCAAGTCTTCTGAAGAGACGCGATGGCTTTATATGATGAACAGATTTGCAAACTGTAGTAAACACGGGCGATCAAATGTGACGAAACAACATGAGAGTGAGTAAATGCAGAACTAACCATTTACAGTTTGGGAATAGTCATTTTGACGCTTTCTTGTGATTAGAACTGTGACTGATTGCATTGATCATCTGAAGCGCATTTGACATGTTAATCTACCAATTAAACTTTGCTTGATTTTAAGTGATGTTTTGAGGCAGATAATAAATCGGCATGCATCAAAAGTGGTAGTTTGGTAAGCATGCAATGTCTCATTTACTTTTACTGCTAGTGTACTCAAAACCTGCAGTGCAACTCAGCAGCTCTGCACCTCTGACACAGTATCTGTACTGACAAATCAAAAGTGAGAGATTGGAGGAAGTGCCCTGAGGCCGGTATCAGAGGAACAGACTCCAGGATCTCCGGGGCTGACCGGCAGAGATCAACTCCTCCAGCAGCTCTGGCGTTTGTGAGAGCTGAGGTGAGATTTCAGCCCCCCGTCCTGCTGTTCAACACCTCCTCGTGAAGATCTCAACATCCTCTCTCATAAACACACTTACACACAGACTCCCTCCAGCTTTACACATCATATGTGGCAGCTTAAAAATGAATAGTTTACCCAATAGTAAAAGAATAGTTAAAGGGGTCATATGATGCTTTTTAATGTTTTCCTTTTCATTTTTGTCTCCCACAAAGGGATTTATTCTATCTAACAGAGAATGCCTAAAACGCCTCGATTCCTCAAACGTCCACGTCACAATGTGAAATATTAGCATAAGGCCCGCTCAAAGGCATGCGCAAAGAAAGAAGGCAAGGTTTCAGTGAATTGTAGTGTTGTCATCATGTCACACGCGGTGTGTTTGGATGCGAAAGCAAACCGAGGTTAATCAGATGTTTCTGATCGATCGTCCGCATTTTCAGAATCTGACTCGGGCTCGAACTGATACGGTATTATGATAACCTGTGTGTTTACAAATGCTTTATAAGCCTTGAAAGCTGAAGTTCGTGATTATGGTAAAGGGCGTTACATTTCCGACACGCACTTGAGTTGTTTGGCCAATCACAACGCACTGGGTCAGCTGGCCAATCAGAGCACTCTGAGCTTTTCAGAAGGAGGGGCTTTGTAGAAACCAGCACGTTTCAGACAGACTGGGAATACAGGTGCTGCAATAATGTGTTTTTGATCATTAAAGCATGTTAACCCATTCCATTACATGCAATAATCAAAATAATGACCGTTTAAAATAGCATAGTATGACATAAATGCATGTCTTATCCTATGTTCAGTGATTACCACACACAAACCCTAGTCGTCTGTCCACATGAAACTCATCTACCGGCCTTTGATGCTCTTAATAACATCACCTAATGCCAAAGATTCCCTTCGGCACAGCCAAATAAGGTTAATTTGGTCATTATCATCCAGGGTTTAAGACAATAACTCTCACATTATCCATGTTATTACTTTCATAATCTAAACAAGAGCGTCAGAGTTTAAAGTTCATATGAACCTAATTTTGGTTAAATTCATCCCCGTGAGTTTTCCCAGAAAATCCTCTACTTGAACAGATAAACTCGTTGCATGATATAAATATTGATGTTATAATATGACATACAAGTCATGCATGACTAACATGTGATTTGAAGGAATATTATTGGTTAAACACAAAATGACAAAAATGAATTGCATTCGTTTGAATGAACTGATTCTTCGTGTCAATTTTAATGTATTAAAATTCCATTTATAATTTTTTTTAATTAAATCATTTCTTATATAAATTTTCTCCATGCCATTTTTCCATATATTAAAATGTTTTAGTAAAATATTAATATTGTTATATTAGTGAATATACACTTCTGTTCAACAGTTTGGGGTCAGTAAGATTTTTCAATGTTTTTGAAAGAAGTCTCTTCTGCTCACCAAGGCTTCATTTATTTGATCAAAAATACAGTAAAAATAGTGAACAATTATTACAATTTCAAATCACTGTTTTCTATGTGAATATATGTTAAAGTGTAATTTATTCCTGTGATCAAAGCTGAATTTTCAGCATCATTACTCCAGTCTTCAGTGTCACATGATCTTTCAGAAATCATTCTAATATGAGGATTTGCTGCTCAAGAAACATTTATGATTATTATCAATCTTAAAATGCTTAATATTTTTGTGGAAACTGTTTCAATGAAAGTTCAATGAACAGCATTTATTTTAAATAGAAACCTTTTTTAACATTATAAAATGTTTTTACTGTCACTTTTGATCAATTTAATGCATAATTTTGAAATAAAAATATTAATTAACTGACCACATACTTTATAGTGTAGATGAAAATTATTAAATATGATTCTTCCTATATTTCGTTTAAATCTGCATGCAACTGTTCCATTTTCATCTGTCCCATCTGTGGAGGTAAAAACAAAAGCTCAGTCTCACGTGTTTCCGATGTCTGTAATGAATCCCTCCCCCAAGGATCTGGTCCTCCAGGGGAATCTCATTTGGACGTTTATCTTTCTTCAATTGTCAGACTAATGAAATGTGCAAAGGGCAAAATCATTTGAGCATGTCGCCTGCTTCCGGTGCCTTCAAAGAATCAATCCCCTTTTCAAAGAGAGGTGCTGATCCAAACACACATGAGGACCAGATGTGAGCGAGATGCCAAAGTGACCACTGAAAGGATTTCAATCCTCTGTGCTAAATCCTCCAAAAACAAAGCTCAGGTTGAAACAAGTCCAGAGACAACCAGCAAAGCCCTTTGAAGATCTCAGCTGCTCATGACCTTGTCCTTAACACAGAGATGGTGTGGGAAACACCTCACACTATGTTTACATACACACACTCTTGTGTTTGAATGTACTAACATACTAACTCAATCAAGATGCAAATTAACTAACAGATGCTTTCTCATACCTTCTACCTCACATACATAAAAAATAAAGACAATCAGAGATAAATAAATACACAAAACCACACATTAATAGAGTTAACAACAGGATGAACAATCTAAAATGCAGAAAACCAAAAGAGGAAATCACAAATGAAATCTCTTTTGCCAAAAGTCTCCAAACAAAAGTCAAATATCTCACCATTTACTTAAAATACCATTATGTTTATGACAATTATGTACATTTCCCCACCAATTCTCATTATTATAATTTAAAATAAATAAATAATGTGACACCATTTTTTTTTTTAATATAATAAATATATTAAAACATAAAAAAATAATAAATATGTTTGAATACATCTATTTATGGTACTGCCTTTAATTAATGCAGATTTAAATAAATAAAAAATTCCCAAAATGATTGTCCTGTATTACAGTAATGGGAATTTAATAATATTCTCCCTGGAGAATATTGGTAATTACAAAAAAACTAAATAGTAAAACATCCAGATTTGCAATTTGGGAGGAAATAATTCCATAGTGCAGGAAAATAAAATGGTAAAACTTTACATTAAGCCTTTATATAATGCATTATAAACATATTTTAATGCATTAATTATGCACCTTATAATGAATTGTATGACCTCATGAATAATTGTAAACACAGTTATAATACATTATAATACTTATTACTCAGAAAATATTAATGCATTAAAACACATGACAACAACCAATTTCAGACGTAACAAGGAATCTGCAAATATTATAATGTGTTTTAACTGTGGTTATAATTATGTGTGAAATATACAGGCATAACACGCACCCGGCCATCCAGGTGATGTAAAAGAAAACGTGATTCATCAGACCAGGCCACCTTCTTCCATTGCTCCGTGGTCCAGTTCTGATGCTCACGTGCCCACTGTTGGCGCTTTCGGCGGTGGACAGGGGTCAGCATGGGCACCCTGACTGGTCTACGGCTATGCAGCCCCATACGCAACAAACTGTGATGCACTGTGTATTCTGACACCTTTCTATCAGAACCAGCATTAACTTCTTGAGCAATTTGAGCTACAGTAGCTCGTCTGTTTGATTGGACCACACGCACCAGCCTTCGCTCCCCACGTGCATCAATGAGCCTTGGCCACCCATGACCCTGTCGCTGGTTCACCACTGTTCCTTCCTTGGAGCACTTTTGATAGATACTGACCACTGCAGACCGGGAACACCCCACAAGAGCTGCAGTTTTGGAGATGCTCTGACCCAGTCGTCTAGCCATCACAATTTGGCCCTTGTCAAGCTCGCTCAAATCCTTACGCTTGCCCATTTTTCCTGCTTCTAACACATCAACTTTGAGGACAAAATGTTCACTTGCTGCCTAATATATCCCACCCACTAACAGGTGCCGTGATGAAGAGATAATCAGTGTTTTTCATTTCACCTGTCAGTGGTCATAATGTTATGCCTGATCGGTGTACAATACATTACAATGTACATTATGAAAACCTTTATAAAATGCATTATACATGAAGTGTTACAAAAAAATGTAATGGTCCCAAAATTTGCTTAATTTTCTTTATGAAAAATATAATTTCTTAAACGTTCACCTGGATGTGTTCTTGTTAGAAATTTACCATTCAAGTGTGTAATTTCTGCGCTGCAAGTAAAACTAAACAGTGCAACTTAAACATTTCGATGCTTCTAAACAAATAGTTTTAATAAACATCCCACCTGGAGACTTCTTGCTTGGGCGAGCTGCCATCACGTAGGTCTGTCGGGGCAGGAGAGGGGACGAGGGGAGAGACATGGAGACCCCTTTAGCCAGGCTAAGTTTGAGGCCTTCGTCTGTGGGCAAGTACGGATGAACACCTCCGGGATCCTGCATCCCTCCGCCAGCACACCTCCGCTGGGCACTGAGCAGGTACGGCTCTCCTGATCAGGCACAAAGAAACAAAAATGGCATAAATTGACAGCAAAAATCATTGCAAATATATTCTAAATATTTCCCAACTGCAGCATCATCAAAAGTGTGGTTCTTTATGGAGAAGAAAAACATCTGAAACAAAAGCAAAGCCAGGTCTGAAAGCTTAAAATAACTTTGAACAGCTTGAAGTTTGAAGGTTTTACTCAGAGCAAGTAAAAAGCATGATTAGCATGTTGATAACATGTCGTCAACATGATTTAACACGTTGCAAGCATGAATTAGCATGTTGCTAACATGAATAATCCACTTCCCAGCCTCAGTGAAACTGACGGGCATGTTTAACATTAACATGAGTTGACTGACACTCTTCCAACAATGACGCTGGAGGACTTTGATTCAGTCATCTTAATAAAAGCACTGCCATTGAAATGTGGCAGAATCCTATAATGTTTTTACTGTAATCCCTAAACACCATCAAGGGAACAAAAACTAATAAGCAGAGCGCAATAATAATACAGAACATCGCGTCTCAAATGTATTCTCATTACCCGCTATTCACAGCGCAGATTAAACCCTGCTTCTTTTCTCCATCGTAATGTTTTTTATTATTATTTTCTTGCTTTTAATGTTTGGAAAATTGCTGCTGTTAAACCTGATGAGCTGTGATTGTTTTGTGCCACTTAAACCAAATGCTTTTGGGATAAAACTTGTCTATTTGCTATGCTCAGAATCTAACACTTAACTGTGTTTAATGTACAACTGCCTACTTTTAAAAAATACATTAAGAAATACTATTTAAAAATTGACAGGTGATGTAGATGTGTGATACCTTTCTCTTTCCATTTATTATTGTTTAGCGGAGTTTTGTTGATAGTAAAATCAGGACTGTTGATGTGTGGTGCCAGCTCACAGTGTTTCCCCTACCATTGTTTTGAGGGGGCGGCCTGCCCCCCCAAAACGACCCCCCGCCCCCCCTCAATTAATGACAAAAATTATTTGTCATTACGGTCGACAATAAGAACTGTCCGACGGTCCGGTGCCAGCGTGAAAGACACTCGGGCCAGTGCTGCATCTTCACGGAAGTTGATCATTTGCGCATTTTTTAATCAACATTTGAATGTTGCAAGTTTCATGAAAAAGCTAAATTTTGAGCATAAAGCTGAGAAAATCACGTTTTTGTAAAAGACTACGTCTGGATGTGATTCAGAACGATGATCAGAACACAGATGGAGTAGATCGAGTCAACACCCCCAAAGCTTCACAGTCCTAGAGCTCGTCCTGGGTCAACATTTCATTCAGTAACATTAGGCAGTTTTGATTTATATGCTGTTTAATGTTGATGATTGCGTAATTTTACATATGATATCGCTCGTTTCTGTTTCTTCTTCGCCTGTGTTTTGATCAGGAGATTCTGTAGTCGTTCAGGAGATGCGCAATAGCGCCCCCTACCGTATAACAGTGAAAACAGGGAAAGCCGGAAAATATCGTCACTGGCTATATAAATATCGAGATAACAAAAGACAAAAAAAAAAAAAAAAAAAAAAAAAAAAAAAAAAAAAAAAAAAAAAAAAATCACTCACTGCTCTTGACTGAATAACTTTTAATAAGGGTTAATCTATATTTATATACAGTGACATATAATTTTATGCAGACTATGCAGTGATATTTTACATTTGATTACTATTTTTGTACCTGACAATCTAGTTTAGACCCATGAAAAAACTGAAAAGAACTGTTTATTTAATTTGTATATGTTTGTTCTGCTCTATTTATTTGTGCATTTGCTCGTAATTTGATTATTTGTTCTTATTTTATTACTGACTGTCTTTAACAATATAAAAAATGTATATGAGTTAGGATAATAGTTTTTAGAGTCATAACCTTATTTATTAAGGTTACATGGCTTAAAAACAACAAAAACAATACTAGGCCTATTTTATTTATTACTTTTTTTTGTGGTGGGGCCAGTGAAAATCTTGGCAGGGCAAGTAAAAATTTGAACCCCTGGAAAAAATCCTTAGCATTGAGCCCTGAAATATATAAAAAAAAAAAAAAAAACGGATTTGCGAGCTCCATGTAGTAACTTTAGCGGTAAAAAGGAGGAACGGAGAAATGTGACAAACCTAAACATGCAAAAATTAGGGGGTTTTTTTCTTAAAAGCAACAAAACTCAGAGAAACAACTCAAGCAAAGCCAGCCTCTTTTGTGTTGTAAATAGTTGTGTGATGTGTAAATAAATGTTGTTTATATTTATTTACCAAATTTATGTGCACTCTTGTCATTTCAGCTCACTCTAGAAATGCACCGATACAAACAACCGCCTACTGCGCGCCGCGTCTACGACAACACCACGTTTCCGTAACACTCCCGCTCCGCAACACTAGTAGTTTCGGGAGGTCTACCACCCCCTCTGAAAAAAATCCTAGGGGAAACACTGGCTCATGTTGTGTCAATGTATTAATTTGCCACCAAGCAGTGAGAGTTGTGATCAGGGAAGATCAGATATGGTTATTTCTTTGCATTCTGCTTGTTCTAACTCTAGCCATGGATTTTGGGGGCTGTCACTTTTGATCCATTTGCAAAAGTATTGCAGATGGGATGCTAAGTAATAGTTTTGAAAATTTGGTGCTGCTAGACCACCTTGAGCTTTATTTTTTTGTAGTGTTTGTAAACTTGTTTTAGGATTTTTTTTCCCAGTAGAATTTGTTAATTATTTGATTTAATGATGTAAACCATTTCTTAGTTGGTTGTACCGGAGTCATATTGAATAGATAAAGGAGTTTTGGTAGAATACACATTTTAACTGTTGCAATACGACCTATAATGGAAAGCGGTAGGTTCATCCATCGAGTTAAATCATCTTCTATTGTTTTCAACAGTGGAATAAAATTGAGGTTGAACAAGTCAGAGAGGTTCTGGGATATGTTTATTCCTAAGTATGTATTATTATTATACAGGTGTGTCCTGTATGCTCCTGTCGTGTGGTTTCATATTCAGTGGTAAAATTGTTGATTTAGTCCAGTTTTTGGAGTAGTCTGATATGGTAGAATATTCGTTGATGAGTTTTAAAAAATTGACAGTAACTTGCTACATAGTTGTTAAATTACCATATGCAGTAAAAAACTTTAATGCAATTTTGTGTGAAAATATAGGATCGAATAAAATAGTGTCATCTGTCATTTCTTCACACTGTAGATGGAGGATCAAGCTGAATGTGCTGCATTGCATACGGTTTCACACGCATGTGCTCTTTTGCATACTGCACATTTTGACATGTACAAGGTCAGTCGGACACTGCAAATGCATTCAATGCAAGCACACATATTGTAGAAACACAATGATAGTACGGTAATCTGACCATAGTCTCGATTCATCTCTACTCCCACTCGCTCTCTCCCACTGATGAAGAGCAAAACAAAGATGTCTAGTGTTTGAAAAGGCGAATACATGGTGAGGAATGGCAGAAAACAGGAAGTCAGCGTGCCCTAGTCATACCTCCGCTCTCTTTCAACACCCACTGGGGTCACGAGCGTCTGGTCAGAGACAGGATCTAGTAGGATTGCATTCACTATTTCAGTTTATCTGAACTGGCTGATACAATAAAAGAAAAACAAATGGAACAGGAGGGTTGGTCCCCAAATCGGCTGAATGGAAAACAATGCAAAAATGGCAAGAAAATATGATGAAAAAATGTGCAATCACACTTTCTGTCCATCCAAAAGTAATCAGTCCCAATTATTCCACATAATTATTTCACACAATTTATCTCACACTGCTTTTGCATAATTTACCTGCAGCATTAAACAACACTGTTATATCTTTTAAAGGTGTCATGAATGGAGAAATCTCATTTTCCTTGAGCTTTTGACATATAAGAGCTCATCATACTATAAGAATATCCTGTAAGTTTCAGAACTGAAAACTTCCTTGTTAGTCCAATAAAAGCTTTTATTGTAACCAAGCCCAAAGAACGACTCATTGTGGAACGTGCCAATAGATAGACAGGTGAAAGACCGCCTCTGCAGAAGAAGATCACCACCTACTTCATCATTGCAACTTTGGCCCCGCCCACTGGCGTGTTAGTGAGATGACGAGGATTGAAGAGCGATACAGGATCACTGGACTAAAAATAACATCACCTTCCAAAGGATCCCAATGCTAGGAATGTGCTTATTTATTTTCAACAATGTGAATGTCTCAGTTGAGCATTATTTATTTGTATTCGGTGCATTTCACTGTCGCAATTTCGGCGCTGGCTTTGCAAACAGACTTTTACAATATGGACTCGACAGTAATGCCACAACATGTAAGTAAGCGTGTTCATTCTAATGCCTGATCTGTGACCAGTGATTTCTGATATGTAATGATTCATGTAGTCAGATGTTCTTTGTCTATGTGTCAGTAAATCAAACCAGTGACTAAACGCTCAACTTCACATTGTGTCTCTTAGTAGGATGAAAATAATCTGTTATTTAAACTGTGATTAAATTATATATAGAAAGCGATCAAAGCTCTCTTTACAACCGCTGGAGCTGTCAATCAAACAGCACGAGTTTATCAGTGACTGAGTTCTGGACTCGCACCAAAACTCCTGTTATAATCAACAAATCTCTTATTTACATTGTGTTTGCACTGTTAGTTATGATGAAAGCATTCGTTAATATGCAGAAATCGACTTGCAATAACGAGATCACAGCATTCATGCGCTCAACATGTCTGTGATCGGCTACAATGCTCATCACTGCAACCTTTCATGCCATGATCGAAATATAATGCCATAATCAACACTTTTCACGATTAGTTAACCGTTAACTGTAATAGTAAAACTGTGCTACAAGTTTTCGAGAGAGTTCCACATGTAATACTAGCTATTTCATATGCAAAGAATCATGACTGTTATTGGCCCAAACCTACTGTTTTATAACTCACACCATCTTACCCAAACAGATGTAAATCTTTTATGTTCGGAGGCTTGGCACAGAGAGACTTGTGTCACGAATCATTTGCTAAGCTAACTATAAATTTTACAACTCTTTCCTTCCCTGGGACAACAATGATGAGATGTCCCTTTACAGAGGAAGTAATTATGATGTATAAAATGTTGCTAGTTTCAGTCAGATATATTCAGTGCTGTATTTTAGCATGATTGCACTGCTGTATTGATCATGCTACACTTGACAACGGTTCTGAAAGTAGAGGTCTTCACAGGTCCAAAAATTTGTACCTGAACCCGAAGAGACCCATAAAAGTTCTACACGGAACTGACCCGGACCCGTCTATTATTTGAAAACTTGGACCGGGACCCGAGCAGAACCGAGAAATGCCATAAATGTACTACCCGGAACCAACGCGGACCCGTCTATTATTTGAAAGCTGGGTCCATGCAGACACAGGCCCGACTGGACCCGATCATATTCCACAGCAAATTGTTATTATCAAGTCAATAAATAAGTCGCAAAAATTTGTCTTACCTACCCAACTTTTTATCTTGCCTCTAGTTAGCAGTCTTCTCCTTTGTACCTGTCTGTGATGCATACAATCCTCCTTGTCAAGAAAGCTTCAAAAGTCCACTTGCTGTCACGGTAACGGATGACAAATGTAATTTTTTTGTATCTCAAGTCAACTCACATAAGATAATTTCAACTGTTTGCCCTTTTGAAATGTAATAACGATTGCTCGTTCAGAGCCATGGCCGCGTACGGTAGCATTACTTATTTAAAATCATCTCTGAGCCGAGTCTGACCAAAAATTTTAGATATAACAAGACGGTTAATTCATTATATTATTATGAAGTGCGCGCGCTTGAGACTGCACATGAGCGTTAGCTGGAGCAACCTGAAATGTAGCCTATGCTTTTTAACGTAATTTGAGCATCATAGAAAACATTCATGTGACAGTTCACCTCAGATTTTGCTGCTGATTTGAAATATGTTAAATGTGAGTGTGCAAGGCTGCAAGCAGTTTGAGATTTGAAGTTTGTTTGCATTTACTGCTGTACACATAGAAACAGGAAAACTCATGATCACCGTGCGCTTGCATTAACTCCACCCGTTCTGCTTCTGACGGCTGGACACGCTTGTGTTTTTTTCACCTCATTTCCCGGCTCACACTTTTCTCATTCTAATTGTACAAGTTGCATGTTACAAAACACGGACAGCGCTGATTGGCTTTGATCACGGCCGGGTGTCCGATCGACTCGGGTATTACACACAACGTTAAACAGATCCGGGACCCGAAGTAATAGATTGGGACCTGACCCAGAACCGGCTGACCATTTAAAATATAGACCTCAGGTCTTCCATGTAGACCTCTACTTCAAAGTGCTTTAAGTGATAGCTGGAAAAAAACAGAGAAAAGTGACTTTCAAGCCTCTTTCATCGAGAGACAAAGCAATGCTGAAGTCAAGTCGAGGACAGAGATCTTTTGTGAAACTCTGAGTCATTCTCTCGAGCAACAGACCCCAACACTGAGATTGCATATTTCCGACAGAAGGATGTGCTCTTCATGCTGGACGGATATCTGGACTGCTCTGTCATTTCCTACAACCACAGACTGGAAAACAAGGGACGCCACAAGAAAAAGGGCCAACAGAGGAGTATAAAGCAACTGAGAAGCTCTGTTACAAATCCCAGTGAACGCTCTACTTGTGTTTTACTTTCTAAGAAAATATCTAAACTGAAATCAACCCTCATAAATGACGCTCTGCAGTCAAATATCACTCCTCGTGCAAAACACACAGGAGACTCACCGCAATAATGCCACAATAATCAAGCTAATTTGGTTTAATGTCTTTATTTTTAATAACACTAGAATCAAACTACAGCACAGTCACTTCTCATACTTTGCACACCTACTAAGAGAGAGAAGCTTTTTAGTGAAGAAATGTGCATGGGCACGTCCACCTCGGCTATTGGACATAAGCTAATATATGCATATATTCTCTCAAATCATTGGTTGAATAAGAAAATTTCATTTTTGGTTGCTATGCATCACATTCTGACTTTGTAATGTTGTTTATTTGAATATATAGGAAACTTGTGTGAACTAGGCTTGCTTCGATAGTCTGTGTTGCCGGTGTTCAGGCAAAACACCGGTTACATCACTTGCCCACCGCGGCACCGCCCCCCACCATTGTTTTATAGTAATAAAATCATTTAGTTCAGTTAGAGAACAAACACTACAATTAAAAACTGAACGTGTCTGCTCAATACAGTGTGAGCCGAACGAGAGTCGCAGCACAGACCAGCGGCAGGAGTCAGATTTCATTCATCACGAGAGTGAGGAGATGATTGACAAGATGATCGCGGAAGACTTTGCTTCAAAGCTAAATGTAAAAGCGCCTATTTAAGTGAGTTTGTCATTATAATGTTTTGTTGTTGTGTTTTTCATTAACAATAATAGGCTAATGAACCCACAATTCAAGCAACCCGAATTGGCGCTAATTCTAAACCGAAACTAAAATGAGCACGGCCGCACGAGCATTCATTCTCGGCTGTGCGCATTTTTACTTTCGGTTTAGAATTAGTGATTTAAAAGCCCTCGCCGGTGATACCGGTGTTGTCACACGTCGATTAACCGGTGGGAAAATTTCCTCACCGTCACATCCCTAGTGTGAACGCTTATTATTATTGTCCTGAAAACACAGTATTGCACTAATTACTAACATAACTTTACGTGTAACTTCTTAACACTTCAGTGATTGTGTGAATTTTAAATTAGCTTTTATTATATTTTTATAATACAGTATTTAATGTATTAGTAATTATATGTGCTTGTCAGTTTTATTAGATTTAGCTTTTTTTAATATTTCTGTTTAGCTTTTTCTATTTATTTTATTTCAGTTTTCGTTTTAGTATACTATATTTATTTTAGTTAATTGTCAATGCAACATTTTTAACTTTCCATCTACGTAATATTTATGGTTTATTTTATTTCTGCTTTATTTCAAGTACCGACAATTTTTGGTTAGTCATTTTAAATGACACCTTAAAATAAAGCGTGAGTAATTATAATTAACTACATGTACTTACTATAGAGTTAGGGTAGGATTAGGATTTGGTTGAGGGTTAGTTGCATAATTATGCATAATTTACTGTTATTACTATGGTAAGTACATGTAACATATGTAACAAGGACACTGTAAAATAAAGTGTTACCCAATGTTTTTATTTTAGTTAACAATAACAACACTGTAACAATCATAAGTACTTACCAAACAAAAAAATTTAGTAAAATGAGTTTGTAGCAATGCATTCTGGGACTGTCTTCTCCACAAACGATACATGCAATGCTGTATTTAAATTAAGCCAAAAGAAGGTATCTTAAAAGTAGGGCTGTGTTAAAAATATCGATTTTATTTTTTGAAGAACCAATATCGCTTCTTAAAACCAAAGAAACTCAAGAACCCAAGAAATGATGTCAATTTTATTAAAAAATTCAAACAAAAGTTGTAAATTTGGCACACTGATCATCTCTTCCGCTTTACTACTAGTTACAGCACCAAATAACATGAACGAACATCAGAAGGATTGTTGAAAGATACAGTACAACTTACTGAAATCCATATCATGTCTCATGTCATTTGTAAAAAATTTGTGTCAATGCCCAGCCCTACTTAAAATTTAACATAACTACATTGTCTTCCGTTTGGGATGCCTTAAAAAGCTGCCTACGTAGGCGGCTCACAAAGTTTGGTAAAGCGCCTGAGACGAGCTGAATCATGACAGGCCAACCACAGATGGCCATCAAGAAACTAAAGGGCAGACAGACTGAAGCTAAAAGACAGAAAAGTAGAGAGAAAGGCAGTTTGAGTGACAGTAATGTAAACTTACCCACCCTAAATGAGCTCTTTGGGTCCAAAGCAAACCACACTGCACTAAAACCCATGAAACCAAGCCTAACTGATTATACTGGTCAACGGACTACTGATTACAACCTCTCTAGACTTTCCTAGCAAGCACAGACTAAGGCTACTAATTATAATAGTCTGATTATATTTAAAAAAGGCTCTGATTAGACAGGTTTGATGTTTAATAGATATAATGTGTATGGGAGCGGTTGTGGTTTTATTTATCAGATCAAATATCTGAGGTCTCAAATATCATTCTTCCATGTGTTCATTCAGTGAAAAACAGTGCAAACATTCCTTGATTCTTACTGTATTTTACTTCTCATATTCAATAGTTTGAGTCTACCTGACTTCAAGTAGACAGAGACAGACAGATGGATATATAGATAGATATACGGATGGATATATGGATATACGGATGGATGAATGGATGGATGGATGGATGGATGCACGGATGGATAGATACACAGATGGATGGATGGATGGATGGATGGATACACGGATGGATACACGGATGGATAGATACACGGATGGATGGATGGATACACGGATGGATACACGGATGGATAGATACACGGATGGATGGATGGACGGATGGATGGATGGATGGATGGATGGATGGATGCAAGGATGGATGATGGATGGATGGATGATGGATGGATGCAAGGATGGATGGATACACGGATGGATACACGGATGGATGGATACACGGATGGATGATGGATGGATGGATGGATGGATGGATGGATGGATGATGCAAGGATGGACACACGGATGGATGGATACACGGATGGATGATGGATGGATGATGGATGGATGGATGGATGGGTGGATGGATGGATGGATGGATGGATGGATGGATGGATGGACAAAAGGCTAAAAATATCAACTTTTCGTTCTTTCTATTCTATTCTATTCTATTGCATTTACTTTATTATATAATTATTAGATAATATTATATAATTTATTATATAATTCTTTATAATCATTATTTTATTATATATTATGTATTATTATATATTATTGATATTATATCTCTATATTATCCATCTGTAGTGTGTTTTCCTGATGTATTCTGAGGTGAATAGCTTCAGATCAGATGTGAGGGTGTATCTCTGGCTTCTGTGAGTCTGCGAGAGAAATAAATCTGGCCTCAGGAATGTGAGTTGTCATTGTTAAAGCCTCTAAACACTGAAGAATAAAAGCCCACCAGCCCCTGTTTCACCTCCTCTCTCTCTCACACACACACACACACACACTGAACAAAGGGACGTAACCTTGAGAGGGACGAGCCCTATTCAGACAGAAACAGCCCTTTAGTATTCAGACTCCGTGGCTCAGTTTGTCACACATACAGTAAAGCGCCTGTGGAAACGATCCAGGGTCACAGACTCTTTCTGCTGGATCCGTTTGAGTTTAATTACTGACCTGTGGAGAGCGCAGATTTACTTGAATTAATACATTCGTTTGTGACCATGGGCTCTACTGAACGTGTACAGGACATGTGTGCAAAAATGATGTTGTGTGTGTATCATCAGTCGGATAATCTGAGAATAATTAATGCAGATTCTCTTTGTTAAACCAACAAAGGTGACTGACTGAGAGATTGAATGAGCGGCTGAAACCCCGGAGATAAAGAAAAACAGGAGAGATGCAATAGAAGAGAATAGGATGGCCAGAGAAAAGAGTGAGAGAAAATTAAAAAGAACAAGAAGGAAGACAGAGTGAAGGAAATAACAGAGTAAAAGGGTGAAGAGAGATGAAGAAAGATGAACAGAAGAGGAAGAGAAAAGAAAGAGAAATAGCAAAAAAGTAAGAAAATTAGGAGGAGAAAAGAAAGAAAACAGAGAAGAGGAAGAGGAAGGTACAGAAAAAGAGGAAGAGAATGAAAATGAGAAAAAGGAAGAGACCAAGAAAGACATATAAAGAGAAAAAAAGAGAAAAATAGGAAAAAGAAAGGGAAGAGAAAAGAAGAAAAACTAAAGAGGCAGAGCACAATGAAGAGAAAAAGAAAAAAGAGGAGGAAGGCGAGAGACACATGGGGTGAAAGAGAGCAACAGAACAAAAATGAAAAGTTGAAGAAGAGGAAGAGGAAAAGAAAGACAGAGAAAGAGAAGGAAAAGAAGAAAAGTGGAAGAGGAAAATAAAGAGAAAGAATGATGAAGGATGCAAAAGAAGAGAGAGCAAGAGAGAAAAAGAAAGAAAGAGAAAAAGAAAGAAAGAAAGAAAGAAAGAAAGAAAGAAAGAAAGAAAGAAAGAAAGAAAGAAAGAAAGAAAGAAAGAAAGAAAGAAAGAAAGAAAGAAAGAAAGAGTGCAGCATTGATGTGCTGTGAGCCTGGATCACACAGCATGTTATTTTCAGACTTACTCAACTCACAATAGAACTACAGGCTTACAATCACACACACACGGTTTCCTCTCATTCACACACTCACAGCTCTCTACAGACATCCATTCAGACGCCTGATGCCTCCGTCAACCACAGACCCAGATGACACAGCACTGCATCCGACTCTCACACACACACACACACACACACACACACACACACACACACACTTGAGTCTGTGCTTCTATCAGCCGTGTCACATGCATTCACTAACACACTCCTGCTTAAGTTTGTTTGTGCTTTCAACAGTGTAAGAACAGTAGGGCTGGGTATAGAGCTCCGGAGGTTGACGTCATGCAATCTAAACTCCTCCATTTTGGCAGGCAATCAGGGGTGCGCTAGAGCGGCTGTAGCATTGGTATCTATAGTGGTCGAACAATAATTTAAAACCAAACTGTTTAAACCTTACTATTTCAATATGGTGGACAGCGGCTATGCGCCAGGATGCCAGAACAGGCGGGGAAAGCAAAGGGGAAATCATTTTATCGTAGTAAGTTGTTGAAATGCCGTGAATTTTGAGTTTATTCTTCATTTGAACTACTTTTGCCTCACATAACTAATGATAAAAATAAGTTCCCATTAAACACAATACTTATTCATGAATAACAGAAGTGCTTTTATATATAAATAACATTCAGAAACTGGAGGCTATTTGAAACGAAATTAAGGATCAATAAATAAATACTGAAACAAACAAATATGAAATTACATTTATTGATTATGACTGATTTTATTTGACATGCACAACACGGATGATGGGACAGATGCACACAGCTGCGCGCTGTTTTGGACAGGTTCCTGTTAACCGCTAACATAGTAATCTATTCACATAATGTTTTCTCTCTTAAAATGTAAGCGAGTGTAAATGTCAGCATTATCATATACGTGTAAAGAATTGAAGTCTGTCATGTGAAACAAGAGCTTATTGATGCAGTTCAGTCTGTCTGCTATTTTATTCTATCCCTTAACGTTACTCCTGATCGGAGGCTTCCGGAAATATTTAGTTTATACGTAGATTTAGACTTCAACTAAGTTTAATGGTGCAACGCAAAAATATTTAGTAGTGCATAAGTTGTAACTTAGTGCCCATTTATGTCAAAACTAGGCTAGTTGTAACTTGCGCACAGCTGGTGCAACCGGCCCCTGGATACTGCAGGTCAGGAAAGCTATCCGTTCCTTTATTGATACACGTGAAAAGCACCCCGGGGGCATTATAGGGATCTGTTATGTTTAATCTATTAAGCTTTGCCATGTACAGGTCTATGCCTTTTGGGTTAACCCTCTGGAGTCTGAGCTGTTTTGGGGCCCTTTAGAAGTTTTGACATGCTCTGACATTTGTGCTTTTTTCAGTTGCTTATAAACACATTAATGACAAAAGTGTAATACACTGTATTCAGCACAAACTGGGCTACCATAATATGTGAGCAACATGTATGTACATGCTTGTATTTTTGAGAGAATAATGTGTATGCGTGGTTTTTGAAAAAACTAAAATTTTTGTTTTAAAATTAAGGCCTCAAAACACACAATAGATATGTGTCCACAAGACTTTAGACTAATGGGTGATGTTGCCTAGAGTTTTTGCTTCAAACTGATGTGAGAATCATTGTGCCTACTTACTCCCACAACACAATATATTGATTTACATTTTGTAAGACACTTTTTCTTTACAAAGGCCGTATGCGAAGAGGCGTGAATGATCATGAATAATGCTGTGATTCACACCTGAGAGAACAAAAGAACCGCATAATGAGCCGCATAATGAATGAGCCTCAGGTGTGTGACTGAGAGCTAAGCAACAGGACAAAGGAAATATATTTTGTTGTAGTTTATTTAGAATGTAGGCACATTACAAAGGCCTATTATATTTTAAATTATCAAAAGATTTGACTACACTGCAAAAAATGCTCTTCTTACTTAGTATTTTTTCTTGTTTCCAGTCCAAATATCTAAAAATTCTTAAATCAAGATTCATTTACTAGATAAGTAAAATTTTCTATGGGGTAAGAAAAATAATCTTATTTCTGTTTGGGACAGACACAAGAAACAAGATTTCAATCAGAAACAAGACTATTTTTCTTCCCCATTGGCAGATCATTTTGCATGTTTTAAGCAAACACTCACTTCATTTTGATTTTACTTTCAACAAAACAAGAAAAAATATCTTATGTCATTTTATTTATATAGTAAATGCATCTTAATTTAAGAATTTGTAGATATTTAGACTAGAAACAAGACAAAAACACTAAGAGCAGCATTTTTGGCAGTGTACAATTTTTTGTTATTTATTTATTTTTTTTTTTAAATAAGTCTCATGCTAAAAAAACAGTAACATTGTGAAACTGAACACAATTCAGTATTTAGTAAATACAAATAACTGAATAATTGGTAATGATGAATGTTATAAGTAAAGTATTTGGGATTTAAATGCAATGCAATTATGATTTCAAAGAGTATAGGGTGAATTCAGGTTGATTGGGACACTTTTTCCCCAGTCATTTCAATGGCAAACATTTTCTGAATCATTTGATTTTGTAAACTATTCGATACACACAATACTCAAATATCATTTCAAGCGTTGGTTCATTTATGAGACATGCGTGCAATGCATGATCACGCCAGCGCTACGGCTATTGTCTGCTATGCTTATTATTATTATTAAATAAGAAGCAAATATATTAAAAACACTGATTAAAATTAAGATACAATTTATACAAAACGAAATTCACTTTAAATAAAGGCTTTCTACAAAACAAAACTTAATGAAGTGGTCAAAATCATTTCTGACACACTCCATGTCTTCTGATATATTGCGTATCAAATGATGTGTCCTTTATTACTCGTGCTGTTCACTTTTCACAATCAACATATATTAAATTAAAAAAATACCATTAGGCTATAATATTTAAACATCAATATGAAACAAAATACGTTTTACTGGTACTATATTTATAGCATCTGAGCAGACATTTGCTAATAAAAGCTGTACTGATGTGACACTAGGCTATTTTACAGTAAACACTTCATAATCTGTCCAAAACAGGCCAAAGAAATCTTGTCTAAACAGTCTTACGTCTATGACATTTTATGTTGCAACAGGATTCATATTTAAACGGACTTTTTGCGTTTAATATTCACAGAAAACTAACAGAATAAACTTACCTCACAATCAGCGGCTGAATCCGTTGCTCTTAGAAATAAACCGTTTTCATGAGGTAAATTATTCCAGGATTATTCCTCAACGCGTCTCAAAACGATGTAGCTAAAGTATAGCACTACACTTGATGTGTTTATTTGAGTTGATGTGGGCGTTGACTGTGCTCTCGCGTGGATCGGTCAGTATTTGAATCTCAAAAGAACGCGCGCTCCGTGGGCGTGGCGCATTAGCGGACAATGAGACGATAATGAGACACTCGCGAACGACTGACATCTCTCTCTTTTCAAACAGATTACATAAACACAGAATATTTGTTTTCGATTTTATTTACATTATTTAAAACCTGACATTGCAACGTTTCTTTAGACATATGTCTCATGTTTGTGTGACAAGTGTTCACTAAGTTAGAGTTCCTTTTCTGAAGACTTTCTGAATGAACGTCTTTGAGAGAGAGGCTGCAGATCGCGCATCATGTTTGTTTTCTTTAGTTTGCAAAAAGCACAACAATCTGTTTTTATTGTGACTGTACACAAAAAAAAATAGAAACTTAACATATTATAATGATGTATAACACTTGCCTGAATTATAAAAATCGACAGAGTTATTTGAGTCTCTTTGGCACTGATAAGAAAAAAAGCGAGTTGATCACACCGGCGTGACGGCCGACTCCAGGGGGTTAAAGCCAAGAGCACGTCACTGAAAAATCCTCTACGGGAACATATTAGGCAGTTAATGGAACGGGATGCCACGAGCAGACAGACATCTGAAGTCAAACCCACAGCTGAGTCAGAGCAGCTCAACACTGGCAGAACAGTCTGGAGTCTCTTTCCCAGCGGCCCCAGGGGCTCCGAGACTGAAGGGCCATGACATGTTCCAGTTCTCTTCATAACTGGTATGGGAAAAGAAGCCTTATCCTCATGTCTTTATATGAGAAAGAATGCACGCTGGGAGCTGATAATAAATCATTTTTAACTGTTCTGCCACTGTTCATTTTAATAATAAAAAATACCTAAACTTAACAACTGCCTTACTAACTATTTATAATCAATAATTACGAGCTTATTGAGACAAAAGTCGTAGTTAATAGTGAGAATTGGATCCTAATCTAAAGTGACAAATAGTTTGGAAACATTACTATTTTTAAGTCTCTTCTCTTCTATTTCTTTGATGCAAAGCTGAGTTGTCAGCATCATTACTCTTCAGAGTCTTCATGATCCTTCATGAAATTAGTCTTCAGAGTCACATGATCATTCAGAAATCATTCTCGTCTGTTTGATCAGACCACATGGGCCAGCCTTTGCTCCCCACGTGCATCAATGAGCCTTGGCCACCCATGACCCTGTCGCCGGTGCACCACTGTTGCTTCCTTGGAGCACTTTTGATAGATACTGACCACTGCAGACCGGGAACACCCCACAAGAGCTGCAGTTTTGGAGATGCTCTGACCCAGTCGTCTAGCCATCACAATTTGGCCCTTGTCAAACTCGCTCAAATCCTTACGCTTGCCCATTTTTCCTGCTTCTAACACATCAACTTTGAGGACAAAATGTTCACTTGCTGCCTAATATATCCCACCCACTAACAGGTGCCGTGATGAAGAGATAATCAGTGTTATGAACTTCACCTGGTCATAATGTCATGCCTGATCAGAGTATATACAGACCCGATCCCAAAAAAGTTGGGACACTGTACAAATTGTGAATAAAAAAGAATGCAATAATTTACAAATCTCATAAACTTATATTTTATTCACAATAGAATACAGATAACATATCAAATGTTGAAAGTGAGACATTTTGAAATGTCATGCCAAATATTGGCTCATTTTGGATTTCATGAGAGCTACACATTCCAAAAAAGTTGGGACAGGTAGCAATAAGAGGCCGGAAAAGTTAAATGTACATAAAAGGAACAGCTGGAGGACCAGTTTGCAACTTATTAGGTCAATTGGCAACATTATTGGGTATAAAAAGAGCCTCTCAGAGTGGCAGTGTCTCTCAGAAGTCAAGATGGGCAGAGGATCACCAATTCCCCCAATGCTGCGGCGAAAAATAGTGGAGCAATATCAGAAAGGAGTTTCTCAGAGAAAAATTGCAAAGAGTTTGAAGTTATCATCATCTACAGTGCATAATATCATCCAAAGATTCAGAGAATCTGGAACAATCTCTGTGCGTAAGGGTCAAGGCCGGAAAACCATACTGGATGCCCGTGATCTTCGGGCCCTTAGACGGCACTGCATCACATACAGGAATGCTACTGTAATGGAAATCACAACATGGGCTCAGGAATACTTCCAGAAAACATTGTCGGTGAACACAATCCACCGTGCCATTCGCCATTGCCGGCTAAAACTCTATAGGTCAAAAAAGAAGCCATATCTAAACATGAACCAGAAGCGCAGGCGTTTTCTCTGGGCCAAGGCTCATTTAAAATGGACTGTGGCAAAGTGGAAAACTGTTCTGTGGTCAGACGAATCAAAATTTGAAGTTCTTTTTGGAAAACTGGGACGCCATGTCATCTGGACTAAAGAGGACAAGGACAACCCAAGTTGTCATCAGCGCTCAGTTCAGAAGCCTGCATCTCTGATGGTATGGGGTTGCATGAGTGTGTGTGGCATGGGCAGCTTACACATCTGGAAAGGCACAATCAATGCTGAAAGGTATATCCAAGTTCTAGAACAACATATGCTCCCATCCAGACGTCGTCTCTTTCAGGGAAGACCTTGCATTTTCCAACATGACAATGCCAGACCACATACTGCATCAATTACAACATCATGGCTGCGTAGAAGAAGGATCCGGGTACTGAAATGGCCAGCCTGCAGTCCAGATCTTTCACCCATAGAAAACATTTGGCGCATCATAAAGAGGAAGATGCGACAAAGAAGACCTAAGACAGTTGAGCAACTAGAAGCCTGTATTAGACAAGAATGGGACAACATTCCTATTCCTAAACTTGAGCAACTTGTCTCCTCAGTCCCCAGACGTTTGCAGACTGTTATAAAAAGAAGAGGGGATGCCACACAGTGGTAAACATGGCCTTGTCCCAACTTTTTTGAGATGTGTTGATGCCATTTTTCCCTTAAAATGATACATTTTCTCAGTTCAAACATTTGATATGTCATCTATGTTGTATTCTGAATAAAATATTGAAATTTGAAACTTCCACATCATTGCATTCTGTTTTTATTCACAATTTGCACAGTGTCCCAACTTTTTTGGAATCGGGTTTGTACATACACACATACATAAATAATCCATTACATTGCACATATTTCATTTTAACCTAGAATCAGCACAGAAAGCGCAGAGTAAGTCTGTAAATTCTCTGCTCTTTGAGGATTTGGCAGACGCGTCGAGCTGAGGGAGGTAAAACCTCAAGCTATCATCGAGGGTGAATGCACTCTGTCACATTGACAAGTCTCAGGGCTTCAATAAAAATCATTCCACTACAAAACATGACCTACTGATGAAAACATCTCCACACGTCTCCTGTAAATCTCATGTAAATCTCCTGTGCATCTTAAAGAGATGTGTGACAGAACTGTTTTACAGATATATGCAGCTTAAAGGAATCGTAAATGAAAAATCTTGATTTACTCGCCCTCAAGTTGTTCCAAACCCATATGACTTTGGGGAAACACGAAAGGAAATATTCTGATTAATGTTCTAGTTCTGTGAACTGGATTAAACAATTAATTCATAAGAGTCAACTCAAAACAACAATTCATTCACAAATTGGACATCTCTGCTTCCGAGGATTTTCAGTTTGTGTTCCACAGAAGAATTAAAGTCATACAGGTTTAGAATGAAATGCGGGTAGATGATGACAGAATTGTCATTTTTAAGGGAACTATCCCCTTAAAAGATGAAAAGCTAGGTTAACAACATCTTAATCCCTGCTTTTAAGAACATATTTAAAGGATTTGCTCACAATAAACCACATAAGCCATGAGGAGTGACAGTAAGAACTGAGATTACCTCAGTTTTGAGCCCCAAAGAACACAACAGTGGGGTTCGAGAAGAAAAAGCCTATTTGTTTTCTGCATAGGGAAATGAATTTTTAGTGCTAATGTTTAATCCCTTCCGGACAGACCTGCCATGATCTCTGAGGCTGTTCGGTGATGTTTGTGTAGAAGCCACAGCTCAGTGTGGAAGAATCAGGGATGAGCGGCATTAACACAGCCCATTAAGCAGAGCGTCGAGTGCAGCTCAACGAAGATCACGGGAACAACAACACAACTGCATGACTGGACATCAGGAAGACACAGATCAGCTGCTTTTAGTGGAGCTATATGAAAGCAAAGTGCATACCATATACTCCCATCAGTAGGGCGCTATAATTTCCACAATGTTAAAAACGTGGACGAAATCGCGGAATCCAGCCATAAACACGAAATTTGTCACATTTCTGATGAATAAATCAAAAGCAGGCCAGTACACTTAAATCAAATCACGATATAGACTAGTGTCTGTGAATATTAAACTGCAAAAAGACTATTTAAAAATGAATTCTGCATGTTCTGCGTGAATGAATGGTGCAGTTTCATTTACCACACACACACACACTGAAGCACGCGTGATGCTCGTGGTGTTTTCAGCCTCTGCCGCCTCACTATATGAGGACATGAATGCACGAACTTCATCTCCAGAGCCGCTCTGAGAGTCACTTCATCAGCATTTTACTGTTTCATTTGAGAAAATCTATCGTCATATCATAAACACACAGGAACTCAAAGCTCTTCACGGCAACCCGTCAAAATAAAAGTCTGGTTTAACTTGAAATTGTGACGGAAGTATATTACTGTTGTACAGTAGAATAACAATAATAATAATAATAACTAGGAGGAGTTCGAAAAAGTAGGATTTTTGGCGGGAAAATTGCCACTACAGAAAATTGAATCGTCTTGAGCCACAGAATCAGAGGAAAAAGAGTTTTGTTCCTAGCCCATACGGTTCAAAAGTTATTAGCATAAATGTAAGTGCAACTTTGGACAGTTGGTGGCGCTAGAGGGATTGAGTTAGACACTCCAAATTTGCTATGGTGACAGTTGAGACTGTCCTCTATCTGTGTGCCAAATTTTATAACTTTCCCGCAAGCGGTTCTATGGGCTGCCATAGACTTCCATGGCGGAAGAAGAAGAGGAAGAAGAATAAGAACGCTAATGTTTACAATAGGTGCCTCCGCACCTTCGGTGCTTGGCCCCTAATAATAATAATAATAATAATAATAATAATAAATTATTATGAAAACTTTATTTTTTAAAGGAATAATCATTTCAAATTAAATTAATGCTTATGCCTTCATTTTATTGCCAGAAAAAAAAAAAAAAAAATTATTGTTTTTATGAATACAATTAATTATTAGACATGCTTTATGACTATTAAATTTAAATCAGACCATTAAAATGAAATCCAGATAACTTAAAACAGAAAACACAGAATTTGGTAAAAAAAAAAAAAAAAAAAAAATGGAATTTGAGAAAAACAAATTTATTTCATAGGGTCAATGTGATTTTTGTTAAACTCTTAATAAATTGTATATTGTGCTTGTTTATTTTTTTTGCTTTTTTCCTCACTTTATTCTTAATTTGATGCTTGTATTGTGCCCTGAGATGCTTATGTGCTTTTCCTTAATAAAAAAATAAAATAAAAAAAGTAATTTATTTCTGTGATTCAAAGCGAAATTTTTAGCATCATTACTCCAGTCTTCAGTAGCTGCGTTTACATGGCTACACAATCTGACTAGTAGCACAGTCAGAATAAAAGAAACATCTGACTGAAATTTAATTTGGATTGTAAGGGGTGGTTTAAACCCTTTCGATAGGACATGTAAGCATAGATGAAAACCGAAACCGTTCTGCGCATGTGCAATGACATAGAAATTGCGTAATGACGTATGACGTACGGAACGAGCTGTTGTTGTTGACTATAGTGTTATAAATGACTGCCGTGTCAATCTAATATTCTCCTTCCACTCATCGTATGTAAAGTAGTGCAAGACAACATTGCCCCACGTCTCGCTTTGGACTCTCATAGACGCCTTGTTTTGGACTTCATGTGCTCGTCTCCTAATAGGGACCCTAAACAGATAAATATAAAGTCAGCTTTTTAAAACAAAGAAAAGTAGTAGTGGTTGGAGGATGGTAAGTATGTGCCAGCAGCAGGAAACTCTGTATATCCGTGCAGTGTGCACATCATAAGATCAAATACGATTTAGTGTGACGTCAAAGCTTGTGACATAAACACGCACATAAACCTGATCACTTTATTTAGTGTTCATGTAAACAGTATGCTCAGATTCATAAGTCGGAATGATTTAATTCCAATTGAAACAAAAGATGTAACGTAGCTAAGAGTCACATGATCCAGAAATCATTTTAATATGCTAATTTGCTGCTGATTATCAATGTTGAAAAAAGTTGTGCTGCTTCATATTTTAGTGGAAACAGTGATGCATTATTTTCAGGATTCTTTTATGAATAGAATGTTCAAAAGAACTGAATTTATTTGAAATAATTTTATTTAATTTATAATTTTATAAATGTTTGTATTTTATTTTTACATGTATTTTACTATCAGTGTCTTGTTGATTTTTATTTATTTATTTTTATGTGTATTGGCAGCTTTACCAAGACAAATTCCTTACGTTTGTGTGTGTATGTGTATGTATGTGTGTGTGTGTGCCTGATTGTTAACATTGTAACATACATACAACATATAAATGTCTTTACTGTCACCTTTGATCAATTTAATGTGTCCTTGCTGAATAAAAAAATATTACTTTCTTTTATAAAAATGAAATCTTACTGACCCTAAACTTTTGAACGGTACTGTGTATTGTAGGCATTCAGTTTTGCAATGTGTCTAATCTATAATATAGTCTCCCACGTCCCGCCACATCAGGATGAGAGTTTGCAGGCGGTGAATGAGAATCAGAGGAACTATTAACCCCCCACAACTCTATGAGGACAATGACGACGGGTCAGTAGTTCAGCCGGGCCTCGGTCTATTCATCTACACACAAAACTGTGTGAGACCCTACTTAGAGCTGAAACATACAAACACTCACAACGGGCACTTCATGGGGTCCAAGCATGGGAATTGAGCGATTCTTTTCTCAATGAATCCTTTAACCATTCTTTTGTATACAAATCCAGGGTTTCGCAAACCGGATTCTCCCTGAAAATCAGCACAGAAAAAGTCTGTAGATTCTGCATAAACGTGCATGAGTCATTCCAACACACTGATAAACTGACATACTGTCCGTTCCTGTTTCTCTAACAACAGCGTAAGGTTTTGCAGTTCAACCTCCCATGGCAGCTCTGAGCCAAGATATCCGTGTAATCCTGATCAGGGAATGACATCACTCCCGTTCCCTGCCAAATATGAGGTGGCCTTATTTGTTTAGCTTTTTTTGTCCCCCTTTTCTTTTATTCTCGTGTTTCACAGACGTATCCAAGGTCATGGACACCGGCACGCTACACTCGGGATTTTGGAGGAGAAATAGGGGAAATGAGACGTGCTTTACTAACCAGAGCTCTGGATGCCAATTGACCAGCTGGGAATGAAAGGAAAGTGATCAGGAAGTGAAGTCACATAGCCAGAATATTTTATATTATATATTTTTATATATTTTAAATATTACACAGTTTTGAAACATTACTATTTTTATGTTTTTGAAATAAGTCTCTTATGCTCACCAAGGCTGCATTTATTTGATCAAAAATACAGAATTTTTTTTAATTTACAATTTAAATTTTGCTATTTTGCAATTTAAAATAATGGTTTTCTATTTTAATATACTTAAAAATGTAATTTATTTCTGAGCTGAATTTATATCAGCCATTACTCCAGTCTTCAGTGTCACATGATCCTTCAGAAATCATTCTAATATGATGATTTAATATCAATGTTTTATCATTTTTTTATAACCTGTAATCATTTTTCAGGATTCTTTGATGAATAAAAAGTATTTAAAAAAAATAACAGCATTTATTTAAAATAGAAATCTTTTGTAACAATATACACTAGCGTTCAAAAGATTAGGGTCAGTAATCTTTTTTTCTTTTGAAAGAAATTCATATTTTTATTCATTGATGTGTTAAATTGATAAAAAGTGATAGTAAAGATTTATATTGTTAGAAAAGATTTGTATTTTGAATAAATGCTGTTCTTTTTAACTTTTTATTCATCAATAAATCCTGAAAAAAGTATCACAGGTTATAAAAAAAATACTAATCAGCACAACTGTTTCCAACATTGATTATAAATCATCATATTAGAATGATAATGTGACACTGAAGACTGGAGTAATGATGCTGAAAATTCAGCTTTGCATTATATTTTAAAGTATATTAGAATAGAAAACCATTATTATAAATTGTAATAATATTTCACAATATTACTGTTTTATTGTATTTTTGATCAAATAAATGCAGGCTTGATTAGCAGAAGAGACTTTAAACCTATTAAAAATAGGTATGTTTCCAAACTTTTGACCGGTTATATTATACAGGATTAGACAGGAAGAGACTGTCTGACCACCATCAAAAAATATAAATGTTTAGCTCATTTACTCCCAAAAAAGCTTGAATGGATGATGTAAAAACCCTGAATAGACTTGGTCTGTTGTCTGACTCTGACATCACATAAACAAAAGAGTTTTGAAATGAGATCTGTGATCATTATGCAAAGGAAATTGAATGCTGTGACATGTTAATGTGTTGTAGTGAATCCTGTCATTATCTCTGCGCTGCTGCTGTTGATTTTGTCTCGGGGTGTGACGGCTACCTGCCAGATTTCTTCCTCAATGCATTAATCTTTGACAGAAAACACAGCAATAATTCATCTTACAGAATGTAATAAGATTTAAAAGGCTCATGACATGAGGAATTACATTTTCCTGCTCAAACTTCACGTTCCAAAACTTCCAAAAACCTTCTGATGTGAGGCTGGCAATAACATTTGAACATATAACCAGAGGACTGCCAACATTTACATGAATACGTCTTGAATCTGTCACAATGTGAGGCCGTTTACACAGAAGTCATACAGATACAGGAGTAAAAAAAAATGCCTGTTTAATTCTAATGATCAGAAGAAAAAAATGTTGGCTATAAAATAAATAAAAATATTAATAAAAAAATAACATCCCATTTAATTCTAATGATCAAAAAAAAAGAATGGAAAATTGTCCTAAGAAAACAAAAAAAGTGGGCAAAAAAATTATAAAATTTTAAAATAATAATAAATAACAGCCCATTTAATTCTAATGATCAGAAATAGAAAGGAAATTGTCATAATATATGAATGAAACCTGCAAAAACAATAATTAAATATGCAAATAAATAAATAAATCCGCTAAAGTCTACATAAATAAATATATAAATAAATGTGCAAATAAATACATAAATCCATATATTCCTGCATAAATAAATATATAAATAATTAAATGTGCGTGGAGAGAAATAATTAAATAAATAAAACGAATGTTGGGGGGAAAAAAATAGCTAAACTAAAATTTTCCCCCCTTTCAACCGTTTATTCATTTTTGAATGTAGCTCGGTATTTATTTTTCCTTGGCCTAACATGCTAAAGAGGAGGGCGTCAACAGCCATCAGCCAATGGTGGCGTACAGACCGCCTTCTGATGTTTGATTGACACCCCCTCATTAGCATGTTACGCCAAGGAAAAATAAATACCGAGCTACATTCAAAAATGAATAAACGGTTAAAAGTAAAAAGGTCGACTTTCAGTTTAGCATTTCCTTTAAAAATTGTATTTATTCCCCCCAACATTCATTTTATTTATTTAATTATTTATCTCCTCACACATTTAATTATCTATATATTTATTTATGCAGGAATATGTGGATTTATGTATGTATTTATTTGCACATTTATTCATTTATTGTTTTTGCAGGTTTTGTCCTCCATAATAATAAAGGTGGGCTAAAAAAAATAATAATAAACATGGATGGTAATATTTTAATCAGAGCTTGGGATAATCAAATTTTTATTTGGGATAAATAAAAAAAAGATTAAGAGCTTAAAAATGCTAGGTCAGTTCTTGATTATGTTTTTGTATGTAAGAATATAGGATGCTGTACTGTCTTGTCAATTTGTACAGTTTTTTTTACTGTAGCACAGAAAACATATTGCAACCGATGTACAAGTGAACATTTGTCCTGTACACTTTTTTTAAAGCATGTGGTGTTTTCTACTGACAATATTCAAGGAACATTTAATTGTGTTGTTTGTGATTTTCAGAGCTTTGATAACGCCTCTCATATAGAGTAAGTAAGGCCTTATATATTATAGCTAACAGTATTACACATTGGTATGTAGTGTTGAAAAACTCAAATATATAAAACTTAAAATGTTTTATATTAAATAAGCAAATCAATTATTAATACTTCACAAATTTGGAGCTTCATATTATTTGGCACTCAAAGGAAAAGATCACATTATTTATTATCTAACGAATGATAGTCATCAATGCATTCATGTTATGAAATAAGTAGTTCAAACACTACATTCTGATTAAATAAGCCACATCACCTCTGGTTTGCTTAGTTGGGGACACTTAATGTTCGACAATATTATTGATCTGACTGCACTGACACTATTGGATGAGAACTGAACGGAGCTGGACGATGACGTCACTGTTTTCCACAGAACTGCTTTATAGATGAAATGAACTAATTTAATAATTGATGATCGTTACAGCGGAACTGAATCAACACTGAACTAACGTTTAACTAACAATGACACTGTACAGCAGAAATGAACTCTGCATCATTGAATCAGTTTCCTGTTATCACTGTAAAGCTGCTTTGAAACAATCTGTATTGTATAAAGTGCTATATAAATAAAGGTGGCTTGAATTGACATTTAAAGCAGATGTAAACTCATTAGATATTCATATGCCCATCTGTGTTGTGACTCTGCAACCTGCATTTACATCAATGCATCGTCACAACTACATCAGTTTCATTCAATGAAGCCGTCTACACTGGAACTGACACACAGCTTGTAGAGTAGACAAGAGTAGTTTCTGCTTAGTGTCAGATTTTTTAATAAAAACTTTTTGGATACCGCAGTATAAATGGCATAGAAGAATCTCTACCATTGCGTGGTTCACTCTGGCCAGACTGAGCTCCAAGTAAACAAAGTTTAAAAATACACAAAGAAATCATTTGAGGAGGACCTGCTCAAGAACCAGAAGCCTCTGAACACCCAAGAGGCAGCTATTAGCTGGGCGTTGCTGTAACCGCACACACACACACACACAGTGTCTTTGAGGTTTGGGAGTTCAGGTGTGTCCTCACGTGTCCCAGCCCAGCTCTCACATTACCAGACATGCAGAATAACAGCTCCATGGGAATGGACATGAGTCAGGGCCGTACTGACGACGGCTGTTTACAAGACCTTGGCAGGCAACAGGCGGCAAACTCACTTTCAACCTCTCACCTTTCCTTTTTATTCTTTCACTCTCTCTCCTAGTCATTCATTGGCCGTCGGTGCATATTATTGCGCATGGTCCAATGGGACTAGGTTGCATGCATCACTAGATTTGCCAAAGTTTGACAGGTTAGTGGCATCAAATCACAAGCAAAATAAGTGCCACATGACCACAAAACATTGCATGGGTTATTTGGTCTTGTGTATAAATCTAAATTACGAATTACTTCCAGTTCACTAGAAATGGAAGTGCATTGTGTCTACTGCTCACTTCAAAAAAGTCGGCCATCCAGATATACAATATTATTGTGCACAGGCATATTGTACAAAACTACTAGGAGCAGTAGGCATAACAGCACAAACACCAAAGATGATTCTCAGAATGTTTTTGCATGTATATCCATCTGAAAAGACCAGCTTAGTCTGCCAAAAGTATGAAGCAAGCACAAAATAAAGCCTATTTTAGGACATTTAAAATATTTGGATGCATTATGGTAATGAGTATTTGAGAGGAAACTGTGCTGAATTGTCATGAAAATAATTAATGACAAAAAAAACATTAGTTATCAAATAGTCTTGGGTTAAGGGTTAGGGTTAACGACGTACGAAGAACGGAGCCCTGGACAATTTTTCCAAACATCTCACCAACACAGATCAATCTCTAGGTACTGGATGGTCAATGTAAGTAGGGCATTATGGGAAGGCTGGTCCAGCTGTCTCTCACCTGTGGTCCTCATTGGTTTCTCAGGTCATCTGAACTAATAGTGTGTTTTAGGGGCTCACACACACACCTGTGTCTCCCTGTCTGTGCAGACATGTCTGTCAACAAACTATCTCTGAGACGGCGTCCCTGAAAACCACTCTGACGCAGACGAGATACAGGTACAGCATGACGTTAAAGGCCACAGCTGGGTGGAATTTTAGGAATCATGGGTGGAATTTTCCAAGAGGTTTTCTCTTTATTATCCTTGGATCAGTGGTCTGAATAACAGGGAATGGTCAGGTGTAAAATAAAACCATTCAGATCCTGAAATATCTTGGGTAAAATCAAGGCTGCAGACACACTTTCGTGTCAGCCATCAGAATACACATAATTATCTTAAAATGGTTTGCTAAATTTAACAAAATTATGCTAGTACTTCACCAAATGCATATGCATCAGATTTTATCTATACTGTTTATACTGGGGGTAAACGTAATTTGCTTGGTTTGGAGCTATTTTGGTTGGCGAAATAGAGCAAAAACAGACAATATTTTGTCTAAAATGTAACTCACAATATTAACTTTTTGTTTATTGAACTGAGGAATAAAATCAATATCACATTTGCAACTGTGCAGATATTCAGGAAAAACCGCATACCTGCTTGTGTGATATTGCTTAACTATATCATATAGGTCTGGTTTAGGGCTTAGATTAAGCCAGGATTAGGCCTTAGTTCAGTTAGGACATTTAAGTAGCTTTTATAAACATGAAAAAACTAGTGTGCAGACAAAACAATGGCACTGACATATTTTAAGATATGCCAGTGCAAGTTGCTTTCAGTTAAAACAGCTCAAACATGCATTTTAGTCTGGGACTAGACTTAAGCCTTGTCTGTGAAAACGGGATAGAAATATAGGACAAAAAGGAGTCATTTGGGGTCATTTTAACCGCATTTACTAAGCTAAATCATGTAGTGAAAGTGCTCTCTCAAGGCAGTTTTGTTTGTTTTTTTGCAGAGTGAGTGACATACTTTATAATGTCAACTTCCACATCATTAAAACAACAATTGCGATATTATCGTATTCATATCACACATTCCTACCGACCACCCCTGATGCTTTTGACAAAATGCTGCTGGGAAAGGAAGCAAGAAAACCGGGCGTTTCAAATAGTTTGGTTTTCCCTGCCTGCTTAATATTTCACTAAACGGCCGATCTGATCCCCCATAAAGAGGCCCAGAGATGATTAGAGCGAACGGACCAAAGTCCGAACAGACCAGAGAGATTCAGGCTTCAGGTTTCAGCTCTCACATGAAAAACAAAGATATGAGACTCCTGAGTAAATGTGCTTGAAGAATGCTTGAAGGGAAATTAATATCCTGTCCACAGGCTGACCTGGAATCTCAACTATTCGGAGAAAATTTATTGTGTTTAGACGAGAATTAGACGATGTTAGATGAGAACATGAGAGGAAAAGCAGTGGATTTCACACTGTCAGCATGTCACCGCTATTCTCCATCCATCAAGAAGTAGAAAAGATCTCAACAATTTCGGCAACCGGAAATATTTAGTAGCTACATATGATGGTATTTTGACCAGGTAAGAACTTGTGAAGAGCTTATAAAATGTGTAAAGGAGTCAAAACAGCGTCAGGAATCCCTCCATCTGCTGCGAGGAGACGTGATTCTGACGCCTGTACCGAACTGTGATGGACAACATCACGACTATGACGAGAAAAAAACTGGTGTGCTTGAGCTTTCTGTCCTTTTTAGGGTCGCATCTTGTGACACCATGTCCCGTTTTTGGTTCGTTTACATGTCTTCGGTCCGTGTTGCGTTCATATTTCATTTGTACCGCACCAGAGCTTGTTTGGAAGCGGACAGAAACCCATCTTTTCAGCATCTCGGTCCGCTTGTTTGGTTCGCATGGCAGCGTTCACACTTATTCAAATGAACCGCACTAACAAAGCAAATCGCACCAGGATATTCGATTTAATCGAACCAAACACGCCAAGTGTGAACACACCCTAAATGCTGATATTTCAACAATTAAATAGATTATATTAAAACTGCCTTGTGCAATTTAAATGTTTGTATACAACTTTTTATTTGAGTGCTGATTAATTAATTGATAATTAAATAATTAATTAAAAGAAAGAAAATTTGATTATTAAATAAATACATTTATTTCAGGTTTCAGTTTTCACTGTTTTAGTAAACAATTAATTTCAGTGCATCACTAGCTAAGACAAAAACTTGCAATAAAATAAAAATAATTCATTGACAATTACCATCGCACACCTGTTGGTAATAGATGGGTGTGTAGGAAAGTCATATCAAAAGTTAAAGGAAATCCCGCACACTATCGATACTTGCAAAAGATATCAAAAACTTTTTATTAGCAACGTTTCGGTCTCATGACCTTCATCAGGCATATACACATATGTGATGTTATAATTGTTTTTTTTTGTCATGTGTTATTTATTTACAATTGTTAATGTAACTATATATATATATATATATATATATATATATATATATGTATGAGATATTGGGGTGCTAATGATTTTGCTAATGATATATTCAGTCATTGAGCATGATTACTAATCAATGGATCCCTGCAGTGATTGGTCATGTTATCTTTTTAAATGTGATGGAGTTTGAGTAATATGTGTATATGCCTGATGAAGGTCATGAGACCGAAACGTTGCTAATAAAAAGTTTTTGATATCTTTTGCAAGTATCGATAGTGTGCGGGATTTCCTTTAACTTTTGAAATAAAACAAAAATAAAAAGAGATTTCAATATGAACTCACATATGAACTCAAATATTTCTCACTACATTGCAGATAATAAAAAAAATAAGAATGGTAAAAGTTCCAAGTCTATTATAGTTATGAAGTAATCAATTGAAACTATTTGCAAATAGTATTTTATTTTAAATTATGCACACATTCACTCTTATTCGTATGTCTAATATGTAAAACTGCAAAACGTGTCTTTTCACATTCGGTTACGAATTACATAATTCATGTAAATAGTAGCATATTTTCGATTCAAAACAGTGACATTTTATCAAAAAGTTGAGTAGTTTGCATCACTGGATATAACTGACGCTCACTGAACATTTCTACCGTAAAACAGTTGTCAAATGTTAAATGTTTAGCTACGTACATCTTACTAAGCACTCTAAAAGTGTTGTGTTGATGCTCGTCTTCTTTGATTTGATTGGCCATCTCAGTCATTTTGACACTGACGAGCGCTGTTAGACCGGTATGGCAAACCAAATAAAATGTAAACATTTTGTGACGCTAACAACAAACAGAGCGGAGCAGCATCAAGAATATCAAATATTGGGGGGGACAAATATTCCCGTCTTTCCACTAATAAATACTACATATCTGGTCCATTTTGCAGAGCTTAAATTAGCATGTTAACATAGTGCACCCTCACTCTCCTTAGCAAAAACCAGAGCAACCTGAGAACATCAAAGAAAGCGGCGCGTTCCAGGCCCTCAGTAGTCTGGCCACAATCCAACCAATCTGACCGCAACCAACTGTGTCCACTCACACAAAAGCATGCGACATGAGACATGCGCTACCAACTACACACACACACACACACACACACACACGTGCTCAAACACACACACAGCTGAAACAACAGTGCTGGCGAAGCACACACTGACTGCATTCAGGTCACCAGAGGTCACTGCTAGACAGAAACGGCTAAACACTGTCCTCTGCTCCTAATTTATGAATGTTCTCCTGCTGTGGAAAACACACAGTGGTTTTTGGTTTTGTACAGACAGTGATTAAAACGTAGAAGCACTTAACTAGGACATTTGGACCAAATTTTCTGCTGGTAATAACATCCATGTTCACTCAAGACATCAGCAGTCCTGCATTCCTCAGCTCCACAGTGCTGTTACCGGGAAACTTCCCAGAGATCAAACACACTGATCAATAGTTCACGTGTCCGTGTGATCGTTTGTGTAAGGTCATTGCACTACCAGCCAGTACAATAAAAGCAAAAGCACACATCCACAGAAAGTGCAAAGGCCGAGGTCTACAACTCACTGACGATTCTGATTATGTGTGCGAGTCTCCGTTTTTATCCTGTGTTTCTAATTATTAATGGCTGGTTTTCTATGGATGCTTGTTTCCGCCACGGAATAAAAAAATAATAATAATTACGACTTTTTATCTCACAATTCTGACTTTTTTTCTACCAATTGCTGACTTTTCAATTCAGAATTGCGAGATATAAAGTCAGAATTGCGAGAAAAAAACGTTGGAATTGCGAGATATAAAGTCAGAATTGCGACTTTATTTCTCAGAATTGCCATTATGACTTTTTTTTCTTGCAATTGTGAGTTTAGATCACACAATTCTGACGTTTTTTCTCGCAATTCTGACTTTATATCTCGCAATTCTGACTTTAGATCTCGCAATTCTGACTTTAGATCTCGCAATTCTGACTTTAGATCTCGCAATTCTGACTTTATATCTCTCAATTCTGACTTTATATCACTCAATTCTGACTTTATATCACTCAATTCTGACTTTAGATCTCGCAATTCTGACTTTAGATCTCGCAATTCTGACTTTAGATCTCTCAATTCTGACTTTATATCACTCAATTCTGACTTTATATCACTCAATTCTGACTTTATATCACTCAATTCTGACTTTATATCACGCAATTCTGACTTTAGATCTCGCAATTCTGACTTTAGATCTCTCAATTCTGACTTTATATCACTCAATTCTGACTTTATATCTCTCAATTCTGACTTTATATCACTCAATTCTGACTTTATATCACTCAATTCTGACTTTATATCACGCAATTCTGACTTTAGATCTCGCAATTCTGACTTTAGATCTCTCAATTCTGACTTTATATCACTCAATTCTGACTTTATATCACTCAATTCTGACTTTATATCACGCAATTCTGACTTTAGATCTCGCAATTCTGACTTTAGATCTCTCAATTCTGACTTTATATCACTCAATTCTGACTTTATATCACTCAATTCTGACTTTATATCTCTCAATTCTGACTTTATATCACGCAATTCTGACTTTAGATCTCTCAATTCTGACTTTATATCACTCAATTCTGACTTTATATCACTCAATTCTGACTTTATATCTCGCAATTCTGACTTTTTGTATCTCTCAATTCTGACTTTATATCTCAATCCTGACTTTATATCTCAATTCTGACTGTATATCACGCAATTCTGACTTTATATCTCACAATCGTGAGAAAAAAAGTCATAATTGTGAGATAAAAAGTCGCAATTAATATTATTTTTTTTTTAATTCAGTGGCGGAAACAAGCTTCCATAGTTTTCAAACATGTTTGGAGTGAAGCCACCAGTTCACCCACTGTGTAGAGACATTAGCTATAGTTTGGGGACAAAAATGTAAATTAAATCTGAAAAAAAGAATCAGCATTGTGCAGCCAAAACAACTTCACACAAAGACATGATGTGTTAAAAATGGAATGATAAATGATGTTGTTTAGGTCAGAGCTGTTTTAGTGCAGTGATGGAACGGGATTTAAAGGGGTCATGAACTGAGAAATCAGATTTTCCTTGACCTTTTGACATTTCCTTGACCTCTTGAAATAACATCACCTTCCAAAGGATCCCAATGCTAGGAATGTGCTTATTTATTTTCAACAATGTGAATGTCTCAGTTGAGCATTATTTATTTGTATTCGGTGCATTTCACTGTGGATTCTTTGGTAAATCAGTCGCAATTTCGGCGCTGGCTTTGCAAACTTTTACGATATGGACTCGACAGTAATGCCACAACATGTAAGTAAGCGTGTTCATTCTAATGCCTGATCTGTGACCAGTGATTTCTGATATGTAATGATTCATGTAGTCAGATGTTCTTTGTCTATGTGTCAGTAAATCAAACCAGTGACTAAACGCTCAACTTCACATTGTGTCTCTTAGTAGGATGCAAATAATATGTTATTTAAACTGTGATTAATTTATATATAGAAAGCGATAAAAGCTCTCTTTATAATCACTGGAGCTGTCAATCAAACAGCGCGAGTTTATCAGTGACTGAGTTCTGGACTCGCACCAAAACTCCTGTTATAATCAACAAATCTCTTATTTACATTGTGTTTGCACTGTTAGTTATGATGAAAGCATTCGTTAATATGCAGAAATCGACTTGCAATAACGAGATCACAGCATTCATGCGCTCAACATGTCTGTGATCGGCTACAATGCTCATCACTGCAACCTTTCATGCCATGATCGAAATATAATGCCATAATCAACACTTCACGATTAGTTAACCTTGAGAGCTGTAATAGTAAAAAACGTGCTACAAGTTTTCGAGAGAGTTCCACATGTAATACTAGCTATTTCATGCACCCCAGGAAACATTATAAAACAATAAAACAATGCAGTTCATGACCCCTTTAATTCAATGCAAACTCTAAAACAAGCTGGACCTGGGCATTAGAGTTTCTAGATCATAGATGTACCAAGCCAAAAAAAACATGCAACAAACAAACAAAAAAAACCTGCAGACAAACTAGGGCTGAGCGATATAGCTAAATATTTATATCCTAATATTTTGCCAATTGTTGGCAATATTCGATATACAGAATATCTCAATATTTTTTGTATTTGGTCTGACTGTGGCTAAATTTCCATTACAAACTCACATGAATGCAGTCAAATCAGAAATATAAGTCACCAAGCCCTTGTTAAAACACACTGAAAGTCTTTCCAAATGTTTACGAGGTCAAAGGGCAGAGGTTTGGTTGTGGTCCCGCAAAATGCCTCAGGTGAAACTGATTTGCTAGTAATGAACTTAAATGTCAACGTTATGTTCAGATGTGAACCTGGAGATTATGAGGCATCGCAGGTGAACAGTCAGACCTCAGAGGGTTTCCTTCATGGGCTCATAAAACTGTCCCTTCCCATGGTGCACTGCAGTAACTGGAGCACATCTGTGAAGCTGCCAGGGCTCAAGTCCCAGATCAAGATTAAGAGTGGACATTTTGATGCAATCAAATCATCACATACTTCAAATATCAAATAAATATTGAGAGTGATGCTTGACCATGCAAAAGTCACCAAGATTTTTTGTAGGTCTGATCAATCCACATGATTTGAGAGATTATTCAAGTCTGGAAGATGACACACACACTCAACTTTAATATCATGTCATTAACTCTAAGTATGAGCAATATAGGGCCCTATTATTTCTGCAAAGTGAAACATTTGGAATTCAGTCATAAAAATGGAATTTACAGTAAAATACGGAATGTCGCAGAATTTGAAAAATGATGGATGACTAAATCAAAAGTAAGACTAGAAAAGTACAAAACACCACAAACAACGAAGTTGTTTGAAGTTTATGACAAATGTATATTGCTATTGTATAGTAAAATGCACTTCTAAAAGTAATAATAATAACAACAACAATTTACAACATTAAAACATTATTTTTGTTAAGGAATATCACACAAAATAATATTAAGAGATTATTTTCATCCATGTTTATTTATACAGTAAATTCATCTGTTGTGCAGCACAAAAAAAAAAAAATTGAAAATGCAATGTTGTGTTGTAGAAAGGGTTGCAAAGGGGCTGAACATTTCTGGTAAATTTCCAGAAACTTTCCAAACGTTTTCGAAAATTTCCAAAAAATTCTGGAAAGTTTCGAAAAATCCTGGAAAGTCTCCAAAAATTCGGGAAAGTTTCCAAAAAATTCGGTAAATTTTCTGGAAACTTTGCAACCCTAGTTGTAAAGGACCTGTTAAATTTTCAGTTGATTACATTTTAATAGATTTATTAATGAATTCATTTGATTATATCCATTTTTGATGATAAATATTTATTAAAACACAGAATCCAAAAAAAATAAAACACGCAACACAGAATTTGTGTGTCAATTCTGAATACTATTACTTAGATGCTTGCCTCAGAAAACACCACAAATTAATCCTTGGGTCAAATTTAACAAGAACATCGTAATCCATCCAGTAGCTCAAAATCATTAAGAACAGTGACGACGGCTGGAAATGTGACCTTTACAAGCCAGAGAGCTGATCAAAGACTCTGAACACCTTTAAAACTCAAAGCCACTACCGGAATACTTTCAAAACAGGATGAAAAGGACAAAACCACAGACATGTGTCAGATGTGTGCGGAAAGCCCTTCGATGTGGTGTGGAGCAAAATGGAAAAGGATTTTTAAAAAGGCAACCTCATGCATGAACAAAGAAAAATGCATGATCATGTTCACACTAGCTAGAGTGGAAAAAATAAAACGTACACACACACACACACACACACACACACGCACCTACTGAGCATATAAGTTACCGATTTGGAACACTCTACATAAGCATGAAGCGCATAGAAAACTCGACTGAAATAAGTTTAAGCACTTAAATTAAAAAAAATTATTTAAACCTAAATAATATATTTTTTTTTTTTAAATCATAATAAATGACAAAACAACAACAGTTCTAAAAATTCAACTATAATTAAACTATAAAATGAAAACTGAAAATATAAAAATAAAAGCTAATTCAAAATATAAAAAAAACAATGTAAATAATACCAAAATAAGACTGCTAACAATGCAATTACTCCATTAAAGGGGGGGTCTGATGCTATTTCATGCATTCTGACTTATTTACACTGTTAAAGAGTTGATTCTCATGCTAAACATGGCCAAAATTTAAAAAAAATGAGTTGGACGTATGACGGAGTATTTCTGTGCCAAATACACTCCTTCAATTCAAACAGGATTCCTTTTTTTAGAGTATGGCCCTGTATGATGTCATAAAGAGCGGGATTCCTTGATTGGGCACTTCTCCCGCATGACCGTGTACACACACACACACACACACACACACACACATCAACCAGAGCGAGAGCAAGAGCACACTAATCAACGAGCTTTGATCGGTTATGGGAGCCGTCGGCAGCGCTGTCATTTTGTTTTTAGACCACGAAATCAACAATGTGCCAAATCAACAATGAAAGATAACCTTGTTCAGCTTCCCAAATAACCCAGCATTAAGGAAATAGTGGATGCAGTTTGTTTTCCCGGAGTTCTGCAAGTGTGTGTGTTTGTTCCCGGTCATGAGTGGAAACCGCAGGCGGTGAGTGAAACTGCATCAAATGTGTGTGTTTTGTTGGCAATCGGCGTGTAAGTGCATATAATGTGAATAACATGAACATATAGTGAATCGAAAGTTATCCAGGGATAATACCATGATGTATTTTGTGTGTGTGTGTGTGTGTGTGTGTGCGCGCGTGCTTGTGACTATTTAGCTCCGCCCACTGCACGCCTCCACGAGCTCGGCTGTTTTCAGGAAGAATCGGTACAGCGTATCTGTCTTTTATAAATATGATAAAACTAAAGACTCTTCGGAGATATGAAGGATGCAATACTACACTATAGGTACTCAAGATATACACTCACCTAAAGGATTATTAGGAACACCTGTTCAATTTCTCATTAATGCAATTATCTAATCAACCAATCACATGGCAGTTGCTTCAATGCATTTAGGGGTGTGGTCCTGGTCAAGACAATCTCCTGAACTCCAAACTGAATGTCAGAATGGGAAAGAAAGGTGATTTAAGCAATTTTGAGCGTGGCATGGTTGTTGGTGCCAGACGGGCCGGTCTGAGTATTTCACAATCTGCTCAGTTACTGGGATTTTCACGCACAACCATTTCTAGAGTTTACAAAGAATGGTGTGAAAAGGGAAAAACATCCAGTATGCGGCAGTCCTGTGGGCGAAAATGCCTTGTTGATGCTAGAGGTCAGAGGAGAATGGGCCGACTGATTCAAGCTGATAGAAGAGCAACTTTGACTGAAATAACCACTCGTTACAACCGAGGTATGCAGCAAAGCATTTGTGAAGCCACAACACGCACAACCTTGAGGCGGATTGGCTACAACAGCAGAAGACCCCACCGGGTACCACTCATCTCCACTACAAATAGGAAAAAGAGGCTACAATTTGCACGAGCTCACCAAAATTGGACAGTTGAAGACTGGAAAAATGTTGCCTGGTCTGATGAGTCTCGATTTCTGTTGAGACATTCAGATGGTAGAGTCAGAATTTGGCGTAAACAGAATGAGAACATGGATCCATCATGCCTTGTTACCACTGTGCAGGCTGGTGGTGGTGGTGTAATGGTGTGGGGGATGTTTTCTTGGCACACTTTAGGCCCCTTAGTGCCAATTGGGCATCGTTTAAATGCCACGGCCTACCTGAGCATTGTTTCTGACCATGTCCATCCCTTTATGACCACCATGTACCCATCCTCTGATGGCTACTTCCAGCAGGATAATGCACCATGTCACAAAGCTCGAATCATTTCAAATTGGTTTCTTGAACATGACAATGAGTTCACTGTACTAAAATGGCCCCCACAGTCACCAGATCTCAACCCAATAGAGCATCTTTGGGATGTGGTGGAACGGGAGCTTCGTGCCCTGGATGTGCATCCCACAAATCTCCATCAACTGCAAGATGCTATCCTATCAATATGGGCCAACATTTCTAAAGAATGCTTTCAGCACCTTGTTGAATCAATGCCACGTAGAATTAAGGCAGTTCTGAAGGCGAAAGGGGGTCAAACACAGTATTAGTATGGTGTTCCTAATAATCCTTTAGGTGAGTGTATAGCACACACAAATATTGAGTCTATTTTAATTACTAAAATTCTTCATAAAACTATAAAGGGCCAGAATTATGACTATAATTCTATATAATTCTTATTCATACTCATGTTGGGAGTGTGCCTATGATTCCTTAAAATGCGGCCCACGTAGGCAGCTCACTGGTTTTTGGAGCAGTCACAGAGGGAGGAAAAAAAGAGATTGAAGGGCTGAATTTGAGATTGGAGATTGCGTGGGATAATGGCTGTGGTCTTTGGCATCAGGGAAGAGTTTCCATGATCCCTTTCAAACTCCCTGGAGAGCCGCAGCAAGCCAAACCGCCAACATTTGCTCCTCTACCGTGTAGTTTAAATAAGATCAGGGCTTTCTCCTTTACTCATTAAGGTTACAAATCACAGAGGGCCCGTAACATTTAAGGACAAGGCAGACAATACTGAGTCAATATTCCAAAGACACTGACTGTTAAACCTAAGAGTCACATTAGTCAAGAGCTCTGTTTGAGATCTGTTCCAAAAACCTAGTGAGCTGCCTAAGTAGACAGCAATTTAGGGCATCTTAAGCACATTCCAGACACAAAAGCTGCTCAAAAAGGTAGGCAGTCTTCTAAGATACTTCATACTGATCAAATTCTAAAGACTAATAATAATAATAATAATAATAATAATAATAATAATAATAATAACTATATTAGCATCCACACCAGCACACAATGTCGTTCTGTTTATTCTAAGTGTGTTGCAGTTTCTGCCACTTAAAATCCTCGAGCTCTTTAAAGCAACATGGATGCTGATTGCCTGTCATTAATCATTAATCAGCTGGAAAAACTATTTTTAGATCTCTTTATCGTTATAGTTATCGTCGCTGGTGTGAACAGGTCTTGCATGTATCGCTAAAAGAGAAGGTAATGCCAGAATGCATTGTAACGAGCACAGTGTAAATATACTTATATATAATACAAAAAAGTATCAATAAAAATAGTTCACTCTAATGAAAAATGGACTGGCTGGATCTTAGAAACCTTCCAACAGTTCTGTCTGGTATCGGAAGGTACGATATATAGCAGAAGGTTTCATGAATACTTCATAGGCCGTGTGTTTCTGCTGTACGTCTGAACTGAGTTAAACTTCTTTACAGGGACAGGTGGGTTATTAGCTTTAATTCAAATCTCTGCGAGTGAGATTTTATTCACTTTATCAGAGATAGAGTAAAACAATGATAAAACCTCAGGAATGAGGGTAAATATGTCGGGCCTGGGCTTTCACTGGAATACAGACAAAAATGAAAGGGGTCATATGATGCTTTTTAATGTTTTCCATTTCCTTTAGTGTGTAATCTATCTGTTTGTGCATGTATTAGATCTGCAAAGTTACAAAGCTCATAGTCTCACACAAAGGGATTTATTCCATCTAACAGAGAGTGAAAACTGATCCAGACATGCCTAAAACGCATCGATCCAAGTCCAGATATTACGTCCACATCACAAATATTAAATATTTGCATGAAATATTTGAAAAGTTTGTCCCTATCGATCGTCATTTTGATGGCCAATCACAACGCACTGGGTCAGCTGGCCAATCAGAGCACTCTGAGCTTTTCAGAAGCAGGGGCTTTGTAGAAATCAGCGTGTTTCAGACTGGGAATAGAGGTGCTGCAATAATGTACAGTATGTGAAAAACAATGTTTTTTTGAACATTAAAGCATGTTAGCCTAATGTTAACCTATTTTTTTCATTAAAGACAAGTAAACAGTCAGTAGTAAAATAAAAACAAATAATCTAATTACAAGCAAAAGCACAAATAAATACAATATAACAAAGATACAAATGAAATAGACAGTGCTTTTCAGGTTTTTCAGGTCTGACAGTGGTTTGCAGGTACAGAAATTTAATAAAGTAAGCAAATGTGAAATAACACTGCTTAGTCTTCACTGTATAAATTAAACATCGTTATTAATTATTCCTTATCAAAGTTATAAAAGTTATTCAGTCAAGAGCAGTGAGTGATTTTTTCATTGTCCTATTAACATAGACAGCATCATGAATATTAGGCTGCTGTCACTTTAAGAGCGAATGCATGGATCTAATATACTGATACACATGCGTTTACTTTCTCAACTGTTTACATTCACTTAAGACATAACCAACTATGACTACTAGGATACTTTTGACATCATTTTGTGTTAATTTGTCCGCTCAAGTGCAAGACGACGTGAAAGAGAGCTCAGTTTGTCTGTCTGGCTTTCTCGGCAAGCGCTTCGGATGTTTGCACACACGAAACTTTCCACACAGCGCGTGAGTAACGAAATGAGCTCCCGTTCAAGTCTTCTTGAATATTGTCAAGGCTTAACCTTTCGTGACGATGCAGCGCTGGCCCGTCAACTGTCCATTTACATCTCTGTTTGCTTACTGATGGCATAAGTACAGCACTGGCACAAGTGATTGATCCGTCAACGGGTCCGATCCTCTGTTACACTGGCCGCTGGCCATCTTCATTGTCAAGCCCTACTCAGCATTCTGAGGTAGTGTGAAGGCATCAGTAACTCAAGTCTGAATCTGAGCTCTAAAGCCTTTCAGAACAGCAATATGATATTCAGTAAAGTGAAAAAACAGCCTCGACAACATGTGCTGCTATTCATCTCGAGTTTGCAGTCCACATTTCCCAGCTGGCCTGGATGTAAAAAAATATGCCACTAATTCCCCACCGGGACGTCATCAAATGTCATGACAGCAAAGCGATTCCAGCGTCCACCACATCAAGAGCTGACAAAACATGTCATTCCTTATTCAAGGCAACAGCAGGGATGGAACGGCCGGAACCGTCCCAGTGGGATCAAGAACAGGAGAGAGAGGGGAAACGGATAGGCACAAAGGGCAGACAGACCTGTGACTTCATGAAGCATTTCCGGCTGGGAGACGAGGTGGGCTGTCTGTCATAATAATCAGAGCTCTAAATCTAAAAGGATAAGTACAGCAACAAAGGAATAAAAGAACAAGTCTAGACTAGTCATATTAAATCCTCACACTGAAAGCTAAATGAAAAGAATAAAATGCAAACGTCAGCAGCTGCATTTTCAATGAAACCTTACAGCATTTTGGCACAAATTCATCTGTTATTTGGTAGAATCTAGTCAATTAGACAGACCTAACGAAACATGAACAAACCTACACTACATAAAAGAAAATATGTTTTTGTTTCAGAGCCTAGAATTTACATTGGACTTGGAGGCAACACCAAAATAGCGTAATGAACAAAAGTAAATTAATGTGCTTAAAATAGGGCTGTGCAATTAATCATATTTTAAATTCGAATTTGGCTTCCAATGATTATGAGAACAAGATAATCGAGGTAAAACGATTATTGTGCCGCTGCCGCATTCCGTCCAGCGCACCATCGTTTCCTTCACAGCGGTGCGCTTTCGTTCCTCCCTAAGCAAAACTTAACATCTAAATCAGCCGAATAAGTGAGTGATGTAAAATGCAGTCTACTTTTGCTAAACTGCGGGATGTGCTCGATATGAAAAAGTGCTATTAAAAGTGCATTACGCCGCGAAAGAGACGCTGTTCCCTAGGCGGGGCCGCCTGTGCGTGTGCTACGAGACAGGGCGGAGCGCACGTAAGCGAAGGATACTGTGGGCTTCAGATACGTGCCTAAACGGTCAAATAGCCCACACACAAATATGTCGAAATTACGTTTTGGTAAGTCTCCTCGTAAACACAGTCGGTTATGTCTCAAGTGAATGTAGACACTGAGAAAGAGTGCAGGTGTAACAGTCCGTGCAGCTCTTAAAGTGACAGCAGCCTATTAAATCTGCTGCAGTCCTTTATGTTAATCAAACCAGAAAAGACAAAGATAAAATCACTCACTGTAGTTTTAAATAAGGATTAGTCTATATTTAATGTATACAGCAGTGTTATTTTACATTTGATTACTTTATTCAGTTTCTGTTGTAGGCTATTATTATCTAAACACCACTGTTCAAGTTCATCTTCCTGAAAAAAACTAAAGCACTGTTTATTTCATTTGTATGTTGTATTTTTTTGTCAGTTTTGTTTGTAATTAGTTTCTTTGTTCTTATTTTATTGCTGACTGTTTACTTGTCTTTGAGGACTTTTTACTTACATTAATGAACCTAGTATTAGTTTTTGCTGAAGTATCGATAATTGTGAAATCTCACTGACATTTAAAATTACTCGTATCATGAAATAAGACTTTGATCATATCACCAGACAATAATCGTGATTTCAATATTGACCAAAATAGACCAACGAGCTTCTACCAAGTGACAGATGAATTTGCACCAAAATATTGCATAGTTTGACTGGATGCACACTTGACATCATGTTTGAAGCACCTTTGACATCAACAACAAAAAATGTGAGTGTTTTAACTGATGCAGAGACATCAAGAAAAAATGGGTGTGTAAAACATGATTCATGCATGATGAACATGTTCCTACAACTGAAAACAACATCTCAGGAAAACAACCGTAACGCTGTCTTTCAAGGGCCCCGTGATGAATTGACAATGATATCACTAGTTAAAGCAGACAGTGATGTGTACATGACAGCACATGATCTTCAGGAAAGCCTATAATGCCTACATAGGCAGCTAACTAGGTTTTAGATCAGAGCAACTGTGTTTTGGTCTTCTCTCTCAATTTTTGCTTTTTCGTTGAGGCCAAATCACCATTAATATTTCCATAGCAGCATCCCACTATCCAAGGGAATTGAAGTGTATACACATACACACACCTCCTAATTTTCCCGGAGCGTTCAGAGATCCTGCACACCTGTTTCCACAACAGCGACATAAACCAGAAACCACATCATAAATCCCCGTAAATAAATCCGACTCTTTGATCAGGTTCATGCTGACAGATCTCTGATGCATATCGCCCACATGACATCATCAGGCATCCCAAAGCAATCTTGTTCATGTACCTCCTCAATTAGTACATATTTACAAGTCTACTATCTTCTGATGGGCTTTATTAAGTATGAATCAACAAATTAGCAGCAATATGACTCATTCAAAAGTAAGACATCAATGGCCCGGTTTAACACCTCGTGTTAAGATGCGTTTTGGTCGATCGGATTACAAGTGGACGAGGGAGACACATTCCCGTTTACACCTGGTGTGTAACTCTTTTGTCCACTTTCAACCACTTCTGTCCTGATTTCTTCGAGGGGAGGGTCTATGGGCAGGTAAATGTATGGGGTTTTTCAGATCTTTCGATCTAATGGACAAAGTAAGCTCACGCAATTTACAAATGAACGCACCCGGAGATGATGGAAAAACATACGAAGATGTTCTCTGACAGCCGCAAGACCAGCCGAACGCTGTGAGTGTGTGTTAGAAATCAGGAATGGTGAGAGAACATTGTGCTTGGTATGTTTTTCATCTTCAAACCAAACTTGGGTCTCCAGCCGACAAAGTTAAATCCCGTCTGGCTAGCGCTCTTCCCATAATGTTTGCGCGTTAGGTCAGTAGGTGGAGGTCTTTTAGAGGTCGTTCGAATGCATTTGACCACATGAGCGTTTACACTAGGAAAGCAATCCGGTCGAATGCGTTTTCCATTACCTCTGGAAGTGGTCGAAAGTGGACAAGCTCAAAACATTTAGCGTCGTTCACTTGTGATCCGATCGACAAAAACGCATCTTAATACCAGGTGGAAACAGGGCCATTGACAAAAACCTGCAACCAGTGATTAGAGGAGAAGGGTTGGAAACGAGTTGTTTCCAAGGTGGAAAAGTTGCTACATTTTCATGATGTTCAGAACTGAACATCACAACTGTAAAACTGCTTGATTTGTCCATGACCGCAGGGAACCCTAAACAATATCATAATCAGTTTTCATACCTGCATCCTTCTTGTTTTTCCCACTGTCTCTGCTCTTCTTTAGCACGGCCCTGAACATGGCGTGACTCCAGGAATCCCTTCACGATTAAGCTGTGGAAACACGAGAGATTTTTCACATGAAGCAGCAGGTTTGTAAATTCAGAAAATCTTGTGGTCTAGAGTTACACCCTACCCTTGAGAAAATTCTCCACAGAGACCTTAGAAATCCATACTGCGTGTCAGTTTTTATTTGACTACATGCTCTTTAATGTCCCAGGGGCACTGATTTTTATTCAAATTAACATTTACACTTTCTTTAATGGAGGTTACATTGCTTGTATCGTCGGCAAATGTAAACTATATTATCGCCCAGCTATAATCTGTTGAATGTGACTGTAAGGCATGAAGATATTATGAACATTAACAAGGCTCGAAATCTGAAATTTAATCTGCGCGACCTCAAAATTTATTTGTGAGCATTTGTGCGAGTGCAAATAATTGATGTGGTGCGACCTTTTTTTCTAGAAATGCAGCGGTCGACCAAAATCGGAAACTGCTGGTTTGTGCTTTAAACACACGATCGCAAGCGGACGGTTTTTAGTTTGATTTTGGGTGATCTCTGTTCCGGACTTGCACACAAAGTGCATTGCAATCATCTCCCGAAATGTCATTTGTGTGAAAATATTATGAAATCTGTTAATGGGACGTTAACACAGGCCAGAGATGGGACACACTGAAGACACATGCAAAGAGGAGAGCACAGACGCGTAGCAGAGAAAATACCAGGCACAGCAAGATCACTGTTCATGATGCTCGAAATATAGGAAGAAAAATATAAATATTGAATTGGGCTGGGGGTTTATATGCATCTCTGAAGGAAACTGACTGAATAGTTTCAATGGCATTTTCTTTTCCTCTTCCCTCCGTATAAAGTAGTTTTTATAAGCGCAGCTGCTTTGTTTATAGCGGTACCCAAAGAAACGCTTATTTTCCATAAGTCAGAGTGAATTCAGTTTGTCTGGTTTTGTTTTGTGCAGGTGTGTCTTATGTAATAATTTCACAAAGCTAAAGTCAGACCATTCTGTATTTGCTCTAAGTCTTAAAATTATGCAATCTAATTTAAATTAAAAAAAACTGCTCATGCTACATGTGAGTAGCATCTTTGTTTGGATTGTGATTAAAATGCAGTGGTTGCCTCTAATATCAAATGGCTTCAGATGTTTTATTTAATTATTTATTTTAAGGCCAGTTTGACCTGTTATAGAGCAAATAAACAACAAATACATTTGCTTAAACATGCTTGTTAAAAAAAAACGGAATCGGCCATTAAAAAAAAATCATGATCAGTGCATCACTACCATTTTCATTTCTCTACAAAATGTGTTGTTTTTAAATAAAATAAATCTTTTAATATACAATTGTGCTCCTTCATTTCTGTGGGTGCTCCTAAATTTTTGCTGGTGCTCCTAACTTTAAGTTGGGAGAACGAGTGCTACCACGTAAAAAAGTTATTTTGAAGCCCTGATTAACGATTAACATCACGATTTTCTGCTTTTGCTTTGTGAAAAGTGCTACAAATAAAATTGACTTTAAAAAAAAAAAATTACCATGCCCTCATCGTTTATGTTTGCTACTGTTTTACAAAGACTTTCAATCTTAACATAGGAATATCTATCATAAAAATATTAATTACAATTTTAAAACTACAATAATTTAAACAAAACACTGAAATGAACATAAACCTTGAACCTCAGCAATTTTATTATTTGTTGTGTGAAAATGCTGGGAAAATGTGCACAAATTATGAACATTAGTGTACTTGTTTACCAAGAAGACAACAGTGTTAGAGAAGAGTTTGAGATGAAATATAAGATGTGTACAGTGTAAAAATCAAGGTAGACATCACTTATGAACAGAATATTTTGATCAAATGCCATTTTCAGCACAGAATGCTATCACACAATTGATAATTTCAGATGAGATAGAAAAGACATCTGTTGGTTCAGGAAACTGATGGTTTAGACCAAAAAGACAAAATTGAAAGAATTCTTATGTGATGCATTTATAGTATGTTCAAATTATTAATAGACAAAATCAAATAAACTAGTGTTTTAAGAGGGCCAAAAGAGCTCATCATTCAAAAAATGTATAAATATTCTAGATAAATAAAGAATATAGAAAAGAGCATAATCTAATAGCTCCTTGTATATTTTATTTCTCTGTTTGGCAAGATTTTTCCCACAGTCCACCCACTCCAATGTGTGTTCGCTGGTGGGCCGGCATGGAAAGAATCCTTCAATATTTGCACAGAGCGGCTCTGCTCCGCTATCTTGTTATTCCGGAAAACAAGCTGTTGGATTCCCAGCATTCCACATCTAATTGATGCTAAACAGCTGAACTTGGGCTTCCCGTGCCACTCGTCATGATAGCGCTGAGGTTTCTTCACCTCTCAGAATTAGCAGCACAGGTCAAACACATTACAGCACGTCTATTTATACAGTTTCTGTACTGTAAACTTCACTCGGGGTGCGTCTTGCGGTTAGTTTGTTTAAATTAAACAGGAAGGTGACTGAACACAAATACATCAGGTGTTTGCAACACATCATTAGCATCGTTTTCAATCCCTGGGCAGTGTTATAATAGAAAGAAATAATGCTTAAAGACACTATTTGATCTCATATATTGTTATTTTTTAGGTTTTTATTGTATTCATATAAACACAAATAAAATAATACTAGTATTATATGTTGTTAATAAAATACTAGCATCATATATTGTTCAATTTGTTTTATTTTTATACTACAAATGATTTTCTCACCACCTACCCAGAGAAAACAGCCTTGCTACAAAGACTAGTGCTAACAGTGAAATAAAAAGTGTGCCTGACAGCTCCGCTCAGATGAGACAAGACAAGGTGAGGGGTCTGAACTCACAGCGGACACCCCAGCATTGAGATCAAGCATGAAAAAAGCCTGCCGGTCTCTCCCCAGGTGACGAGCGGGCGGTCCGATCCGCATCGATTTGAGCAGGTCTGCTGCGACCTCATCCAGAGTGAGAAGTCAAAAGTTGAGGAGAGATGCAGGAAGATTTGGTACAGAAACAGATGCGCTTCCATCTCAAAACAAAATTAAAAAGAAACGTGGAGCCCAACAAGAGGTAAACAAATTGGGTTCACGCTGGTAATCTGGTAAAAAAAAAAAGGGGGGGGGGCATGTTTGTTATGTTGAGTTTAAAAACACTGCTTGCAAAAAAACACTGTAAATAAGCTCAAATATTTTTGCAGAAAGCTTGCACAGCACATATCTTGTGATACAAAATCCCAGAATTCATTAGATATAAAGGCAATAAATAGTGTTACAATCACACAATCCTCCCGCTTGCGTTTTCAAACATTAAAGTGCCTATTATGCTATTTTATTCCTAATTTTGTCTCCTCATTTCTCATTCAAGAGTCTGAAAACGGTTCGGCCGAAGATTCAGTCTCTCTAAACCCCTGATTGGTCAGATGGCCCAGTCTGTTGTGATTGGTCTACTCTGCTCTGATTGGTCAGATGACCCAGTCTGTTGTGATTGGTCTACTCTGCTCTGATTGGTCAGATGGCCCAGTCTGTTGTGATTGGTCTACTCTGCTCTGATTGGTCAGATGGCCCAGTCTGTTGTGATTGGTCTACTCTGCTCTGATTGGTCAGATGGCCCAGTCTGTTGTGATTGGTCTACTCTGCTCTGATTGGTCAGAAGGCCCAGTTTGTTGTGATTGGTCTACTCTGCTCTGATTGGTCAGATGGCCCAGTCTGTTGTGATTGGTCTGCTCTGCTCTGATTGGTCTACTCTGCTCTGATTGGTCAGATGGCCCAGTCTGTTGTGATTGGTCTACTCTGCTCTGATTGGTCAGACGGCCCAGTCTGTTGTGATTCGTTGACCGCTTACAGCACGTGTCAAACCAAACTGCCATTATCATATCTGAATTTCAGCTACAAATCTTCCTCAGCACTTGATACACAGATATACAAACATTAATTAAAGCTGCAAGCAGCGATGAAAGGGCCCTCGCACACGGGAGCACCGCCACCCGGTGGCCTCAGGAAAACAGCGAATAATGGGCGGCATGCATTTAAGTGGGTAAATATAGGAGAAATATGGCAAAGTCACTTAAATGTGCCACACTTTCTGCTGCCAGCAGGTGGCGCTTTGACTGTAACCGAATATTGGCATGTAGATGTCTTCAGGCCAGGACTATTATCAAACATGTGAAGTTTGGGGCAGATCGGACATTGTATGCCTGAGTTACAACAACTTCCTGTTTTGTGGCTTAAATCACATACATTAGCACTTAGCCACATGTTGTATGATTTAATGTGTTTCTAGCATGTTTGGTACTTCATGGCATATTTAAACGAGTTTCTGGGAGTGAATTACAGTGTAAAGCATCCCATTTCCTGTTGCCAGCAGGTGGCGCTTTGACTATAACTGAATATTGCCATGTAGATGTCTTCAGGCCAGGACTATTATCAAACATGTGAAGTTTGGGGCAGATCGGACATTGTATGCCTGACTTACAACAGCTTCCTCTTTCATGGCGAAACATCAGATTTTGTCAGGCCGCCACGGACACGCCCTTCAGCAAAAACTCAAGATCTTCGCAATTTAACGTCACAAAGGCCTTTAGATTAGACTGTGCAAATATGATGATGATCTGATTAAATCTCTAGGCGGAGTTGATTAAAGTACAACGTCTGGAAATGGCAAAATTTGCAACAATTTTGCAAAGAAAATTCAAAATATCTCACTTCCTGTTGGTTTTCAGATTTCGTACCAGGAGACTTTTTTGTAGGTATCGGGCTTTTACATGTGTGTACCGAATTTCATACCTGTACGTGAAACGTAGCGGGAGGGGCACTTCGTTGAAATGTTGTAGGTGGCGCTATCGAGCCATTTTGCCACGCCTAATTCTGAAACCCATATCAGACGTAAATTGTCACCACTTTTGACACGTGTGCAAAGTTTCATGAGTTTTCGAGCATGTTTAGGCCATCAAAAATGCGATTCATTTGGGAGAAGAATAATAATAGGCTGAGCAATTCCAATAGGGTCCTCACACCATCGGTGCTCGGGCCCTAACGATGGCGTCGGTTTTACCGTATCAATTCCAGAGTGAGTCCTCATCCTTTTAAAGTGCACGCAAAGTGAATTTCCAATGCTGAAAACAGCGTCTTCTCGACATGTCGGCAACACAAACTAAACTCTTCCAGTCTCAGCTACAACTACAGTGTTTAAGGGCTGGTCAAAGTAGACGCTGTTTGCAAACTTTGCAGACTTTTTACATTCACAGACAGCTATATTAGACACTACATGAAAGATAATATTTGAAAAAGCATAACAGAGGCACAAATATACTTTGCATAAATACAATAACGCAAATGCCAATGTTTAATCGTCATATTGCACAAACTGCACAAACTCTGATCTGAATGTGATCCGTCTCCATTTGAGTTTTTCCATCCTGGCTGTTGTTCCTGTTACAGGATAGTGAAGTGAAACTCCTAAAAGACTAAAATGTGCAGCACATGCGAGCAATTACAGCAGCACGTCTCATTCCAGACGACCTCTCTCACTCCATCCATCTCTGAAGCTACAAGCAAAACTGCCGCAGACAGATTCCTCAAGCTCTTCCACGGATAAGATGAGGCAACAGGAATTCTGCCACCCTCACAATCTGTATAAGTAGACCTGGGTGATATATGTCAAAGAAAACCTTTTGACTATCTTTAATATTTATGCATCTTTCTCAGAAAAAGCTTAAAAGCTAAAAGGGTGAATTCTTTGGAAAATAAATCTGGAACCAAAAAGCAGTACAGTTAAGTAATATAGTAAAAATATAGTTAAAAAAATAATCAAGGCAGTGGTTTTCATTAAATGAACAAAAGGAAGAACAGTTATATGCACCAATATAACAACGCAAACAGCAATATTTACCTATATTTTTCTAAAACATTTTAATATTTGAAAAATGCCACATTTTTTAGTGGTGCTTTAAATTATTGGATCAGCGTTTAAAATCAATTCAATGAAATAGACCATTTAAAAAAATTAATCAAACTAAACTTCAACTCTGTTTTGAAACTGAAGTTTTAATGACATAATGATGCTATTAACCCTATAAAGAGAGCTGTATTATATTCAAAACACATTTTTAAGGCCTCTGAATTATCAAGATTAGGTAACACTTTATTTTAGGCTATTTCACTATTAACTAGTTGCTTATAAGCATGCATATTACTAGGATACTGGCTTTTTATTAGTACTTATAGCCCATATTAATGCCTTATTCTGCATGACCATATTCTAAATCCCTTAATCCTACCAATACCTAAACTTAACAACTACCTTACTAACTATTAATAAGCAGTTAATTATAAGTTTATTGAGGCAAAAGTCGTACTTAATAGTGAATATGTGTTCCCCATACTGAAGTGTTACCCAACATTATGTTCCACATGCCTTCTGTCTTCTGATTGATAGTTTATACAGCAAAAACTAAGCTTGTATATATCATCTTACACTGTACAAAATTATATGATCAATAAGTTATGACAACATATGTTTTTACATTGCTTTAGCTCATCTAAATAAGTTAAGCAATTTTCAACTTTTTTTTATAAGTTACACAAGATTCAGCTAATGTTTTTAAGTCAGTTTAATGTAATTTAAGTTGAAATTAAACATCCAAGTTGATTGAACTTAAATTTAAGGCAGCAAATTTTTTACAGTGTACTAAGACATATTATTGGTAACTGATATGTATATGCATTTTATGCAAGTAGTCTGTTATAATGTTATAAAGATCTTATTGATTTACATTACATTTCTTGATTTTTGGCCATATTTTTCCTACTCAAGTATGAGCTCCATATTCTCCTATATCATACCACATGAGCCATAAAAGCCTGATATATCAAATATAATAACAAAACACATATGCAAACTTTTTAGATTTTTTTTAAATATTATTTTGTCTAAAAGTTCAACTGTTGTCTATAAAGTTTACCTGTTCAATAAAAAGTCATAACACAGTTAAACCATCTCGGCCACTCACATACTCACAAGTCATGAAACTAGTGAAACCAATAGCATTATCATCAGTCACCTAGATCTAATGGTATCAGCATCGGCCACTGAAAAACCCACCGTGGTCAACCGCTGGTTCCAGACCAGATTCAAGGTCAGGAGTTTCTGAAGACTGAACCATAAAGACTGACAGCAAGAGATTCAAGGTCAGGAGATTCTGAAGACTGAACCATAAAGACTGACAGCAAGAGATCCATCGTCATCGTTTCCCTCACATCAGATCCGACCCAGGAATGAAATTAAATCAACATGTGGCTCTCTGACTGAACAAAGACTTCGGCAGAACAATCTCAACCATGCAAGATGAAGATACCACATCCTGAAGGAACGGGAAAAAAATCCCAGGGCAGTTCCATGGACTATCTCCACAGGAATGACAATGTGGCAGGGCTACAGGTAGTCTGGGCTCTCTGAAGCAGTTTTATCTCACTCTCGTTCTAAAGGGGGTCTTGCTGCTCCAATGACTTGGCTATCTGCATTATCTCGGTGGGCCTCTCAGCAGTCCATTACAGACTGAAGCAGCCGCAGAGACCCTGAAAGACTGAAGAGCAAAGCACCCTGCTTTAAAGTTATTCAGTTAAAGTGCTCCTATTATGCTTTTTCAAATATCACCCTTCATGCAGTGTGTAATACAGCTGTTTGAGAATGTAAAAGGTCTGCAAAGTTTTAAAGATCAAAGTGCATAATAAATAAAGTTATCGTCTCCTAAAAGAAAGAATTGATTCTGAACTGCTAAACCGAGTCGTCAGTAATTCCAGTCTCAAACCTATGTAATAATGTAACACATTTGCATAATGTCCGCCTATGGTTTTCACTGGCTGCCCGTCAACAGTGTCTACTTTGACCCGCCCTCAATCATATAGATGTAGCTGAGACTGGAAGAGTTTGGTTCATGTTGTCAACATGTCAAGAAGACTCTGTTTTCAGCGCTGCGATTCTACTTTGCGTGCGCTTCAAAAGGATGAGGACTCGCGCTAAGACCGATGCGGAAAGACCGACGGTTCATGAAGCGCTGAGGAAGATCCGGAGCTGAAATTCAGATATGGTAATAGGAGTTTTGTTTCCGACATGCGCTGTAAACGGTCGACCAATCACAACAGACTGGGCGTCTGACCAATCACAACAGAGTAGACCAATCACAACAGACTGGGCCATCTGACCAATCAGAGAAGAGTAGACCAATCACAACAGACTGGGCGTCTGACCAATCAGAGCAGAGTAGACCAATCACAACAGACTGGGCCATCTGACCAATCAGTGTAGAGTAGACCAATCACAACAGACTGGGCGTCTGACCAATCAGAGCAGAGTAAACCAATCACAACAGACTGGGCGTCTGACCAATCAGAACAGAGTAGACCCATCACAACAGACTGGGCCATCTGACCAATCAGAGCAGAGTAGACCAATCCCAACAGACTGGGCCGTCTGACCAATCAGAGCAGAGTAGACCAATCACAACAGACTGGGCCATCTGATCAATCAGAGCAGAGTAGACCAATCACAACAGACTGGGTCATCTGACCAATCAGAGCAGAGTAGACCAATCACAACAGACTGGGCCGTCTGACCAATCAGAGCAGAGTAGACCAATCACAACAGACTGGGCCATCTGACCAATCAGAGCAGAGTAGACCAATCACAACAGACTGGGCGTCTGACCAATCAGAACAGAGTAGACCCATCACAACAGACTGGGCCGTCTGACCAATCAGAGCAGAGTAGACCAATCCCAACAGACTGGGCCGTCTGACCAATCAGAGCAGAGTAGACCAATCACAACAGACTGGGCCGTCTGACCAATCAGAGCAGAGTAGACCAATCACAACAGACTGGGCCATCTGATCAATCAGAGCAGAGTAGACCAATCACAACAGACTGGGCCATCTGACCAATCAGAGCAGAGTAGACCAATCACAACAGACTGGGCGTCTGACCAATCAGAACAGAGTAGACCCATCACAACAGACTGGGCCGTCTGACCAATCAGAGCAGAGTAGACCAATCACAACAGACTGGGCCAATCACAACAGACTGGGCCGTCTGACCAATCAGAGCAGAGTACACCAATCTTATAAAATTCAACATTGTCTTAGGAAATAAAAATGCACACATAGACACACTGACATATCAGTCAGTGTTGAATATTCAATTGTGGATGCTCATTTGTAACTTTTACAATTTTAGATGAAAAATAGTCTGCCATCATCTAGAACTAACTAGTTAACCTACTTAACTATTGATCACAAAATTAAGAGTTATGCATATTAAACTATTTAAACTATTGTGCATGTTCTTTTTTATATTTAATGCATTTGTGTTTTTGCACATGCATGTAATAATTATCAGCTTATCGGTTTTCGCCGGAATTTTATTATCAGTGCATCCCAATGGAAAACATCCCACACTTCACTTTTAAACGGTGTATTGTGGAAGTTCAGTAGATCAACAGTGAAACATAAGTCTTCCCCTGGGTTCTGCAATCATTATATTTATGAACACCTGCAATAAGCTTGTTTCTAACTAATCCAGTTAAAGCTCTCGTTTCCACCATGTCACAGTTCTACCCCACCTTAAAAAAACACTGCACAGCTAAACAATAGGCAGGTTGAAGTGTCGACGCCATCTGCAGAGCGCAGCACAGGAAACGGACGTGGCATTATTCTGCTGATCGCCTCTGGCTCCTTCCACTCACACACTGAACCGTCAGAGCCCAGACAAGCCCTGCGCGTCCTCGAGAATCTCACAATTACAGCAGGTCAATCTCAACTGTCGCCAAGATCCACTTATTTACACACTTTTCCATTCTCTCGCTCTCCAAGCAACTCTATTTTCAATGATCTATTCCGACATGAATGATTCCTCTGAGTCCGTGTCCGGCGTCATGACAACCACGAAACCAACAGAGACTGGCATGCTTCTGTGACGGGTCATTCCTACTAAGCTGTACATTTCATTGTCCCATCATGCATGGACATGCATATGCATTTAGATGGATAAAATACTAAAACCATAATTTTAAAAAATAATTTATAACTTAATATGGTTTATAATTTTTAATCATATTAGTTACTTTGGTTTGAGTGGATGATTGTCATGTCTGCATGTGCAACATTGAAAAACATAAAAACTAAAAGATTTGACGAATTCTTAAAAAGTTACAGAGCTGAAAAAGTACTACATAACAGGAACGACCCGACAGTGTCTTTAGTGGCAAGAAAATGACTGACATCATTCTCTGAAATGGAGAATTTAATAGATGAAATTGCTATAATGGACAGAGACTGTGAGAATAATGGACACGTTAATAGGAACCGTTAAATGCCCATTGACGAAAATAACCAGAACAAGATAACAGGTGATTGCAGACGGAGGGAAGAATTCTTCACCGTGAAACAGGAAATGAGCAAGAAAAAGACAATGAGCAGCTGGAGCGGGCGGTATCTCAGCTCTATAGACTGCCATGCATTCACAATGACATGAAAAGAAAAGAGCAACAATTACTTTTTAATACGAGTTTACCTGAGTCCATCAAACTGCTCTGGGAAACAGGGAAGAGAAGTCTGGAAATATTGCATTTACACTTAATATTCAGTCTCAACAAGAGCGATGCTATCGGTCTTCATTTAGAAAAGGCACTATTCTGCACTTTTGTAGCATTTTATTGCTCCACTTTTAAGAAAGCAATTAATAATACTAATACCAGACCAATGCAAGTAGGGACGGGACGATTACCGGTTTCACGATAAACCACGGTAAAATGTACTGACGGTTAGTATTATCGTTTAAAATGTAATTATCATTAAAACCATGTTTGATTATCGCGATTTTGAAAACTCTGTAAATCCTGTCGACCCAGCATCATTCTGGCGCAGGCGCAGCGCGCAACATTATATTTTGAACGAGAAGAAATGGCGGAAGGCAGTGACAGCGCTCGGGAGATTTTAAAACCTTCTAAAAGGACCAAATCTGACAAAAGTCCTGAGGGAAACTCAATCGAGGATGGTCACCCTGTCTGCAGAGCATGCAAAAGAAAGTCGCTGCAATAGGGGGAAACACTTCAAATCTGCCGAGTCGTCTTCGTGACCATCACACACTGATGTAAAGCGAGCGCAAGGCACGTTAACTTTGACCTCAATACCAAAACTACGTCTGGGAAATAATTGGACACAAAATGTTGTTTTGAGTTGAAATATTTTATCTCACTCTCTTGAAATTAACATGAAGCTTCCACGAAGAAAAGTTCACAGCACAAGTGGCTTTGAGCCAAAGACGAACAAACAAGTTCAAACAAGACTATTATGGGATAATAATGTATATTCGTTGTACACTTATTACACAGATTTTTTTTTTACCACATAAATAATTACGGGGACATATTGAATTGAGATTAATGTTTTAAATCTGTTTATAAATCAATTTTGTACAGTGTACAAAACAATCGTCCAGACAAGATGATCACAACAATATTATAGTAGTATTAATAGTAAAGTCCTCTGATTTCATTTTCAATACAATCAAAAACGGAGACGCAAGACGGCAAGTTGCATTTAAATGAACGAGAGAGCGCGCCCGTTGTGATGCACCGGATGTGTGCTGTGTTATAATGCGTTGCTATTGACGACGGTCATTATAAGGAAGGAAATGCCTCAGAATAGAATCTTGCTTAAAAAGTGCATAGAGCTGCTTGTTTTATTTGTTGTTTGTTGATTCTCAAATATAAAAAACTTGTTGAAGTGTTTTCAGTGTGTGCATCAGTTCTTTTTGAACACTTTCATCTCATTTTAACAAAACCGTGATAATATTGATAATCGTGATAATTTTGGTCACTATAATCGTGATATGAAATTTTCATACCATCCCATCCCTAAATGCAAGTTTAGTCTGATTGTAGAATAGGATCAGGGCTTGACATTAACTTTTTAGCTCACCAGCCACTGTGGCTAGTGGTTTTCCAAAGTTACTAGCCACTCAGCATTTTCACTGGCCACAGTTTTGACATTGATACCATGGAGAAACACTGCCATATAGATGTTTTTAATATCATCTCATAATTTGGCAGCAGGTATATTAGGCTGCTGTCACATTAAGACCTAACGCACTGATCCAATACACTGTTACACATGCATTTTCTTTCTCAACAGTTTACGTTCACTTACAACATAACTGACTGTGTTTTAGGGGTGCTCCGATTGATCGACTACCAATCACTATCGGCCGATAATCGCTTTGGGATGATTGATCGATGGTCTCTATAAAGGCCGATCTCATAAGCCGATCTCATGCTAACATCTCATGCTAACGTCTCAGTTTTGTCTCAAGTGAACGTATACAGTTGAGAACAGAGATCCGTGCAGCTCTTAAAGTGACAGTCACAGCAGCTAATAATCCTGCTGCTGTCTCTGTTTTTCTGTGTCTTTTGTTGTTTGATTAACAGAGACACTCAGTGCTCTTGAATGACTAATTTTTGTAACCTTAATTGTAAGGATTAATCTGTATTTAATTTATTCAGGGAAGACCATCCAATATTATTTTACATTTGATTCCTTATTAAACGTCTTTAGTATTTCTTACCTCAATACTACTGTTAGACCTACCTGAAAAAAACTTAAAGCACTGTTCATTTTATTTGTATCTTTATTCTATTTTTTTTTTGTGTGTGTGTTACTGCTTGTTAATTGTTTTTGTTCTTATTTTATTACTGACTGTTTACTTGTCTTTTTTGTGAATTCATTTCAGAGTTTGAAATCAGGCTTGTCCTGTGTGTAAGCTATTGTGCAACAATTGCCCCATTGTAAAAACAAAAATGCACTGCATGATCAAACATTTAGGTGAGATAATTATATATTTTTTGAAAAATGTCTAAAAAATGGCCCCTTCCACCTCAAATAAAAAAACAAGAGTCACCTAAGGGGGGATTCAAAAAAGAAATTCAGGGCCTGAATGAATGTCTCTAAAAAATCCTGACTGGAGCATCCCTATAAATAATTCTACATGATAAAAAGAAGGCTTCAAATAGATCGGTATCGGTGATCGGTATCGGCAGATACTGCTTCTTGTGATCGGCGATCGGTGATCGGCTCCAAAAATCCTGATCGGAGCACCCTTACTGCGTTTACATGAATACTCACCAAGACCGGCATTTTGACATTATTTTGTGTGTATTTGACTGTTTAAGTGCAATAAGCAGCGAAAAAGAACTCAATTTAGTACTGAGAGGCGGCTTTATATGCGCAAACTTTGGGTGTGAGCACAAAATCTGTGGGAATTAGTAAAATTATGCGCAACACGAGCAATCCCATGCCCTGTAACAACAACAATATTCATGCGGAGCAAATGAAGCGAGTGAGAGACGCTGGTATCGTGACGCTGGTATCGTGTATCTATTCTGCAGAAAATTAGTATTGGAAGCGTTTCAGAATCAATATGTATTGAAAAAAATCAATATTTTTTGCCAACACTACATTGCACTGTTTATTATTTCAGATGCCTTTTTAAAAGACTACAATTGAAAAATGTATATATATAAAATTCAACCAGCCAAAGTGGCTAGTAGGAGTGACTGCGTTGCACGCCACTGCTGAAATACACACGCATTAGGTGAGTTGGTAGGTGCTAATGTTAAGCCCTGAATAGGATCCAAACGCTTGAAAAAAATAATAAAATAAAATAAATAACAAAAATAAAAAGAGTCCTCTTTTTGCTTTTGAAGCAGTACTTGGTTGACCTGGATCTGTACTTGAACTCAACCCAACCTTCTGTGGAAAGTCTAAAAGTTTCCCTTCCCAACTGACAGGAATGATCACAGGTCTAAACAGAGCACAGACAACCCAGAAACAGGCGGTTTTCAACACCCCGAGTTAAGTGACTCACTCGCCTCTTCAGGGCAGAAAATGAAGTCATGCTGACGCTGGTAAGTTTAGATTTGACACAGGCAGAGTAACTCTGCCTCACACTAACATCCCCTCTACTTACATACATGAGAAGAGAGTATGGTTGGGAATCGAAAATTGATTCCAATTCTGAAATCGGATACTTAAGGTCAGGAATCAGATACTAAAATTTAGATTCTGCGAATACTGAATTGAGTTCTCTTTCACGTCTTCTTGCGCTTGAACGTACAAATACACACAAAATTATGTCAAAATATCCTTGCAAACGGTTATGTCTTAAGCGAACGTAAACAGTAGTGGTTCAACGGATCACAAAACTCACGGTTCGGATCGTATTGCGTTTTTCGAATCCATTTAATTACTTAAAAGCACACTTTAAGTACTCCGATACCACAGCAAAAACTACTAGCCTAACTAATAAAGTTCAAACATTATTAAAGGCAAGTGAACAGTCAGTAAAAAATAAGAACAAATACACGAATTACAAGCAGAGATAAATACAATATAGCCTAACAAAGTTACAAATAAAGAAAGGTCTACCTGTAGTATTCATTTCAGGTACATAAATGTAATAATTAAATGTAAAATAAATTTTATATAGATTAATCTTTGTTAAAGCTGTGTTTTTTAGTTTGATTAACAATAATGACATACAGACAACAGCAGATATTTATAGGCCGCTGTCACTTTAAGAGCGAATGCACGGATCCAAAATAACGATACACATCCTTCTCTTATTCTCTTTCTCTTGAGTCATAACCAACTGTGTTCACGAGAATACTTGCCGAGACTTAATTTTGTGTGTATGTGTCCATCCAAGTGTAAGTAGACGCGAAAGAGTAATCAATTCAGAGAATTGCAATCTGAAATGCGCCTCTCTCTGTGTGTGTGCGGCTGTGCTGTGCACACAGATAACAGCACGAGTACCGCATTCAATTCTCTTTTGCCTCTTCAAGCGCTGGAATGGTTCAAAATGTATTTAATGTGTAAACTAGCAAGACAAAACACATGCAAATTATAAAGGGGGGTGACTTTGTAGTTTTCATTTGAATCGTTCAAATCGTTAATTCAAACGCAAAAGTAACGGTAACTAACTGGCACTAATTCTAAAGCGAAAGTAAAATGCCCAAGTAAGTTGAGCTTCCATAGGAATGAACTGAAAATGCTCACTCTGCTCCGCGCCAGTGGACACGCACCATTATGAATGGCTGTGTGCAAATTTTACTTTCGCTTTAGAATTAGCGCCAATTTGGGGGCGGCAGTAGCTTGAATGGTGAGTTCATTGTTATTCTTAATGGAGAACACAACAACAAACAGTACAATGACAAACTCACTTAAATAGGCGCTTTTACATTTCGCTTTGAAATCAAATCTTCCGCTGTCCACTTGTCAGTCAGCTCCTCGCTCTCGTGACGAATTAAATCTGACTCCTGCTGCTGGTCTGTGCTGCGACCCTCGTTACGCTCACGCTGTATTAAACAGACACGTTCAGTTTTTAATTGTAGTGTCTGTTCTCTAACTCAGGGGTGGGCAATTCCAGTCCTGGAGGGCCACTGTCCTGCAGAGCTTAGCTCCAACCCTGATCAAACTCACCTGCCTGTAGCCTTCTAGTAATCCTGAAGACATTGATTAGCTGGACACATTGAACACACCTGAACCAGCTAATCAATGTCTTCAGGATTACTAGAAGGCTACAGGCAGGTGAGTTTGATCAGGGTTGGAGCTAAACTCTGCAGGACAGTGGCCCTCCAGGACTGGAACTGCCCACCCCTGCTCTACCTGAACTAAATGATTTTTACATGATTTTTATGAATCTAAACGACGGTGGGGGCGGTGCCATGGTGGGCAAGTGATGTAACCGGTGTTGTGGCTGAACACCGACTATCGCAGCAAGTATAATAGTAACAATATAATGGATCCGTGAATTGGTCTTAAAGTGACAGCAGCCTAATAAACCTGTTGCCGCCTGTGTCATTAATCAAAGAACAAACGAAATATAAAATCACTCACTGATCTTGACTAAAAAAACTGAAACTGAAACTTTGCAGCGTTATTTTACATTTGATTTCAATTTCTGAACTTTGTTTAGTTAGATTTATTTGTGCTATTGCTAATTTGCGTATTTGTTCTTATTGTATTACTCACTGTATACTCGTCATTAATAATGTTTGAAATGTATATTAGTTAGTCTAGTTTATTAGTAAGTTGTTCTTTAGGCTGCTGATTTTTGTTCATGGAAGGTTTTGCAAAAAGACAGAATAAATATGTTTTTTTACCATATTGCAATCAAAACTGGGAATCCATAAGAATGGGAATTGTAATCAGAATCAGTAAAGTTCAAACGACCCTATAAGAGAGACACTCTATGAGTCAATATAAGTCAACTACAGACAGCTTGTAAATTAGGCTCCGCTGTTGTTCCAGAGGACATTAGGTATTTTAGGTTTAAGGCACCCGAGGGCCCACTATTTTTGGTTATCTTATGAAGACAATAAACAGAATTGACAGTAAAACTTTTGGAGCGCATCTCCCATAAAAGAGAGAAACCTGACTTTTTAAAACTGGGAAATATTTTTCTCTCTCTCTGTATTTCTTATTTACTCGTAATCTGAAAATAAAGAAAGTCAATATGTAAAAGGTACATTATATCTAACATATCTATATGTTAGGTATAACTAGGGCTGGGCGATATGGCCAAAAAATGATCTCGATAAAATCTTTTCATATCAGTCGATATCGATAATTATCACGATAAATGTCAAATATTTATTTCTTTAAAATTTAAAGACAGATTTTTGCTCCTAAATGAAAGTTGTAGACACCAGACTGTTAATTGTGGTTTTAAGCTACTTATTATTGTCAGAATATGACAAACTTCACGTTTTTGAACTCCTTACACTTTTCCAGTCATTTTTCCTTAACAAAATACATTTCTTAATAGAAAAAATGAATGTCTTAGTTTCTGCATGTTCTAATAGGTGATATTGTTTCTAGTCATGAGACAGGTTTGTGTTGCCTGACTTTGGCATATATCTTCGGCACAGTTTGCAGTGCAGGCTGCAGTATTAATAATATTACATGTTTTGTCTTAGAAATGCACATTTGACAGTGAGTTGACAGTAGTAGTAGTAGCTTGAGTTAGGAGGACGCAGATGTAAATTTATGTTCATTAACAAAAACATGGACATCTGTAAAAATTGTAACAACCTCATTTTTATATGGTAAAATTTAAATATTCTGAGTTTTATTAAAATTAACTATTGGTCTTCTGTTGTATCATACATTTAGATCATGATAACCACAGTTAAAACCATGAATATAGCTCTTCACTACCTTAAAAGTAAGATATTAAGGTAAAATATATCTATATGGTTTCTATGGTATTTGTATGAAAAACAGTAGGCTAGCCTAAAAACATTTAGTATAAATCCACAAATTCTATAGCTCAATCACAAAAAAATTCTGTAATAATATTCCATTACTCCTTTTAATACGTCTACATTAATAATATAATTAAATTCTATATGAATAGAATATCCCACATTTCTGCCACAGTACCATGGTGCAGTTAGTGTTACAGTAAATCCATGGTAAATTATGGAGATTTGTAGATCGAAAAGCCTTCTGACTGTATCAGTTCTCCTGTTTGTCAGCGCTGTTTAATCTGGCTTTAAACTAGTTGAAATCACCGAGACATTTGTGTTTTTCGTTGAATGCACGCGCTTCTCACTGGATCTCGCAGCGCTGATTAGTGTCGCATCACCGAGACCGATCCGTTTGGACTTTGACCCGAGCGGATAAAGGGTCTGTGTGACGCGGTTCAAATGAGTAACAATTCGTGCTACATTTATCGACAAATTCATCGTCTTTGGATGATAAATCAAGGTTAGTTTCACTTTCGATTTAACGTTCATCGCCGCTTCCACGCCAGTAGAGCGTGTACTTTGACGTGCAAGCTAACAGCTGCACGCTGACTGGCTGTTGTCACGTTTATTTCTGCTGTGTGATTGGGTGTTAGAGTAATCCATATCGAGTAAAAATGTCCAGAGCTTATCATCGTTATCGACATCAATTTTATCGCGATTCGATATGATATCGTTTATCGGTCCAGCCCTAGGTATAACTATTATATCAATCGATTGGATAATGTGAAAAGGCTTTCACTATATAAAACTGAAGCCATTGATCTAGAATCACCTTCAATCAGACTTCCACATTTTGTCATTTAATAAATTAAATCTGTGTAATACTGTGGAGATATAGATTATTTATATATATATATATATATATATATATGCATTAAACTTATATCCTACTAAATATCTACAGTATCCCTAATGTAATATTGTTTATGATTCATAGGAGTGCCATCACCTGAACTATTGATAACAGCGGAAGAAGAAAGTGTGAGAAAAATCAGATACTCTTCCCTAAACAAAGTTGAGACTTGTTTCCACTGCCAGTTCAGTTGCACCTGAGGCTGTGGAAACTAAATCAACCTGACAGGACAGCATTCATTCACTCCAATATATACACACTATAGAAAGACAAAACACTTCTTCCTTCCTTCGCTCAAAGAGAACTGGAATTCAATCCATATGGTCTCCACCTACATTAATGCATCACAAGAACATAGCTATAGGAAAAGATTCTGTAATAAGAGAATCAATCGTCATTACTTAAGGCCTTTAACAGATCAGCTACACAGATGTAGGTTACTGTTATCTGGCTGAAGTAAAATATTAACTTACTCAGTAGAAAGTCTCCTGGCAATCTCTAACTTAATCAGAGCAGACTGTCCCTCATTTCAGAGCAAAGCTAGGTCATAAAGCTTAAAAAACCTATATATCTCAACACTTTTCAGGATATTCACAATATTCTATATATCACCGGGAACTTTTATTTTGATTAACTTTATACTGCCAGCAAAATTATAGTATATAACATATAAATATATTCGATAAATCACCCAGCCCTACTTAAAATCCGCTCTCAGTGATGGAAAGTAAAGCTGAGTGTCATAAATGTGAGAATTCTCCCACATTCCTCATCGGAATTCCATGAGGCTGAAGTGCAAATGAGCGAATGTGAACGACTGACATTCACGGCTCCTCCGCTGATAAACACATCACAGGTGATCAGCTGCGACAGCTAACAGATAAAACTATGGGAACTGACTAGCAGGTCAAGAGCAGAGGATAAACTGTGCAAACGGGTAGGCATTGAGACTCAAAAGAAGAGAAATACCTGTCAATCTGAAATGAAGAATGAGGTTGCATATTAAACGTTGTAAATGTTTTACTTTGACAAGCTTTCCTCGAAAAGCTCTCTAACGCAAAAATCGCGGACATCTAAGCATTTGTTCTGAGTAAATAATAATAGATCTAAGCAAATGTGTTATGATAGACGTTGAAAAACAGACATTCTCTGTTGTGAATTAGGAAAAACATGACTGACATCTAAAACAAGAAAAACTGGCCTATTCACAACACTTGGCTTTTGTGAGTTCTGTTTTATATCATTCACATGGTAAATCCACAAAGCAATTATAAAATGAGAAGTTTTACCATCACAAAGAATTCAAACTCAAACTTTTGTCAATTATGTTCAGGATAAAATAAAATACAATAAAATAAAATATAAAAAATAAAATAAAATAAAATGAATAATTTTTTTTTTTTAATAAAATAACATTTAAAATAAAATAAAAATTATAAATAAAATACAATATTAAATAAAATAAAATAAAATAAAATACAAATTTAGAATAAAATACAATTTTAAATAAAATAAAATAATAAAATAAAATAAAATAAAATACAAATTTAGAATAAAAATAAAATACAAATTTAGAATAAAATAACATTTTAAATAAAATAAAATAAATAATAAAATAAAATAAATAAAATAAAATAAAATAAAAATAAAATACAAATTCAGAATAAAATAACATTTTAAATAAAATAAAATAAATAATAAAATAAAAAATGAAAAAATAAAATAAAAATAAAATTACAAATTTAGAATAAAATAACATTTAAAATAAAATTAAAATAACAATTTTAAATTAAATTAAAAAATAAAATAAAATGAATAATTTTTTTTGAATAAAATAACATTTAAAATAAAATAAAAATTATAAATAAAATACAATTTTAAATAAAATAAAATAAAATAATAAAATAAAATAAAATTCAAATTTAGAATAAAATAACATTTTAAATAAAATAAAATAAATAATAAAATAAATAAAATAAAATAAAATAAAAATACAAATTTAGAATAAAATAACATTTTAAATAAAATAAAATAAATAATAAAAAAAATACAAATTTAGAATAAAATAACATTTAAAATAAAATTAAAATAACAATTTTAAATTAAATTAAAAAATAAAATAAATAATAAAATAAAAAAATGTACTTTGACAAATTGAGTATCAATTTATCGAGACTACCGATGACCCAAAGAATATGATAAACAGGCTTATGACATTAGGTGAAATTATTGGAAAGTTATAAGAAAATCTATGAAATGTTCTGATCACTGTAACAATATACAAAGATTGATAGGACAAATTTACATCCAAACTTCACCTCTGAGATAGCAAATGCATTTGCAGAATTGCAGAAAAAAGTCTGCGGGTTGGTCTGAAGGTTATGTTATTCAATTCTGGTGGGGACTGAATTAAAAAAATGTGAGAAAAATAAAAATATCAAATAATATATTTCAAGAATTAAGTTACATGAGCCAAAAGATGATGGTGGGGTTAGACACTACGTTTGGCCCCTAGCGATGATAGAACAGAAAACTACAGTGGCAGAAATGGGAAGGAACTCAACACAGTGGCAACAAGGGAAAAAGATCTCACTCTTATGTTTTCTCTGAGCCGTCATGGCAGTGCTCTACATTTCACAGCCTGGTACAGTTTATTCTGCACATTCCCACATAGCGAGCACACCGCATGTCCAAAAACGACAACTCAACCAAAACACACACAGTGCTGTGGTCCAGTATAAGTCACCTAACTGGTGCAAAGGAGTCTATAATTCTAAGAGTAACTAGACCTTTGGAAAGTCTGGTTGCACACTGCACAACGTAGCTCTGGGTCAAGAACTGCCCACTTAGACAGGATGAGACTGTCTGACCGACGGGTCAAATGACTAATCAGTGGTCATTTTGTTTCTATAGGCCGTATGCAGTGGGTTTATCTGAAATAAACACCATAATATCTAGGGGGGTAATGATACATCCATATGGTTCAATTTATTGATCAAATGACTAACGATATGATGTATCAATGCAATGTGTAGAAGAAAAAAAAAATCAATATACATTTTTATGTATCTATAAGATATACTAGAATACCTGTTTGAGTTTTAACTTTATTTTTGAAATGTCTTTTTTTATATGTATTATTCTGTATAAATGTTTTTTTTCAACAACTGGTAGCTCATTTTGCTGTGGATGTATTGTAATAATGTAATAATGTTTTTCATTATTTATTTTTCCATATTTAAAAACTAAGGTGCATTAAGATACAGTTTGCAATTTTCATGGTATACTTTGGGTGCATTTGCGACTTAAAACTGTAACTGGACGTGTAAAATAGGCACATAATATTGATATATCGATCGCAGAATCTAAGCGTATCTAAAGTATCAGCAAATATTGCACCGCTGGCTAAAAGAATCAATGTCAGATTGCATTGTGATGAAACATCCGATTTACACGCGTATTTACATGGCTGTCTTAACACAAGGCTCGAAATTGCAACCAAAATGCTCCTGAAATTTAATCTGTGCGATCTCAAAATATATTTGGGAGGATTTGTGCGAGTGCAAATAAATGTTGAGGTGCGACCTGTTTCATTTCTCTACAAAATGTTGGCTAATTACTGCACAGTATGTGCGTGCTGTGAGCTGATACAGTCAGTGACTGATCCACCGTTCTATCACATAACCGATTAAACTTCATCTTTACGCTATTAACTTTAAAGCAGACTTTAGGTTGGTTAATATCAGCCGTCAATCACTAACTCTCACCGCGCTCCACTGTCACGTGACAGGGAGCTAACCAGCGCGCGATATGTGAAGAGCTGAGGAGAGAAGGATTTTTTGAAGGGGTGGGTGAAAGTGAATTTTACTTTCCCGACCGGACAAGTCGTCTGATTAAAACGTCAATAATTCTGATTTTATTTAATTTAGTGTAAGTGGCGATTGAGGGTGGATAATGTTACTGACTGTAACAAGGTTGCGCTGTTGAGGCTCGTGCAGCCTCTGAGGAGAAATCAAAACAAATCAACGCAGCACACACAACGATTGAAAATGTGACACTGATTTCATACAACAGTTCAATGAACAGTTAAAATCAAGTCACTTACATTTTAGACGCAATATTGACTGTTTTTGTTCTGTTTCAGCAGCGAAAATAGTTCCAAACAAAGATCACAGCAGAACAACAGCGCGTCTCAACAACAACACTCTTCCATTACGTTTTGAACGAATCAGTTGAGTCAACGATTCAATGACCCATTCATAAACAACTGCCTCATTCTTGAATGAATCAGTTGTTTGAGCGATTCGTTTAAATGAATGACTCAATGACTCACTCATTAGGACGGTCACTGCGCCACCTACTGGCGGTTTAGTTTCATGCTTAAAAGTATCATTCTTTCCAACATTTTTTATTTGTATATTCAAAATATATTTAAAACAATCTCATAACATTATTCAATGCAATTGTAATTTTTTCAGTGTAAATGTTTAATTTGATTGGCAACAGCCCTATTGTGTCTTATTATTCTAATTGAATTAATTAATCAAATTTAAGAATTTAAAATGAAATACAAAGCATACATTTAATAAGATTAGGGGAAAAAATGCCCTTTATAAAGGTAAAAAAAAATGCCCACGGGGTAAATATCACAAATATGCAGATTTAAATAGGCTATGATAGAAATGCTAGAACACTAGTGAGAATATTGCTTCATAATAAATTATATTTTTAAAACAAAAATCCTATTTTTTTCCAGACAAGCAACTTTTTTTATTCTGACAATTGACCAATTTACTTGCACATGACACACACATATAATATATAAATATATAAACATTTTAGTTGTGGTGCTCCTAAATTTTAGCTGGTGCTCCTAACTTTTTGATGTTGGAGTTGAACTGGAGTTGAAGTTAATTTCGAGTCCTAAAATAGTTGATGAGGTGCGACCGGTTTCATTTCTCTACAAAACGTTGGCTAATTACTGCACAGTATGTGCCCGCTGTGAGCTGATCCACCGTTTTATCCCATAACCAATTAAACTTCATCTTTACGCTCTTAACTTTAAAGCAGACTTTAGATTGGTTAATATTAGCCGTCAATCACTCCCTTTCACTGCGCTCCGTCACCTGCCGCCACCTACTGGCGATTTAGTTTCGTGTTTTTAAAGTGTCATTCTTTCTAACATTTCTTATTTGTATATTCAAAATACATTTAAAACAATCTCATAAAATGACTTAATGCAGTTGTAAGTTTTCAGTGTAAATGATTTAATTTGATTGGTAACAGCCCTATAGTGTCTTATTATTATTCTAATTGAATTTATTGATCAAATATAAGAATTTAAAATGAAAGATGAAGCATACTACATTTAATAAGAATTGAATTGGGGGGGGGGGGGGGGGTGCCCTTTATAAAGGTAAAAAAAATACCCTAGGGGTAAATATCACAAATATGCAGATTTAAATGTGTCAAAACTGATAGAACACTGATGAGAATATTGCTTCAGAATAAATTATATCTACAACACAAAAATCCTATTTTTCCAGACAAGCAACTTTTGTAATCAGACAATTGAGTGACTTAATGTCGGGCCCTGATATATATAAACATTTTAGTTGTGGTGCTCCTAACGTTTTGAAGAAACGAGCCCTGTAACAGCAAAATAAAATGTGATCAGAATTTATAAACATCCAAAATAAGTACTGATTATTTACCAGACATAACAAAGAAAACAAAGCTTGTGGATGTCCAGTTTACCTACTTCTAAGCACCTCCAACAAAACTGAAATTGCACACTTCACCTTTAACCTTAATAATACCAACTCATAACTAGTAAGATATAATCCTTAGAATCATTTAGAACCACAGTCAAGATAAACATAATCTGTGCCCGGAAACACAGATCATTTAAAACATTTCGACCTCCCACAAAGCACTAGAATTAGTTTATTATTTCCAGACTGACAGCATCTGAGCGCCCTGCTGAAACAGACACACAACACAGCTTTTGTTTTGGACGTAACACAACCCTCTCCCTGGCCACTAGCACAATGTTATTAAATGAGCGTTTCCCTGCAGGCCACCAGAGTCACCCCCCAGCACCATAAAAACGTCCCGTCATGATCTACAGCCTGACAACCAGTCGCTGGTGCGGATGGAGCCAGTGAGGGCAATTAAGAAATCTCGCTTTCATTCCAGTTGGCACCGCGGCACCATTAGTGCTGCGTGACAGAGGAAAAACCTCATTTTCCAACAATTGTTTTAAGCTTCAAAGTGCATCTGGAAGCTTTATTTAAAAAAGCCAAACAGAGAAGGATGACTTTTGAACCTAAATCTCTACAGGTGTGTCATATTGTGAGTCACACAAACTTTCCGAATCATTCCAGTGGATCCTCTAGCAAAGCAGATGTGCAGCATAATGGACATATTGTGAAGACATGGGTTCAAGACATCCAGGACTAGAGGTCTTTTCATGCCCCTCTGTATCTACATGTGTTGTTTACATGTGGAACCAGCACCTGTTGTTTGCCAGCTGGCTATGAACCATGAGACGGGGTTCCCACACTTTTTGACCAATGACTTTCCATGACTTTTACAGTCGTTTGTGATTAAAGGCACAATATGTAAGATTTTTGGATTAAAATATTCTTGTGCACTTACATTATCCCAAATGTTTCCAAGAAAGTTTAAATCCAGAGAAATAAGCAATTTTAACCAGGACACGGACCGTGTGCGTGCATCGCCTATCAATGACATCATACCTACGTTACCCTCAATTTCCGGTTTTATTTTGTAGTAACCATGGAAACACCAAAGTTGCTTTAATATATGATGTGTTTTATTAGACAGGTGAGCAACTGTTTGGATCATTCATCGACAGAAACTAATCATTGTTATCCAGCTCAACACAGTTAGTCTTGATTTACCATGTTTTACCATGCCTAATATGGATCTAGCTCACTGCAGTGTGAACAAGTGTCTCATAGTAGCCGCTGAACGCACAGAGTAGCATTATAACATAATAATAATATATATTAATATATAAATATAACTTTCAACACACTCATATGTGTGTAATATGATAAAACAGTGCTGCGTTCCCCACATACAGAAGCACTCGTCTGTGGCAGAATAAAAGCTCCACGAAATCAAGGCATCATCAAGCTACGCCTTTGTTTTGAATAAGCGACCTCTAGTGGCAAAAATTTACATATTGTGGCTTTAACAGAAAATAATCACTGTACAGTGATTGCATTCAAAAAGAGAAAAGAGCTGAGCATAACTATGTATAAGACTCATTATAGAAATATTCCCATTACTTGAGATTTTTTTTAAAGTTTCGAATCACTAAATCACAATTTGAAAATCTCCTGGTTTTCCATGACCGTGGGAACCATGAATAGTAAATCCATGGTAAGCTTTCCTAAGGGTAGGAAAAGGAGTGCCCTCTGTCAACAGCACACATCCAACCCTCATGACTCAGCTGCATAGAGGAGAAGAGGGCATTAAAACTCCATCACAACACTGACGGACAGGGATTTCGGCTTCTTTATGATCCTAGCTTAAACTGCCTGGAGTTATGATTCTGAGGCATTACTATTACTAATAATTCATCATGAAAAAATGCCACAGTGCAAAAAACTGTAACAGACCAAAAAAATAGGCATCATATTAATTGTACATAAAAGTAATTTATTTTTATTTTAGGCCAAAATGTGACCTGAACACGAGATTCACCTGCAAATGGTGGCAAAATGGTAACACTTTAGTTTAGGGTCCAATTCTCACTATTAACTAGTTGCTCATTAGCACGTATATTACTAGGAAATTGGCTGTTTATTAGTACTTACAGCACATATTAATGCCTTATTCTACATGACCATATTCTACATCCCTTAATCCTACCCAATACCTAAACTAAACTACCTCATTTTATTGTTATAAGTTTATTGAGGCAAAAGTCGTAGTTAATAGTTAGTTATTAGTGAGAATTGGACCATAAACTAAAGTGTGACCAACAAAATATATTATTATATAAGTACAAACACTAACAGACAAAACCTACTTATTCATTGTTAGGACAAATAATAATAAAGGCATCAAAACTATGATATAACACAAATATAAGCACTTCTAGATGCTTTTTCTGTCCATCCTATCTGGTCTATTTTTTTTATTCACTACTGTTTTGTAGGCTAAATACATGTAAAACTTGTCTGTATAACAATTTTCAAGCATTTAAACAGACACATTTAGATTAAAAAGTCCCATTAAAGATAATGAAAAACGATTAATTCTGTCAAGTGTCAATCATCTGTCAACCGTTGGACTAACGACTAATGGAAGCGAGTCTGAGAGAGAGCGGTTTCTATAATGAAAACACATCAACTATGTGGAAAAGCACATTATGATGAACAAACAGAGAGATTCAACTAATAATAAATGTAATAATGCTTCCCACTACAATACAAATATCAGAAAGTGAATCTCTGCGACCCACAAATTCATTAATTCCCATTATAAGAGCAGATGATCCCAGCTGGACACGCCAATAATCCAACTAACGTTACATGTGTAAAAGAGATTTCAGCCTACATTTAAACAGTTTATAAACCACATCCACAACAAATACACCGCCGGGATCCCATGACAGAGAGGCGGACAAGCCTCGGCATATTCTGTTTAACGTTAATCTGAGATCGGGAATCGCGAGCGAAACTAATTATCAAAATCATCAAACTTCAACTTAACTCACGAGCCTTTGAAAAGGATGTGGGAACACTTTGAACACTTCATTAATATTCACCGGCCAGCTCTGAAGATGTAAATGCTACATTACCTGATTTATGTCATGAATTATCCGTCAGGGAAAAGTTTTGGGGACGCTGCTTCTCTCTCACAGACAGTGTGGAAGCGCGCGCGGCTCCTCCCTCCCTCCGCGCGCTCGCACTGAGGTCATCACGACGTCTACGCCGAAGTATGTTTACTATCAAGGGCGCTAGTGAGGTGTCTTGAGTGTTGAGGTAATGCTAGTCGATGACAAAACTGATCTAATTTCTATTTAAATGATCTAACTGATCTATTTTAATTTATAAAAAAACAAAAAATAAAAAATAAAAAAAAAATAAGTATTCTATTAATTCATAATAACCTTTGATTACAAAAAAACTACGGAACATTTCCATAGTTATTGCTCAAAAAAAAAAACCTCATTAAGAAAGCTAGCATTCGCACTTTTCACAGCAGTGAATAAAACCTAATTTATAATTTTAAAAATAATGTAAAAAATAAATTTAAAAATAATTCAAATGTAATTTACAATAAACTTTGATGTATAATAAACCTATACTGCACATTTCCACAATTATTGCTCAGCAAAAAAAAAAAAAAGAGCACATTAAACAATGTTTACCTTTCATGACAACATGCCGGAATAGTGTTATAATATTTTCTGATTAGGAAAATAATATCATAGGCCTACTAACTATTTTTTTAAAAATAAATTAAAAATAATTTAAATGTAATTTATAGTAAACTTTGATGTATAATAAACCTACTAAACATTTCCACAATTATTGCTCAAAAATATAATATTTAAGCTCATTAAACCATGTTAGCCTTTCGTGACAACATGCGGGCATTAAAATAAAACTGCTATATGGGGTAAGTTGTCACAATGGGAACATGCCATCAAACAGACTGTCATCAGCTTTTTAGCACATATTAAACAGAAAACAATATGAAGCCCCAGCATTTATCCATTTGTTTGGGCTCTTAGAGCCCCCAGTGATTTGTTTAAAAGTAAAAGGCCAGGTAATTTCAAAGTTAACCTCTTATTTTCCCATCTATTTCTTTTTAACATGTTCCTCAGACCTATAAAACCCAGTAATGCTGATATTATTGAGGTTTTAATCATCACAACGTAATCATGCACTCTGTGTGACTGGTATCTCTGAGACCCCGTAAATCTTACATTTTCAGTTATCAAAATTGCATTTTGTTGATTAAAAAACTTGATAACTTTCACATTAAGACCAGATACTTAGGGTAAAACTGTGACATAGATAAAACTTCCCCAGTTGATTAATCACAGTACATTAAGACAAGTTTTTGTTGTTATATAATCCAGGTGAAAGATATATGAACAGAGCTCTCTGTAAAACCCTTCAGAATAAAGATAGGAGTTCAACCGTAAAGTTTGGCGTATGTAAGGGTCACTGATTGAAATTGAAATCTACAGATGCAAATAGATAAAGTGCAATAAAATAAACACTTAAATGTGTATTTTGGATGTTTTTTTCCATACAGTCTGAAAGAGTTATGGAAGCAAAATAGCCACCAGTGCATGAAAAAACAATGGGTTTGCCTGTAGCGTCGCCTTAAGTCTGTTTTTAAGCTATTATATCTCAGATCTCAAACCTGAGGTTCAAAACAACTTTACTGAACTTTATGGAGAAAGTCAGGCGAAGGTTGTAGCCTAAAGCACCACAAGAGGCAGTGCGTTACAGTGATTTTAACACAGTGCAAAGTGGAGGATTCATTCTTGAATCTAAAAAGAGAACAACATTAAACCTTGTGTTTTGGAAAATGTTTAGTCAGCCTGAAATGAACCCAGCAGAGCCATATGAAAGGCGAGATTTACCGCAGGAAAGATGCTTGTGTCAAGAATTCCTCTAACTGCTGTTCCAGAGGTTATGGCTGGCAGTAGATGTGAATGTGATGAAGTCTTTAATGCAGTTTGACCTTTGCAGTTCCGAATGGAGGCATTTTACCGGGATCCTGTGGGGATACACTCATGTGGTGAGTCTAAAATAGACCCAGATCTCCACAGCAGCTGTCCTGCAGATGTTTGTAATAACGAGAGGTTGTAATTACAATTCAAAGTGAACTGGATATGGTTTTAGCCTGGGTGTGTGTGACGTTAGGGTGATGTTTTGGGCGCTAACTGAATGCTGACACCATACGGTACAGAGAGGTATTGCACACACACATTATGCTGCAGTACAAAACGTGAATGAATTGCCTGCAGGTTACCTTGCAATAAAAAAATTATATTACATAAAAAAACAGTTACAGTTTAAAAAAAAAAATGTGTTAGTTTAGTTACACATATATACATATACATTCGTGCATTTGGCAGACGCTTTTATCCAATTGCATTTTTTTCAATTAATGCATTCCCTGGGAATCGAACCCATAACTTTGGCGGCATTTGAAAGGCAAAATACACTGAAAATTTAAAAAGCTTGCTCTTTATTTTATAACTCAAATGTCTATCAAGGCAACATCGGATTTATATATATATCATTTTAACCTCTGGTCATTAATATTATGTCTAATGTTTCAGGAAATACTGTATGTTGTCGAATTACAGTTGTGTTTTTGTACCGACTCTGACACATCAACCAAGTGCGAACGAGATTCACTTTAAGCAATTCCGACACAGCATTCAGTGTGTATGTGATAATCCTGCTGTAATCTACAACCGAGCCAACAACACACACACACACACACACACACACACAAACACACACACACACACCTGTTGAGAGTTTTCACCGCAGCAGCCGTCCAGTGTCTCTCGTGTCTGAGAATGTGAACCGTCATCAGCTGCTGACTGAGATGATTTGTGATGTGGTTGTGTTCCCACATGAAGGCTTCTCCTAACAAACGCAGCTTGTGTAATGCGTAACGTTAAAGAGGCACACATCTGAGGGCTCTGAAAGATGTTCAACATATGGTTAGATTACACTGCTCTGAGATCACAAGAAATCAAAATGAGAGTTCTGTGGCATTTAGTCCATGTCTATTAGCTTTGATGTCTTCTGAATCACCAAAAGTAGAAAATACTGGTGTAAAACAAAAGCCCAAACTTTCTGTTTTAATAGGAAATACATCACAGTTTGCAATAGCATGCTCTTACAGCAGAATGAACACGGTGCATGCACATTTTCTTACATCTGCTAAAATGTGCATAAAATACTGTATTGCATTTTTTTCATTTTGGGGAAATTTTATATTAAATAATGTAAGTGCCTTAAAACAAAGCCATTGTTTTCTGTGTAATTCCAAGACATTTGTAATTACTGTAAATCCTTGAGAATTTAAAAAATGAAAAGTGAAAGATTATTTAGTTTATTGAAGAAATGTAATTTATCTGAAGACCCTGATATAAAAGCTATTGTTATTTATTTATTTATTTCTATATTTCCTTTTGCTTTTTATGTAGCTGCACTCTAAAAAAAATCTTGGGTTATTTTTTCTACCCAAATCCTGGGTTGAGCCTTTTGGGTAATTTTTTTGGGTTATTTTTTCAGTGTTTGGGTAGTTTTTGTGTAACCCAGATCCTGGGTCAGACGTAACGACCCAGTGTTTGTGTAGTTTTTGTGTTACCCAGCTCCTGGGTCAGACGTAACGACCCAGTGTTTGGGTAGTTTTTGTGTAACCCAGATCCTGGGTCAGACGTAACGACCCAGTGTTTGGGTAGTTTTTGTGTAACCCAGATCCTGGGTCAGACGTAACGACCCAGTGTTTGGGTAGTTTTTGTGTTACCCAGCTCCTGGGTCAGACGTAACGACCCAGTGTTTGTGTAGTTTTTGTGTTACCCAGCTCCTGGGTCAGACGTAACGACCCAGTGTTTGTGTAGTTTTTGTGTTACCCAGCTCCTGGGTCAGACGTAACGACCCAGTGTTTGTGTAGTTTTTGTGTTACCCAGCTCCTGGGTCAGACGTAACGACCCAGTGTTTGTGTAGTTTTTGTGTTACCCAGCTCCTGGGTCAGACGTAACGACCCAGTGTTTGTGTAGTTTTTGTGTTACCCAGATCCTGGGTCAGACGTAACGACCCAGTGTTTGCGTAGGTTTTGTGTTACCCAGATCCTGGGTCAGACGTAAATACCCAGTGTTTGCGTAGGTTTTGTGTTACCCAGCTCCTGGCTCAGACGTAACGACCCAGTGTTTGGGTAGTTTTTGTGTTACCCAGCTCCTGGCTCAGACGTAACGACCCAGTGTTTGGGTAGTTTTTGTGTTACCCAGCTCCTGGGTCAGACGTAACGACCCAGTGTTTGCGTAGGTTTTGTGTTACCCAGCTCCTGGGTCAGACGTAACGACCCAGTGTTTGTGTAGTTTTTGTGTTACCCAGCTCCTGGGTCAGACGTAACGACCCAGTGTTTGTGTAGTTTTTGTGTTACCCAGATCCTGGCTCAGACGTAACGACCCAGTGTTTGGGTAGTTTTTGTGTTACCCAGCTCCTGGGTCAGACGTAACGACCCAGTGTTTGGGTAGTTTTTGTGTTACCCAGCTCCTGGGTCAGACGTAACGACCCAGTGTTTGGGTAGTTTTTGTGTTACCCAGATCCTGGGTCAGACGTAACGACCCAGTGTTTGGGTAGTTTTTGTGTTACCCAGATCCTGGGTCAGACGTAACGACCCAGTGTTTGGGTAGTTTTTGTGTAACCCAGATCCTGGGTCAGACGTAACGACCCAGTGTTTGGGTAGTTTTTGTGTAACCCAGATCCTGGGTCAGACGTAACGACCCAGTGTTTGGGTAGTTTTTGTGTTACCCAGCTCCTGGGTCAGACGTAACGACCCAGTGTTTGGGTAGTTTTTGTGTTACCCAGCTCCTGGGTCAGACGTAACGACCCAGTGTTTGGGTAGTTTTTGTGTTACCCAGCTCCTGGGTCAGACGTAACGACCCAGTGTTTGGGTAGTTTTTGTGTTACCCAGCTCCTGGGTCAGACGTAACGACCCAGTGTTTGGGTAGTTTTTGTGTTACCCAGCTCCTGGGTCAGACGTAACGACCCAGTGTTTGGGTAGTTTTTGTGTAACCCAGATCCTGGGTCAGACGTAACGACCCAGTGTTTGGGTAGTTTTTGTGTTACCCAGCTCCTGGGTCAGACGTAACGACCCAGTGTTTGTGTAGTTTTTGTGTTACCCAGCTCCTGGCTCAGATGTAACGACCCAGTGTTTGGGTAGTTTTTGTGTTACCCAGATCCTGGGTCAGACGTAACGACCCAGTGTTTGGGTAGTTTTTGTGTTACCCAGATCCTGGGTCAGACGTAACGACCCAGTGTTTGGGTAGTTTTTGTGTTACCCAGATCCTGGGTCAGACGTAACGACCCAGTGTTTGGGTAGTTTTTGTGTAACCCAGATCCTGGGTCAGACGTAACGACCCAGTGTTTGGGTAGTTTTTGTGTTACCCAGATCCTGGGTCAGACGTAACGACCCAGTGTTTGGGTAGATTTTGTGTTACCCAGCTCCTGGGTCAGACGTAACGACCCAGTGTTTGGGTAGTTTTTGTGTTACCCAGCTCCTGGGTCAGACGTAACGACCCAGTGTTTGGGTAGTTTTTGTGTTACCCAGCTCCTGGGTCAGACGTAACGACCCAGTGTTTGGGTAGTTTTTGTGTTACCCAGCTCCTGGGTCAGACGTAACGACCCAGTGTTTGGGTAGTTTTTGTGTTACCCAGCTCCTGGGTCAGACGTAACGACCCAGTGTTTGGGTAGTTTTTGTGTTACCCAGCTCCTGGGTCAGACGTAACGACCCAGTGTTTGGGTAGTTTTTGTGTAACCCAGATCCTGGGTCAGACGTAACGACCCAGTGTTTGGGTAGTTTTTGTGTTACCCAGATCCTGGGTCAGACGTAACGACCCAGTGTTTGGGTAGTTTTTGTGTAACCCAGATCCTGGGTCAGACGTAACGACCCAGTGTTTGGGTAGATTCTGTGTTACCCAGCTCCTGGGTCAGACGTAACGACCCAGTGTTTGTGTAGTTTTTGTGTTACCCAGATCCTGGGTCAGACGTAACGACCCAGTGTTTGGGTAGATTTTGTGTTACCCAGATCCTGGGTCAGACGTAACGACCCAGTGTTTGGGTAGATTTTGTGTTACCCAGCTCCTGGGTCAGACGTAACGACCCAGTGTTTGTGTAGTTTTTGTGTTACCCAGCTCCTGGGTCAGACGTAACGACCCAGTGTTTGCGTAGGTTTTGTGTTACCCAGATCCTGGGTCAGACGTAACGACCCAGTGTTTGGGTAGATTTTGTGTTACCCAGATCCTGGGTCAGACGTAACGACCCAGTGTTTGTGTAGTTTTTGTGTTACCCAGCTCCTGGGTCAGACGTAACGACCCAGTGTTTGTGTAGTTTTTGTGTTACCCAGCTCCTGGGTCAGACGTAACGACCCAGTGTTTGTGTAGTTTTTGTGTTACCCAGCTCCTGGGTCAGACGTAACGACCCAGTGTTTGTGTAGTTTTTGTGTTACCCAGATCCTGGGTCAGACGTAACGACCCAGTGTTTGCGTAGGTTTTGTGTTACCCAGATCCTGGGTCAGACGTAACGACCCAGTGTTTGCGTAGGTTTTGTGTTACCCAGCTCCTGGCTCAGACGTAACGACCCAGTGTTTGGGTAGTTTTTGTGTTACCCAGCTCCTGGCTCAGACGTAACGACCCAGTGTTTGGGTAGTTTTTGTGTTACCCAGCTCCTGGGTCAGACGTAACGACCCAGTGTTTGCGTAGGTTTTGTGTTACCCAGCTCCTGGGTCAGACGTAACGACCCAGTGTTTGGGTAGTTTTTGTGTTACCCAGATCCTGGGTCAGACGTAACGACCCAGTGTTTGGGTAGTTTTTGTGTTACCCAGATCCTGGGTCAGACGTAACGACCCAGTGTTTGGGTAGATTTTGTGTTACCCAGATCCTGGGTCAGACGTAACGACCCAGTGTTTGTGTAGTTTTTGTGTTACCCAGCTCCTGGGTCAGACGTAACGACCCAGTGTTTGTGTAGTTTTTGTGTTACCCAGCTCCTGGGTCAGACGTAACGACCCAGTGTTTGCGTAGGTTTTGTGTTACCCAGCTCCTGGCTCAGACGTAACGACCCAGTGTTTGCGTAGTTTTTGTGTTACCCAGATCCTGGCTCAGACGTAACGACCCAGTGTTTGGGTAGTTTTTGTGTTACCCAGCTCCTGGCTCAGACGTAACGACCCAGTGTTTGGGTAGTTTTTGTGTTACCCAGCTCCTGGGTCAGACGTAACGACCCAGTGTTTGCGTAGGTTTTGTGTTACCCAGCTCCTGGGTCAGACGTAACGACCCAGTGTTTGGGTAGTTTTTGTGTTACCCAGATCCTGGGTCAGACGTAACGACCCAGTGTTTGGGTAGTTTTTGTGTTACCCAGCTCCTGGGTCAGACGTAACGACCCAGTGTTTGGGTAGTTTTTGTGTTACCCAGCTCCTGGGTCAGACGTAACGACCCAGTGTTTGGGTAGTTTTTGTGTAACCCAGATCCTGGGTCAGACGTAACGACCCAGTGTTTGGGTAGTTTTTGTGTTACCCAGCTCCTGGGTCAGACGTAACGACCCAGTGTTTGGGTAGTTTTTGTGTTACCCAGCTCCTGGGTCAGACGTAACGACCCAGTGTTTGGGTAGTTTTTGTGTTACCCAGCTCCTGGGTCAGACGTAACGACCCAGTGTTTGGGTAGTTTTTGTGTAACCCAGATCCTGGGTCAGACGTAACGACCCAGTGTTTGGGTAGTTTTTGTGTTACCCAGATCCTGGGTCAGACGTAACGACCCAGTGTTTGGGTAGTTTTTGTGTAACCCAGATCCTGGGTCAGACGTAACGACCCAGTGTTTGGGTAGATTCTGTGTTACCCAGCTCCTGGGTCAGACGTAACGACCCAGTGTTTGTGTAGTTTTTGTGTTACCCAGATCCTGGGTCAGACGTAACGACCCAGTGTTTGGGTAGATTCTGTGTTACCCAGATCCTGGGTCAGACGTAACGACCCAGTGTTTGGGTAGATTCTGTGTTACCCAGATCCTGGGTCAGACGTAACGACCCAGTGTTTGGGTAGATTTTGTGTTACCCAGATCCTGGGTCAGACGTAACGACCCAGTGTTTGGGTAGATTTTGTGTTACCCAGCTCCTGGGTCAGACGTAACGACCCAGTGTTTGTGTAGTTTTTGTGTTACCCAGCTCCTGGGTCAGACGTAACGACCCAGTGTTTGTGTAGTTTTTGTGTTACCCAGCTCCTGGGTCAGACGTAACGACCCAGTGTTTGTGTAGTTTTTGTGTTACCCAGCTCCTGGGTCAGACGTAACGACCCAGTGTTTGGGTAGTTTTTGTGTTACCCAGCTCCTGGGTCAGACGTAACGACCCAGTGTTTGGGTAGTTTTTGTGTTACCCAGCTCCTGGGTCAGACGTAACGACCCAGTGTTTGCGTAGGTTTTGTGTTACCCAGATCCTGGGTCAGACGTAACGACCCAGTGTTTGGGTAGTTTTTGTGTTACCCAGATCCTGGGTCAGACGTAACGACCCAGTGTTTGGGTAGATTTTGTGTTACCCAGATCCTGGGTCAGACGTAACGACCCAGTGTTTGTGTAGTTTTTGTGTTACCCAGCTCCTGGGTCAGACGTAACGACCCAGTGTTTGTGTAGTTTTTGTGTTACCCAGCTCCTGGGTCAGACGTAACGACCCAGTGTTTGTGTAGTTTTTGTGTTACCCAGCTCCTGGGTCAGACGTAACGACCCAGTGTTTGTGTAGTTTTTGTGTTACCCAGATCCTGGGTCAGACGTAACGACCCAGTGTTTGCGTAGGTTTTGTGTTACCCAGATCCTGGGTCAGACGTAACGACCCAGTGTTTGCGTAGGTTTTGTGTTACCCAGCTCCTGGCTCAGACGTAACGACCCAGTGTTTGGGTAGTTTTTGTGTTACCCAGCTCCTGGCTCAGACGTAACGACCCAGTGTTTGGGTAGTTTTTGTGTTACCCAGCTCCTGGGTCAGACGTAACGACCCAGTGTTTGCGTAGGTTTTGTGTTACCCAGCTCCTGGGTCAGACGTAACGACCCAGTGTTTGGGTAGTTTTTGTGTTACCCAGATCCTGGGTCAGACGTAACGACCCAGTGTTTGGGTAGTTTTTGTGTTACCCAGATCCTGGGTCAGACGTAACGACCCAGTGTTTGGGTAGATTTTGTGTTACCCAGATCCTGGGTCAGACGTAACGACCCAGTGTTTGTGTAGTTTTTGTGTTACCCAGCTCCTGGGTCAGACGTAACGACCCAGTGTTTGTGTAGTTTTTGTGTTACCCAGCTCCTGGGTCAGACGTAACGACCCAGTGTTTGCGTAGGTTTTGTGTTACCCAGCTCCTGGCTCAGACGTAACGACCCAGTGTTTGCGTAGTTTTTGTGTTACCCAGATCCTGGCTCAGACGTAACGACCCAGTGTTTGGGTAGTTTTTGTGTTACCCAGCTCCTGGCTCAGACGTAACGACCCAGTGTTTGGGTAGTTTTTGTGTTACCCAGCTCCTGGGTCAGACGTAACGACCCAGTGTTTGCGTAGGTTTTGTGTTACCCAGCTCCTGGGTCAGACGTAACGACCCAGTGTTTGGGTAGTTTTTGTGTTACCCAGATCCTGGGTCAGACGTAACGACCCAGTGTTTGGGTAGTTTTTGTGTTACCCAGATCCTGGGTCAGACGTAACGACCCAGTGTTTGGGTAGATTTTGTGTTACCCAGATCCTGGGTCAGACGTAACGACCCAGTGTTTGTGTAGTTTTTGTGTTACCCAGCTCCTGGGTCAGACGTAACGACCCAGTGTTTGTGTAGTTTTTGTGTTACCCAGATCCTGGGTCAGACGTAACGACCCAGTGTTTGCGTAGGTTTTGTGTTACCCAGCTCCTGGCTCAGACGTAACGACCCAGTGTTTGCGTAGTTTTTGTGTTACCCAGCTCCTGGGTCAGACGTAACGACCCAGTGTTTGGGTAGTTTTTGTGTTACCCAGCTCCTGGGTCAGACGTAACGACCCAGTGTTTGCGTAGGTTTTGTGTTACCCAGCTCCTGGGTCAGACGTAACGACCCAGTGTTTGGGTAGTTTTTGTGTTACCCAGATCCTGGGTCAGACGTAACGACCCAGTGTTTGGGTAGTTTTTGTGTTACCCAGATCCTGGGTCAGACGTAACGACCCAGTGTTTGGGTAGATTTTGTGTTACCCAGATCCTGGCTCAGACGTAACGACCCAGTGTTTGTGTAGTTTTTGTGTTACCCAGCTCCTGGGTCAGACGTAACGACCCAGTGTTTGTGTAGTTTTTGTGTTACCCAGCTCCTGGGTCAGACGTAACGACCCAGTGTTTGTGTAGTTTTTGTGTTACCCAGCTCCTGGGTCAGACGTAACGACCCAGTGTTTGGGTAGTTTTTGTGTTACCCAGATCCTGGTTCAGACGTAAGGACCCAGTGTTTGGGTAGTTTTTGTGTTACCCAGATCCTGGGTCAGACGTAACGACCCAGTGTTTGGGTAGTTTTTGTGTAACCCAGATCCTGGGTCAGACGTAACAACCCAAGTGTTTTTGCGACCTCTTTAGGAGAGAGCAGTGCCGCTCCGTCAAATTGGTGCATGTCTTCGGTAAAATAAAGGTTTGTGTACATTTTATTTTATCTATAAATTTGTTATTGTGCTGTATATCGTTTATATGCAAAGCAACATACAAGGGCGCGATGTGAGTCACCTAAAGGAGTGTCGCATCTTTTCGCGTGATGGAAACTCTTGATGCCTTGCATAAAATTGTATGATTTTATTAAAACAAATACAGAATATAAATACTTATGATGTTGAAATATGTTCTCAGAACTGTTCACTGATTGTTTATGGACAGGTTATGGAATCAGTCACTGCATGTTTCGGCTACGAGAGAAACACAGCATCCAGCGCCGTTACTGTGGAAACGGGACAACAGCGACTGGACGATTACACTTGAACATTTACTTCTAATATTTGTTAAACAAGCTTAAATGTTACAATATGTATTAAAAACTATATAAAATATGCAAGCGGTATGATATGATAACCCAAGTTGGGTTGTTTTTAACCCAGTGTTTTTTAGAATGTGTGCTTATGTTCTTTAGGAACAGAAATTTTTGCATTGCCTAATTGTAACTAGGTTAACTGCAATAAAAAAAGAAAGAAAAATAATAATAAACTGTATTCCACAATGCAATGCACTAGACTTTCTATTCCCAGTGACAAATGAATTAGAAGTAATATCAGTTAATTTTCAGCATATCTTTCTTGACTCATTTTATTAGACTGCTAAATGTTAATGTTGTGTTTCATTCAAGACATACACAATCAAGTATGCTTCATAAGAACAGGTTTCCTGCAGCAGCTTGATTTGCATATTGGAAAATGTAATTTGAACTCAGCATAGGGTAACCCGGGATATAAACATTTGGAACAAATGTGATTTTGTTAGAAAGCGGCTCACAGGGGACAATGAGATTGAAATACGCTTCATAAAAATACATGAATGCAAAACAGCCTGTGAGGTGAAATATATCAGGCATTAGAATCAGTCTTTGACATGGAGAAGGACCCACCTGCCCTGTGAGAGGGAATTAGGGATTCATTTGTGGGATATTTGTAAGCCTCACTTACGCTAGGCAATGCCTTTAATCCCTGTGCATGCTGGGAATGCGTCTCTAATCCCCATACAGGTAAACCTGGATTCTCTGCATTACTCCTGATATCGATTTAACCAGCCTTAATCTCTATTAGCTCAAGAAGGGGAGGATGCATGTGAGGGGAACAAAAAGTTGACAATGAACAAGTAAAAGAGAAAATGGACAAATCTAACAAAAAAACATCTGGATCTGATCATATATCTAAAATTAAAAGAAAATGCTCTAAATTTTTTATTTTGCATAAAGAAAATATAGACAATTATTTGACCATAAATATTTACACAACCAGTCAAATGTTGGAATAATTAAGATTGTTTTTTAAATATTTTTGAAGCAGTCTGTTATATTTACCACTGTAAAAAAAGTTGCTGCCACAAATTTAAGTACAATCTACTTGCATGTTTAAGTCAATTCAACTTAAATTGCATTAAACTGACGTAAAAAAATGTCTTGTATAACTTATAAAAAAAAAAGTTGAAAATTGCTTAACTTATTCTGATGAGTTAAAGCAATGTAAAAATGTATGCTGATATAACTTATTGATCAAACCATTTTTTATAGTGCAAAGCTGCATTTATTCGGGGAAAAAACAGTAATATTGTGAAATATTACAATTTAATTCTTTCTCCTGTGGTGAAATTATCTGATTTATATAACAATTGTGAATAGTGTAATTTATGTATATATTTTCAGTAATTATTTTTGCATATATATTTGCTGACTGAGGCAATCCAGATGTTTTTTTTTCTCGTGTAAATTTTTTTTATTGTCCCACGTTGGTTACTGTTTTATGCTATAGTATTTGTTAATATAACTTAAAAACTTTAAATGAAACAAAAGGTTCTGTTTTAAAATATTCTAAAATGTAATTTATTCCTGTAATAATCAAAGCTATTTATATATATATATATATATATATATACACACACCATTTATTCCATATTCCAAACTTTTGTCCTATAGAGAGGACATTACCAGAATGCATTTGTATTTTGAATGGATTCATTCTCAGTAAATTCATATCATAACTGCATTAAGGTAATGAGAATTTAGGTAAAGCATGCTTATTTAAAAAAAAAAAAAAAAAAAAATTCATACATCTGCACCATTTATATTCGTCTCCAAACTAATTTCAAGCATCTAATTTGTAATTAATAGATCAAATGGTGCCACAAACTCAGTCAAGCATGTGTAAACTTTGATGGACAGTGTTTCTGATCCTCCTCTTTGTCTTCATCCTTCCAGTATGTATGGGACTCAAACCCAATCTCATTTTTGGCACTTGTCCCGCTCACACACTCAACAGGGGCTCTTTTGTGCTTTCTGCATTAGACGCCTAAATATACAGCACACTTCCTCCAGCCCCCATCACACTGACAGCTCAAAGCCGCCACACGCAGCGCTTCTTCACAGAGAGCATCATGTCATGACCAGAGCATTCGGCTCCTGCCCTGAGAAACATCACATCAGACCAAACCACAAATCATCACGTTTTATGAGAAACATCAGCTCGCAAGAATAAAGCACATCAGGGGTAAAGGGGCCATTCCTAATATACAGTACTTTTAACATTTAAATGCATTACATTTAACATTAAAACTCACAGCTAAAAATCATGTTAGTTTTATGAAGTGAACATTGGGGTGAATTTTAAATCTCATCTCTTTTCGGTGTCCTCAATATTACTTTTCATCCTGTTAGTGTCTTATGCAGAAGATGATATACATGACTTAAAACGGGGTTCGTACAGATACTGTAAAATGAAATTCCAGGACTTTCAGCACTACTTTTTTGGTTTAAGGACTACAATCAGAGATCTCAAACAATATCTTTCAAATTCTAAAAAAGGTAAATAGATTAAAAAAAAAAAAAAAAAACTAATAAAACAAAAAAGTACAAATAAAGTGCATCATATGCAATTACTGTGGTAACTTAAACCATTGAAAGCATACTTTGACAAATATCACTTTCCTTATTTTTTCCCCCATGATTATATGATTGACCTGAAGAATGAAAGCTGTATCATATACTTGGATATTTATATGAGCAATATCACGCTTTATCATGCAAAATGGCTCTCTCACACGCATTATTTTTGTGGAAGAAAAATAAAAATTAAATTTCACATGTTGTCTTTGAAATTTAAGTCTTGAAAAATCCTTGAAAACAGCCATGTTTATGTAAAGGTGCTTGAATTATTCAAAGTCAAATTTAAGTACTTCAAGCACCTTTTATGAACCCTGTTAAAAGCATAGCTGATAAAGTTAACGTCCTTGTGCAAGTTTACCATTAATTTCACAATGAGAAATATCTAGCTCTTTATGAATATCTACATTATTTTCTTGTCATTGTGCAAATATTTTACATATTTCTTTGATAAACCCCTTTTATAGAAACTTAATATTAATAGTAGACGTTTGTGTTGAAATGCAAGTACCGCACAACAGGAATGACAAGTTTAAATTCACATTGGTTTCTTTTGTAATTAAACATTGTCTGTCTTTACTTTACAGGCCAATTAAAATGCCTTCAGTTTAGTTTCAAATGACTCTACCGCCACCTAACGGTCATGAAAAGAAACTACAGCCACCATTTCATTTGCTGAAAAAGTGAATTTTACTAGTATAAAAGTCTCATTTTGTGAAAGAGTTGGAAAGCAGTTTCGATGATCATCAAAAGTAGTTTTCCAGAAACTCCATGCATATTAAATGGTACAAATAAATGCCAAGCATTCACGTCAGTAAAGCAGAAACTTTCCAACGGCTTTAATTCACACTGGGTTACTAAATATTCCACACAGCGCACGCACAAAACTGCAAAGCTACAAAGATTGCAACAAACAACCTGAATAGAAGTAACATTACAGTAACTTTGTTACAAGGCTACCAAGTCAGGTCCATGATGCACCACCTTCACCTACACAGGCACTTCCTGGTTGTCTTCTGCTCTTCGTGTGGTCAGAAGCTCAGCAGCGGACGCCATTGTGGCTCAAAACTTGCGTGGCTGTTGAATGCAGGGGATGCGTGGGACGTGCGGTTTCTCCACGCTCGGTCTGACTCGGCTGTGTCGCACAGAAACTGGAATCTCGGGGTAATCACGATTAAACTGCAGGAGACAAACATTCAAATGTTAAATGACATTTCATTTCTGAAATGAAGGAATCTTTACCTAATATAGTGACTGACCAAATGACTAATACAACATTAAGATATTCCAGCTTCTATGGCTAATTTCATGGTTAAATAAAATTATTATTATTATTATTATTATTATAACTTAGAGATTATATTATATATTAGTTGTATTGTTTGTCTTTGTAATATATTTAGACACTTAATTATATTGAACTTTTAGTACATTTAATTTATTTCGGTTTAATATTTTATTTCTTTTTCTAATTATTATGTCTGTTTAATTTTGGTTATATTTATTTGTAATATTTATCTATTTAATTTCTAATTTAAGTACTTATATTTACTTCTAGATTTCATATACTTGTATATTATAAACTAGAAATAAGTACATTAGAAAAAAAGTGTGTGTTTTTATATATATATATATATATATAAATAAAATAATAAATTATATAATTATTATAATAATAATAATAATAATAAAAAATAGATAAATTACAAAAAAAAAAAAAAAAAAAAAAAAAAAAGCACAATTAAAAGTTTAAATAAAATTTAAAAAAATTAAACCAAAATAAGATTAATTAAATGTACTAAAAAGAAAGTTAAATCAATATATTACGCAAAATCTAAAAATATAACAAACACTAATTAAAAAAAAAAAAAAAAACATAGAAATACCAAACAGAAATAAAGAAATAGAAAAATAAATACAAAAGACAAAAACAAAGACTTGACAAACTTCCTTTAGTAGCCGCCATTTTATTAGCCAAACTAGTTGACAACCACTGGTTTAGAGGTTTGGACACTTGCAGGAAAACCAAGACATTCACAGATCACTGAAGTGGGCTGAGGAGTTCAGAAAGTGAATCCTATTTGGACTAAACTCAACCAAATCAAATTAATGACCATGTCCTAGTTCCCTCTCTCACTCACTCCAATTAAAAATTACAGAGGTGAAAAATACTGAATACAGCAGCGTCTGTGGAGCGCTTGGAGTCTGTGAACCTTAAAAACCTTTCTAAAGCAGCATCCAAACAGCAGTGCACTATGGGATTGAAGGAGGATGCATGCAATGCTAGTGATATCTTGTTGTCAGGGTGTAACAAACCTTCTCAAGCGGACCAGCCAGGAGAAGACCCAGATGCTGCATTCTGGACGGGGTTGACAGGGACCTGGAGAACAAGTCAGCATAGCAAGACTAATGTCAAATAATGTCAGATAACACTGAATGTGGCATGCTGAATGAAACCACATGGTTCTGTGATTTCATGCAAAGTGCCAAAACATTTTTAGCAACACGTTTCTGCTTCATCACGTTTTAGATGCCTGCAGGAAGACTAAAATCATGCATTGCTTTTTTTTTTTCCCCATGCATCAATTTGATGAACCACTTTCAATGTTTTGTTGCGGACCAGAATGCAACATTTATATAAAAATAGAAAAGCAACCGCGATATGAACGGTTACTGTCAGCGGGTTCGGCAAACCACTGCACATTCCATCACAGCCCAAGGCAGCAGATTTTCTAGGAAACATGTTCATTAAATGTTGAGCAAACTACCAGAGAGACTGAACAAGCGAAGAGGAATTACTCTTCAACGTGAAGTCAGAAAGAGATCTGCATCTTTGTCCTGTCTTAGTTAGGCAGAAGAAACGTTACCTGGTTTTGTCAAACTTCTTGGTCTCTTTCTCCACATTGCTGTTATCATCAGCGGTCTTCTTCACGACTCTTTTTCCTCCTGCTTTCACTGAAGAAAGTGCACATTTCCAGTTTCAGTAGAAATCATGAAAACCTCAAGATATTCCAGCTTATGGCTAATTTCAAGTTAAAGTCCAAGTATTTATATAATTAAAAAAAAAAAATAATAAAAAAAAAATAATAATAATAATAATTGTTAAACTACTAAAAACAATGTGCAAGTTAAATAATCAAATAAATAAAATATTAAATAAATTTAGATTTTAAATACAAAAAAAACCCAAATAGAAATAAGTATAAAAATACACTAAAATGATAAAAATTAAAATACATAAATATAAAAAAGACAATAAAATTAAACCGAAATAAGAAACCAAAATAATTAAATATACTAAAGAATAATTAAATAAAATCAATTAAATATATTACGAAAATAAACATGAAAACAACAAAACTAAAGAGATAAATTAGAAATAGAATAGAAATAAAGAATAAAATAAAGGAAATAAAAAAATCTAATTAAACCTAAAGAAATATTAGATAAATTACATAAATGTTACACAATTGTGAACGTGCTGGGAAACGTTAGAGCTTTTGTTCACTTACACGGGTTGTTTTAAAATCATATCACACTTCTTTAAAGAAAACAGCAGATAATAAAACGCTTTGCAATGCTACACTTCACTCTAGGTGACGCAGGAACAAGATAAACCCCACAAATCTGCACTCTCAATTCATTCCTATAGGATGCTGCTTTATCCTTATACAAGTCTAGACTCAAATCAAGTCCAGTTCGTGAGAGTCCTGTAAACGTCCGCTACCATCATCTCAGTCCATTGGCCCTGTTGTTCTGAATATTTGGCAGGCCTATCGAGGCCCTGAGGGGGGAGCGTGCAAATATTTGCTCAATAAAACAGGCCGCCTGCTCAAATCAGCCTTTTTAAAAAATAAAAAATAAAAAAAAGGGGTCAGTGAACGGTACAATAAGGGAGTTTTCAGTGCTTACGGTTTTAAAGGGCCCAGGAGATTGTGAAATGGCCAGGCAACTAAAAATGGCATTGGTTTTCATAACAGGTTGTTCGTTACACATTCAGGGTTTGATGTCAGATTTAAACCACCACCTTTGACATTTAAAGCTACACGAATGTCCTACTTGCATGTCACCGAGTCACTAGATTTATAATTGAATAGGTTTACAAAAGCACAAGATCCTCTACACAACTATACAAAGATGTGAACAGATGGGATATAAATTTTGGGCTGTCCCAGACGAAAGATGACCAATCATGTTGATTTCTGTGGTTGTGGCTCCTAAATGGTGGTCCTACGTTGTATAGTGAGATCATGCATCATCATCTCACAGTGTTTGATACTACGACCTACGTCTACTGACTAGCCAATAAAAACGCAACATGAAAGGGTGTATTGATCAACGCGACATGGTGTGTTCAAGTCATGTCAAAAAGGTTGTATCTACGAGTTGGACCCACATGAACGCAACCACAAAGTCGTAAATACGAGTGGGAAGCTCAGGATTTTCTTTAAGCCCCGATCTTTATGAGTTGGGGGCGTGTCAGTGAGAAATGAGAAAAACCTTGCTGTACATAAACCTTTGTGTAGTCCATTAAAGGGACAGATCACCCAAAAATGAAAGTTGACATTTACTCACCCTCAAGTTGCTCCAAACCTGGGTGAACCTGATAGTTTTTGGGTGAACTATCCCTTTAAGAGAAAGTACGCCGCCATTTTGCTCTATTTGTTTACCACTAGCGCGTGCTGATGACGTCTTATTCTTCTATACTAACGTGCGTCGTAGGTGTCGTCTACATACATGTCGAACCCACGTTTATTAGATCCATGTCGTACAGTGTGATTTGTAATGATCTTATAGGATCTCCGAAATCATGCAAACATTAACAGCATGAAAATATTGTTTTGAGCGGTGAGTGGATTTGGACTAGCTTAAACGCCTCTGATTGGCCATTGCGTTCAATATATTAGCAACTATGTCTGTGATTGGCTACATTGCTCACCGCTACAAAAACGTTGTAAACAGATGCATTTGACGCTCCCCAGAGCGCAAACACATGCGTTTGCCAATTTTTTTTTTTTAGCCAATATGTTATTACAGTATCATCTGAGGGTGCTCTTGCTCGCGTTTGATGGTGCTTAGCACTCGTCGTATTAAATCACAGCAGAACTAGAAACTGAAACTAAAGTCTTCTGAACTCACATCCTGCGACACCCAGTAAGAAAACAATAGCTGATGTTTGTTTTCCTCCCATTGCAAAAACACTGCCTGAACTAAAATGCATGCAATTCAATATGCATTACATTTAAACGCATCGTAATTATTTAATCTGGAGTGCTACAATAAAATCTCAAACTACGTATACAGCGCAAACAAAACAAGAAATCATAATTAAAATAGGTTTAATATGTAACTATATGTGCAAACCTGCAGGAGGATGACCAGCTTTCAGTGAGTCTCTCGCTTCAGTTTTAGAAAGTTGCACCATTTTCAGTTTTCTTCACAACAACGACACAAACACTCTGACTCAGTTCGTCCACGCGCGCGCTTTTATACTCGTAAACCTCACTGACGTCACGGAGGACGCGCGTGCATGAGAACCGTACGCAGCAATAATACACGAACGCAAAAACATTTGTTGTGCCAATTAATATAGACCTTATTCAGAGCAGCGCCATGACTGTGAGGGATAGACTTATAATTTTTTGTCTACTGAAATTTCTGGGAAAGATATTTTTCAGGGACATAACTTTATAAGTCTGTTTTTTATCAAATATCTTGCTTTTTTTTTTTTTTTTTTAGAAAAATATTTTTCACAAGAAAGTAACACAAATAAATACTTACAATTTTGCCAAAAATTATAGACACTGTGCACATTTTGTCAGTGAAGTGCCTCAGGGACATGACAAAATGCTTAGTCTACGATAAAATTAAAGAATTTAAAGGGGATTTAAGGAAATAAAAAAGAAATTAGAACGGTAAAAGTTCCAGGTCTATTGTTGTTATGAAGTAAACTATTTGCAAATAATGTATTTTTTTAATATGCACAATACGCCGAACTAAAACAACTGTCAAATATTAATTGTTTAGCTACTTACAGCCCTGCATTATTTTATGCTAAAAATGATTTAAATGCAACATATGGACATACCAAAGTATTGTGAAAAGCTTTTAACATTTCATTTTGGTGAACCACCACTTTAAAAAGTCTGGGGGACTGAAATATTACAGAATCCCAGGAATGACCCGTAAACATGCTCATATGTGGGCGTTTTTGTATATCTTTTCTTTTGCTGAATTCGGAACCACATACTACTCTTACTACTTCTGCCATAGAAACATATGGTAAATGTAGTATGAGTAGTATACTAGTATGCCATTTGATCCTAACCCTGATCCTGGAGCCACCAACACTTCACATTTTTGATGGCTAAAAACCCAAATCACATACTCCCCTACTATATAGTAGGCGAAAAACAGTATGTGACAAAAGAAATATGTCCAAATTCACAGTACTCATAAAAGAGTAGGCAAAAGTACCCGGATAACCTACTTCTTCCGGCAAGATTCTGGAGTGTGCATAAGATGGGTCAAGGGAGAGGATTTAGTTACTTAAAAAGTAGCTTATTATTTATTTTTTTCCCAGTCAATATTTCTTCTATTTAAAACATTAATCTCCTAACATAATTTATGCACAGTGTTGGGTAAATTACTCTGAAAAAAGTAATTAATAACTAGCTACTAATTACATCTTTAACAGTATTATTACTGTACACTCGCTCTAAAAAGTAATCCATTACTTTCCAAACCCATATCAAACTCGACCAGTTGAACAATACAACGATCGACATGAAACTGCTCTTTTAATTCTTTCAAATAAATAATATAAACTTCTAAAAACATTAAAGAATGCAATAGCCTATCATGCTTTGACTGGAAAGGTTCTCCCAGGTTCATTAACCAGTTTGTGTGCCATAGTTCCGGCAATGTTTACTGGAAAGGCTGCAATTATTTAAGTGTGGACTGTTTTCGTCATGAATATAAAGAGAATCGCTTAAGAGGAGAAAGCCCAACACCAGAGTCATGTGACCTTACCTGGGACACACCTTCCAGAACAGTGTGCATAATCTTTTTGGTGTAATTGACTTTAGGAAATAGCTAGATATCTAAAATGCATTAAAAACAACAGCATATACACTACGTTGCCAAAAGTTTTGAGACGCCTGCCTTTACATGCACATGAACTTTAATGACATCCCATTCTTAATCCGTAGGGTTTAATATGGAGTTGGCCCACCCTTTGCAGCTATAACAGCTTCAACTCTTCTGGGAAGGCTTTCCACAAGGTTTAGGAGTGTGTTTATGGGAACTTTTGACCATTCTTCTAGAAGTGCATTTGTGAGGTCAGGCACTGATGTTGGACGAGAAGGCCTGGCTTGCAGTCTCTGCTCTAATTCATCCCAAAGGTGTTCTATCGGGTTGAGGTCAGGACTCTGTGCAGGCCAGTCAAGTTCCTCCACACCAAACTCACTCATCCATGTCTTTATGGACCTTGCTTTGTGCACTGGTGCGCAGTCATGTTGGAACAGGAAGTTCCCACAAAGTTGGGAGCATGAAATTGTCCAAAATGTCTTGGTATGCTGAAGCATTAAAGGTTCAGTGTGTAGTATTTATGAGGCTCTGTTGACAGAAATGCAATATAATATACATAACTATGTTTTCAGTGGTGTATAAAGACCTTACATAATGAACCGTTATGTTTTTATTACCTTAGAATGAGCCATTTCTATCTACATACACCGCGGGTCCCCACAGCGAAGTCGCCATTTTGCGCCGCCATGTTTCTACAGTAGCCCTAAACGGACAAACTTCTCTACAGAGCGCTAGTCACTCTCTGCTCTCTCCAATGACGACAACATTTTTGTCCTGTGTCGGCCACCGTAGCTTCTCTATGTGCTTCGAAAAGGAGGGGTGAGCGTTGGACGGTTGCAATTCACAACCTCAACGCTAAATGCTGCTAAAATTCACACACTGCACCTTTAAGAGTTCCTTTCACTGGAACTAAGGGGCCAAGCTTAACCCCTGAAAAACAACCCCACACCATAATCCCCCCTCCACCAAACTTTACACTTGGCACAATGCAGTCAGGCAAGTCCCGTTCTCCTGGCAACCGCCAAACCCAGACTCGTCCATCGGATTGCCAGACAGAGAAGCGTGATTGGTCACTCCAGAGAACACGTCCCCACTGCTCTAGAGTCCACGCTTTGCATTGCACTTGGTGATGTAAGGCTTGGATGAGCTGCTCGGCCATGGAGACCCATTCCATGAAGCTCTCTACACACCGATCTTGAGCTAATCTGAAGGCCACACAAAGTTTGGAGGTCTGTAGCTATAGACTCTGCAGAAAGTTGGTGACTTCTGTGCACTGTGACCCTCAGCATGCGCTGACCCCGCTCTGTGATTTTACGTGCCTTACCACTTCATGGCTGAGTTGCTGTTGTTCCCAATTGCTTCCACTTTGTTATAACACCACTAATAGTTGACCGTGGAATATTTAGTAGTGAGGAAATTTCACGAATGGACGAATTGCACGGGTGGCAACCTATCACGGTACCACGCTTGAATTCACTGAGCTCCTGAGAGCAACCCATTCTTTCACAAATGTTTGTAGAAGCGTCTGCATGCCTAGTGCTTGATTTATACAGCTGTGGCCATGGAAGTGATTGGACACCTGAATTCAATGATTTGGAGGGGTGTCCCAATACTTTTGGCAATATAGTGTATATACACTCACCTAAAGGATTATTAGGAACACCTGTTCAATTTCTCATTAATGCAATTATCTAATCAACCAATCACATGGCAGTTGCTTCAATGCATTTAGGGGTGTGGTCCTGGTCAAGACAATCTCCTGAACTCCAAACTGAATGTCAGAATGGGAAAGAAAGGTGATTTAAGCAATTTTGAGCGTGGCATGGTTGTTGGTGCCAGACGGGCCGGTCTGAGTATTTCACAATCTGCTCAGTTACTGGGATTTTCACGCACAACCATTTCTAGAGTTTACAAAGAATGGTGTGAAAAGGGAAAAACATCCAGTATGCGGCAGTCCTGTGGGCGAAAATGCCTTGTTGATGCTAGAGGTCAGAGGAGAATGGGCCGACTGATTCAAGCTGATAGAAGAGCAACTTTGACTGAAATAACCACTCGTTACAACCGAGGTATGCAGCAAAGCATTTGTGAAGCCACAACACGCACAACCTTGAGGCGGATGGGCTACAACAGCAGAAGACCCCACCGGGTACCACTCATCTCCACTACAAATAGGAAAAAGAGGCTACAATTTGCACGAGCTCACCAAAATTGGACAGTTGAAGACTGGAAAAATGTTGCCTGGTCTGATGAGTCTCGATTTCTGTTGAGACATTCAGATGGTAGAGTCAGAATTTGGCGTAAACAGAATGAGAACATGGATCCATCATGCCTTGTTACCACTGTGCAGGCTGGTGGTGGTGGTGTAATGGTGTGGGGGATGTTTTCTTGGCACACTTTAGGCCCCTTAGTGCCAATTGGGCATCGTTTAAATGCCACGGCCTACCTGAGCATTGTTTCTGACCATGTCCATCCCTTTATGACCACCATGTACCCATCCTCTGATGGCTACTTCCAGCAGGATAATGCACCATGTCACAAAGCTCGAATCATTTCAAATTGGTTTCTTGAACATGACAATGAGTTCACTGTACTAAAATGGCCCCCACAGTCACCAGATCTCAACCCAATAGAGCATCTTTGGGATGTGGTGGAACGGGAGCTTCGTGCCCTGGATGTGCATCCCACAAATCTCCATCAACTGCAAGATGCTATCCTATCAATATGGGCCAACATTTCTAAAGAATGCTTTCAGCACCTTGTTGAATCAATGCCACGTAGAATTAAGGCAGTTCTGAAGGCGAAAGGGGGTCAAACACAGTATTAGTATGGTGTTCCTAATAATCCTTTAGGTGAGTGTATGTCTGGCAGAAAAGTATAGGCGTTAGTTTATTTACATTGGGTAAACATATATGGATTAACACCATGAGCGAGATGATTGCTTAAATCACAGCCTCTGTGCAAATGCAATATTATTTATTAATATAGATGGATATAGGTGACATATATTATATATGTATGTATGATAATATACAGATAATATATTATGCATTATACTGCTACAAAACATTCACTAACATAACACAGTAGCTACATAGTCAATATACTGCATGATATAGTAGTAAATTGAATAATATATGAGTGCACAGAGAAATTAAACACCAAAACTTCATTCCATGTTGTTTAATACTGGCAGATAAATACAGTGTAGTGAACCTGTCAAGCAAGAATATGGCAGTTGTTATTTTAAGAGACTTTTTTTCTTTTGTATTGTGCAGCTGTAGTGAGAGCATTTCAAGAGTTTGTCATTTTCGCTCTTTTTGCCTTTCTGCACCAAAACACAGATCTGATTTTCTGTCGGCACTGAGACGAGCCATAGTAGTACACAAGAGGGTCCAGAAAAACACTTGCCGTTAGTTGGAGCAAAACACACCACAAACTCAATCAGCACGGCAATAGCCATAAATCACAGCTTTCCTTCGGATGCCTGAAGGTGATGACAATGTTGCTAAGTGATCAGACTTTGCACTGAGTACATACACTCACCTAAAGGATTATTAGGAACACCATACTAATACTGTGTTTGACCCCCTTTCGCCTTCAGAACTGCCTTAATTCTACGTGGCATTGATTCAACAAGGTGCTGAAAGCATTCTTTAGAAATGTTGGCCCATATTGATAGGATAGCATCTTGCAGTTGATGGAGATTTGTGGGATGCACATCCAGGGCACGAAGCTCCCGTTCCACCACATCCCAAAGATGCTCTATTGGGTTGAGATCTGGTGACTGTGGGGGCCATTTTAGTACAGTGAACTCATTGTCATGTTCAAGAAACCAATTTGAAATGATTCGAGCTTTGTGACATGGTGCATTATCCTGCTGGAAGTAGCCATCAGAGGATGGGTACATGGTGGTCATAAAGGGATGGACATGGTCAGAAACAATGCTCAGGTAGGCCGTGGCATTTAAACGATGCCCAATTGGCACTAAGGGGCCTAAAGTGTGCCAAGAAAACATCCCCCACACCATTACACCACCACCACCAGCCTGCACAGTGGTAACAAGGCATGATGGATCCATGTTCTCATTCTGTTTACGCCAAATTCTGACTCTACCATCTGAATGTCTCAACAGAAATCGAGACTCATCAGACCAGGCAACATTTTTCCAGTCTTCAACTGTCCAATTTTGGTGAGCTCGTGCAAATTGTAGCCTCTTTTTCCTATTTGTAGTGGAGATGAGTGGTACCCGGTGGGGTCTTCTGCTGTTGTAGCCCATCCGCCTCAAGGTTGTGCGTGTTGTGGCTTCACAAATGCTTTGCTGCATACCTCGGTTGTAACGAGTGGTTATTTCAGTCAAAGTTGCTCTTCTATCAGCTTGAATCAGTCGGCCCATTCTCCTCTGACCTCTAGCATCAACAAGGCATTTTCGCCCACAGGACTGCCGCATACTGGATGTTTTTCCCTTTTCACACCATTCTTTGTAAACTCTAGAAATGGTTGTGCGTGAAAATCCCAGTAACTGAGCAGATTGTGAAATACTCAGACCGGCCCGTCTGGCACCAACAACCATGCCACGCTCAAAATTGCTTAAATCACCTTTCTTTCCCATTCTGACATTCAGTTTGGAGTTCAGGAGATTGTCTTGCCCAGGACCACACCCCTAAATGCATTGAAGCAACTGCCATGTGATTGGTTGATTAGATAATTGCATTAATGAGAAATTGAACAGGTGTTCCTAATAATCCTTTAGGTGAGTGTATATGATAGTAAAGTAGCTCACTAAGGTGATGATCAGTGGCAAGAAGAAGTAGAGGCAGGAGAGGATGGAGAACAGGTACACATAATACCGCACCGAAGAGTCGTTTTGGCGCAGTACGTCATGACAAGTGACGCCCACATCCTTAATGTCGACCGCTTGTCTCATTGAGAGAAGTGGCACCGTACCAGCGAGCGTCAGCAGCCAGACCACCACACATACACACGTGGCTCTCCTTACACTCCTCGAGGTTAGAGAGGTGATGGGAAGCACCACAGCAGTCTGTCCACACTTATGCACATCATCAGCAGTGTGGAGCAGTACATGTAGCAGTAGTAAGCTGCACTGAGCACACGACACGCCACCTCACCGAACACCCAATCTGAAGTGCTCAGCTGGTAGTGGATCTTCAGAGGCAGCAGCAGGGTGAAGAACAGGTCCACACGCCAGGTGAGACATGTAGATCACAGCTGGTTTCTTCGCTTGAATCCTACAGGTGAACGTCACCAAGGCCAAAGCGTTCAGGGGCAAACTAATGAGGATGACGAAGATGAACGAGGGCATGACACATGTGACCATTAAGCCTTTGAGAAAGACAGCAGACTTGACTGAGATGTTCCATATCTCTGGGAATCCTAGTGTAAGGTTGTGACGAGGCCAATATATATCAGAAATTGAGTCTGAAATAATCCCCGGTAAAGCAAGCAGAGGGCAGTCAGAATCTGTAACCAGAACAACACACAAAGAGTGAAGGTCATATACTACTAAAACATACAATTATTAAAAAAAGTAAGCATGAGATCCACCCCTAAACATAACCATCGCTGGGGTGTTGGCGGATCATACAAAAACTTTACAAATTAAATTGTACAAATTTATGCGAATAAGCCACAAATTCTGCAAAACGTAAATAGTTTTGTCATGAGATTGTGTTGCATATTACTCTTGTTACTGTGTTGTTGAAGAGTTGGGTGGTTAGTGCTGGTTCTGTAGTAAGATGAAGCACCCTCAAGTTGATACTGTACTAATATATTGGTGAAACAAATTTGGCAAACGCTCCAGTGCATATTTGTGTTCTGGAGAACATCAAATGTTTCTATTTACAACGTGTTTTTGCAGCGGTGAGGAATGTAGTCAATCACAGACATACTGTAGTTGTTGATCTCGTGAACGCAATGGCCAGAGGTGTTTGGTTAGTCTCACTGCTCAAAACGCCAGTTTTTAGTTTAGTGCTGAGTTATGCAGGCTCGCGAAGACCAGCGTCATTAACAAAGTATAGTCACTATTTTAGAGATTTATTGTGCATTGTTGCCAGCTTTATTGATTATAACGGAACTTTGCGAGGTCGCGATGAACTGACAAAGCGACAGCATTTTAGTGATTGTAAAGGGAGCGGTCTTGGCTCGTGCCATGGCCAGTTTAGTGGTCCTCGAGCTTGTTTGGTGCCACAGTGGACGGCTTCGCTGAGTGTTAGCTTCCTGCCGAACTGGACAAGTTCCTCTGCTACTTCGAGTCGCCCTAAGTCGTTGTCGACTCATGCCAAGCAGCATGCCAAGCCAGCTCCCGCACCCGTTCAGCCCCAGCAAAAGACGGTATCCATCTAGCTAAGCGCTACCCATTTCCCAAGCCCCAGGGACCCCGCCCTAGGCTAGTGCTGGACCCTGAGCAGCCCAAGCAGCCCTGATGTCTCGGGCACAAGGAGAAGGCTAATCCCGCAGCGGCCGGACCGCCCCTAAAGCGCCTATGTGTTCACCTCCCACTTGCCACGGTGCGGCGGGCTGCCATCTGCCATCTTCAACCCCTCGCTGCCCAGAGCCAGGCTTGGGAAGCCATTCCCGGCATGTGAAATTGGGTTTTAGTAATAATCAAACGGGGTTACTTGCTCCAATTCACTCGCAGACCCCCCCACTTCAGGACCGTGATTCACACTGTGGTCTCGGACGTCAACGCTCATGTCCTCCGAGCCGAAGTACAAGCTCTACTAGCAAAGGCTTTGTGGAGGAAGTCCTCACGGCCCACAGAGAGTCAGGCTTTTATACAACCACTACTGCCCTTGTCATCAAGCGCCCCCAGGCTACGGCCTCGCAGGACGGCTTCAGTTCTGCGCTAGTGGCACGACTCTATTGAATTGCGTTCCCCATAAGCTTCAGAAACTGACGCAATGTGGGTGAACCGTATCGAAAGCGAACTTTCCGGTTACTAGCGTAGCCTTGGTTCCCTGCGATTACGGGAACGAGCATTAAGCAGTTGATGCTGGTGCTCTTCAGTTGAAAAATTCTGACGAAAATTGCTTTCAGTGCGACTTAAACAGGCAGTCAGCCCCGCCGAAATGGCGGGCAGAAAAGCCATTTGTCTGTGCAGGTGCACAGACGTGAACCAATTAGGATTCAGTATTCGGTATTTTCCCCATAAGCGTCAGAAACTGACATAATGCTCATTCCCGTTATCTCAGGAAATCAAGGTTGCTGCTGAGAGGACCGACGCCCCAATCTACATATAAATGCTGGATTCACTCTGCACGGAACAGAAATATGACATGTTAAGATAGTAATGCATTAAAGCAATGTAAAAGCAGACTAATAGATTAAAAAAATGTCTTACTGTACACTGCTATGGTGGAGCCATTGCTTAGCCTACATCTGCACTATTAGACCACCCTCAGTAATTTCAGAAGCATTCTCCTCAGTGATTTGATTCACGTACTGGACCTGTGGAACACGGTCAGAATCTGTAATCAATATAAAAAACCATTAGTGAAAGCTCTCATAATACCACCAGAGAATAATTAGGAGAACCTGGACACATTTGAGAAAAGGCTTTCTTTGCTTTTTATCCAAAGCAAATTATAGTAGGCCTACTGATACTGTGTGGCTGTGTCCCAGATCAAAGGCTGCATCCTTTGAAGGCCGCGAAGGTCAGACAGAGCGTTGTTAAATGGGACGGTCTGGCCTACAGAGGACTGTTCTTGTCGCCTAGCAACTGTGACAGCTGCCGTTGATGAGTGACAGTAACATTTGTACAAGACTTTTTTGAAAGTTATATTAAACTGTCTGAAAACAAAAGAGTTCACAAACTCTCTAAATATGTTCACCATCGTCCATTTCTGCATATCATAAAGAGTAAACACTATATATAATCGCATCTTAGAAAGATATGTCAACATTTGAACTGCTTTAAAGTTTTTTTTTAGTTTTATCATTAGATATTTGAGTAAGCAAATACTGACGTTTGAAAGTGTAATTCGGCAATTTCTCTCAAAAAATCCTGTCGTTACAGACGTGCAATGAATTCTGGGGTAGGCAAGGCCGTTTAAGTTGTTTTGTTGTGATATATTACACACATTTTCGTCATGCATTTCATATTAAGTTAAATATTTCATATTCATTCTCGTGCACGTTTGAGCTTCCTCAAGAACCAATGAGGTTCATTCTCGTGTTACGCAGCAGGTTTGAGCTTCAGCAAGAGCCAATGAGGTTCATTCTCGTGTTACTCAGCACGTTTGAGCTTCCATAAGAACCAATGAGGTTCATTCTCGTGTTATGCAGCGCGTTTGAGCTTCAGAAAGAACCAATGAGGTTCATTCTCGTGTTATGCAGCACGTTTGAGCTTCAGCGAGAACCAATGAGGTTCATTCTCGTGTTACGCATCACGTTTGAGATTCAGCGAGAACCAATGAGGTTCATTCTCGTGTTACGCAGCACGTCTGAGCTTCAGCGAGAACCAATGAGGTTCATTCTCGTGTTACGCAGCACGTTTGAGCTTCAGCGAGAACCAATGAGGTTCATTCTCGTGTTACGCATCACGTTTGAGATTCAGCGAGAACCAATGAGGTTCATTCTCGTGTTACGCAGCACGTCTGAGCTTCAGCGAGAACCAATGAGGTTCATTCTCGTGTTACGCAGCACGTTTGAGCTTCAGCGAGAACCAATGAGGTTCATTCTCGTGTTACGCAGCACGTTTGAGCTTCAGCGAGAACCAATGAGGTTCATTCTCGTGTTACGCAGCACGTTTGAGCTTCAGCGAGAACCAATGAGGTTCATTCTCGTGTTACGCAGCACGTTTGAGCTTCAGAAAGAACCAATGAGGTTCATTCTCGTGTTACGCAGCACGTTTGAGCTTCAGCGAGAACCAATGAGGTTCATTCTCGTGTTACGCAGCACATTTGAGCTTCCATTAAAGTCAACAACTCATTCTGGAAAGAATCACTTGTTTTACAGCTTTTTAAAGTGAACATGGAAGATATTTGTGGTGTTTGTTCCCCTGAGACTAATAATCATTTATTTTGGGAGTGTCCCAAGACACTATTGTTCTGAAAGGAACAAGAAAAGCTATTCTTGTTGACTTGGAAGCTCATGTTATGCTAAAATGTTTTTCATTTGATGCCAGGCCCGGAGTGGCCATACGGAGAATCAGGAGATTTCCTCACTTCCAAATAAAAAAAGCCATCAAGAAGACAATATCAGAGTTTTTATATGGGGGTGTATCATGGCATTTATAGACGAGCATAGTCTCTAAGTAAGCCATACTGTCTGATATTCATTTGTATGTGCAGTGTTTTTCAGCTGTTTGCTTAAAAAGTTTAGCTAATATGTTATTTATCTGTATATTCCTGTAGAAACATGAGTAAAAAGGGGCTATTTTTGGGCATTAAATCAACCCTTGTGCATCTGTCCTTATGGACAGTTTGTCTTTTAGTTTTTTTTTAAAATAATTTTGCCTCTGATAATGCCAACTGAATAAATTTTGGCCCAAGTGTGTATTTTTATTGGAATTTTACTATTTCACCCCCATTTCCATTAATAAATCTATTTTGCACTAGGTATACAAGTTACACTCAGGACCTTAAGGACAAAAAATGTCCCCATTGAAACTGCAATTTTTAATCCCATGGCCATTTAACTATAAAATGATGCAGTCTTTGTTAATAGGCTTTCATTCTGTTGGCAAGGCTTCAAAATTACAGTTTACAAAAAAAAAATTTTTACCAGATGGTGCCATTTACTCAGGTTTGTCCTATAAAGCAAATACTATATTATAGAGCCAATTGGATAAATTATGCAGCTATAACTGTGTGGGTGTGTTGGTATGGATGTCAGAGTGTGGTTTGTACAGTGTAATAAAAAGAATTGTGTGTGTGTGTGTGCTAGAGTGAAACTCTACTGTACTGCAAATCACAAAGCCAACCACTGTGTGTATCAGTGGAGCTTTGCTGGCATCTAACGGGGAAAATTTGGTACTGCGTTCAAACAAAATCTGACTGAAAGCTCATTTTTTGAGATATCAACCTCAAACTTGTTTAGAGTTATGGCTTTGATTTTCTAGCAGTTTTTGAGTTCAACATGTTTTATTAAATATATATTTTATATAAAATAATGTTTACAATCCCTATAACTTTTTTGTTTCACGTTTTTTTTTTTACTTAAAAATCGGCCAAGGGTCTTCTTTAAAATGAGACCAAATGTAAACCTGTGCTCCAAAGCTTCAAATTATTATGACTGTTTTTGACATTTTTTAAATTGATGCACAAGGGTTAAATTTTAACTTAGATTTTTTTTAAACTGCATATGATTAATTTTCTAAATACCCCACATCATTAGGCACATATCAAACCTATAAAACCAATTTTATTTATTTTTTTCAGATTTAAACACCTTTTATTCTCAACCATGTAACAGACAAAAAGGGAACACAAAACAAACAAGCAACTTTCTACTGCTCATGTGTCCCTCACAACAATTTATTAACTATTTTCATGGTACTGAAGTTAAAAATAGATAATAATATTAGACAATATTACCAGTTTTTAAATCACATTATTGGCAACTGCAGGGTATATCATAATCGATAAACAATATTATTTATTCTCTTGTGAGGCTGGGAAAATATGTTCCTTACATATTTCCTCAGGGCAGAGGCAAGTTTGAGCAAGAAGTGCTCAGAGATAAACTGAACAAACAAGCACGGTCAGTTTTATTATGAACAGTGTGTTGATCAGAGGAGCTCGGATTTTGCTTTATGAAAACAGATATATTTACCAGCGAGTTTTATGAGTAGGCTAACATCACTGTAACACATGGCTTCTTGTGGCCTACACACTTTAAAATCAGCATAATATTCATATTTGATCATTTGTGAATTTATGCGTTCATATCATCACCAAACAGAAAATGTTTAACGGTGATTGCATTGTTATTTGTTATGATGTTATTTATTTTATCTGAGAACAACTGAGGCATCAACACATATACCGACTCAACGATCAAATGAATCTCTCATACACGTTTAAAAAAAGCCTATAATAGCGAGTATAAGATTGTGTCAGGCGACTCGCATGTTTTCAAAGTCTGAGAACTGCTGTTGTGTTTGGCTGGGCTTCACATCAGTGCTCTTATCTATCACAGATAGAAAACCAGATGCTGAAACAAAAAGACTCAAATATTCAGACATAAATATAAGATTTATGTAAGTATTTAAGCTGGTTCTTCTAACCATGAACTATTTCTTGGCAAACATGATGGATATGATACAAGACACATGGAGGTTTATATGTCTGGAATCTGCAGCATTTGCCGTTATTGAGTCTGTTCCCTGGAGAAACACTGCATACTGTTTTCTGACCCACACCATTAACATTTTGGTGTTTGGACATGGTCTTTGAAGTACCATGGGATACATAGGCCTAATATAAATATAAATATAAATACATAAACATTCAAAGTACTTTGTACGTTGCCTGACTGTGAGAATAACAAATAAACCCTGCAATGCACACACCGTCCAGCAGATGACGCAGGAGGAACGGGTAATAAATATGGTTGCTGAGCGACAAGGACGCCAAACAGTCCGTGCTGCGCATGCGCTGATACTGTCCAACGCTGAAACTTTTTGGAAATAAAAATAACGATCACATCATTACCATCACTTGGAATAATTGGAGAAGCGCGTAGTAGTTGTTTTTTACCCTTAAAAAGGCATTTCTATGGCTAGTAAAAAGAAGGAGATTAGTTTACAGGTTTGTAGTACGAAACCTTTATCAGATTTAAACTGTAAATGAGGGAGAAGTGGTTGTGTGACTGACTGTAGTTTTTTAGTTTATTTACTTTGTGTCTCAACTGAAAAATACCTGACAACTCTTGAAAACTTTTAAATTCAGATAAACATCAATAATGACGATCAATGGAGTGAAGTTCTGGCAACGAAAGGGTTAATAGGTGAGTGAAAAAGCCATCTATCTATCTATCTATCTGTCTGTCTGTCTATCGATCTGTCTGTCTGTCTACCTATCTATCTGTCTGTCTATCTATCTATCTGTCTGTCTGTCTGTCTATCTATCTATCTGTCTGTCTGTCTGTCTGTCTATCTATCTATCTATCTATCTATCTATCTATCTATCTATCTATCTATCTATCTATCTGTCTGTCTGTCTGTCTGTCTGTCTATCTATCTATCTATCTGTCTGTCTGTCTATCGATCTATCTATCTATCTATCTATCTGTCTGTCTGTCTGTCTACAAACCCGATTCCAAAAAAGTTGGGACACTGTACAAATTGTGAATAAAAACAGAATGCAATGATGTGGAAGTTTCAAATTTCAATATTTTATTCAGAATACAACATAGATGACATATCAAATGTTTGAATTGAGAAAATGTATCATTTTAAGGGAAAAATAAGTTGATTTTAAATTTCATGGCATCAACACATCTCAAAAAAGTTGGGACAAGGCCATGTTTACCACTGTGTGGCATCCCCTCTTCTTTTTATAACAGTCTGCAAACGTCTGGGGACTGAGGAGACAAGTTGCTCAAGTTTAGGAATAGGAATGTTGTCCCATTCTTGCAGACTTCTAGTTGCTCAACTGTCTTAGGTCTTCTTTGTCGCATCTTCCTCTTTATGATGCGCCAAATGTTTTCTATGGGTGAACGATCTGGACTGCAGGCTGGCCATTTCAGTACCCGGATCCTTCTTCTACGCAGCCATGATGTTGTAATTGATGCAGTATGTGGTCTGGCATTGTCATGTTGGAAAATGCAAGGTCTTCCCTGAAAGAGACGACGTCTGGATGGGAGCATATGTTGTTCTAGAACTTGGATATACCTTTCAGCATTGATGGTGCCTTTCCAGATGTGTAAGCTGCCCATGCCACACGCACTCATGCAACCCCATACCATCAGAGATGCAGGCTTCTGAACTGAGCGCTGATAACAACTTGGGTTGTCCTTGTCCTCTTTAGTCCGGATGACATGGCGTCCCAGTTTTCCAAAAAGAACTTCAAATTTTGATTCGTCTGACCACAGAACAGTTTTCCACTTTGCCACAGTCCATTTTAAATGAGCCTTGGCCCAGAGAAAACGCCTGCGCTTCTGGATCATGTTTAGATATGGCTTCTTTTTTGACCTATAGAGTTTTAGCCGGCAACGGCGAATGGCACGGTGGATTGTGTTCACCGACAATGTTTTCTGGAAGTATTCCTGAGCCCATGTTGTGATTTCCATTACAGTAGCATTCCTGTATGTGATGCAGTGCCGTCTAAGGGCCCGAAGATCACGGGCATCCAGTATGGTTTTCCGGCCTTGACCCTTACGCACAGAGATTGTTCCAGATTCTCTGAATCTTTGGATGATATTATGCACTGTAGATGATGATAACTTCAAACTCTTTGCAATTTTTCTCTGAGAAACTCCTTTCTGATATTGCTCCACTATTTTTCGCCGCAGCATTGGGGGAATTGGTGATCCTCTGCCCATCTTGACTTCTGAGAGACACTGCCACTCTGAGAGGCTGTTTTTATACCCAATCATGTTGCCAATTGACCTAATAAGTTGCAAATTGGTCCTCCAGCTGTTCCTTTTATGTACATTTAACTTTTCCGGCCTCTTATTGCTACCTGTCCCAACTTTTTTGGAATGTGTAGCTCTCATGAAATCCAAAATGAGCCAATATTTGGCATGACATTTCAAAATGTCTCACTTTCAACATTTGATATGTTATCTATATTCTATTGTGAAAAAAAATATAAGTTTATGAGATTTGTAAATTATTGCATTCCTTTTTTATTCACAATTTGTACAGTGTCCCAACTTTTTTGGAATCGGGTTTGTATCTATCCTCTGTCTGTCTATCTATCTATCCTCTGTCTATCTATCTGTCTGTCTGTCTATCTATCTGTCTGTCTGTCTATCTATCCTGTCTGTCTATCTATCTGTCTGTCTGTCTATCTATCTGTCTATCTGTCTGTCTATCTATCTATCTATCCTCTGTCTGTCTGTCTGTCTGTCTATGTATCTATCCATCTGTCTGTCTATCTGTCCTCTGTCTGTCTATCTGTCTATCTATCTGTAGGGTTTCTTATTTGACAGAGTTGCATCTTTAAGTGGTGTTTGAGTTTTCAGTCTTGCAGTAGTTGTTGTGATCTGGTGTTTTGTGTGTGTGTCTGTCAGTGATTGATGTGTACCAGCAGTGGTGCGGACCCTGCCGTGCCGTCGTCAGTCTCTTTAGAAAGATCAAGAATGAGCTAGGAGACGAGCTGCTGCATTTTGCCACGGTAAGATAAGCCGCTCTAAAAATTAGATTGCTCACAAACAATCATTCTAAATGTCGACATTTCTGTCACACGGTCTTATCATCCCTGCAGGCTGAGGCTGATGGGATTGAAGCTCTGGAGAAGTACAGAGGAAAGTGTGAGCCCACCTTTCTATTTTATGCGGTGGGTCTGAAACTGTACATCTGTCTCGGTGTTTCCAAATCCTTGCAAATTCTTACTGTTCTTAAAATTAAAGTTAAAATTACCAAATAATTACATGGATGGATAGATGCAAGCGGACACATGTAAGCGAAGTTTCATCCCAAAATGAATGAAAGAACACCACATAATTGTGCATATATACAAAGATTCTGCTTTTAGGACCAAAGTTTTTTTTGCATTTTTTTTAATTCAGCAAATTATACCATAATCACATTACTGTAATGTGATAAAACTAACAATATATATCACTTAAACTGTAAAGGATTTATGTACAGTATCATGGAGGTATTAGTTGTCTTTAATTTATGCTGATATAAATAAAAAATACTGCAGTGCAGTAAAGAGAATCTAATGAGAGTCAAAACATCCAGATGCATAACAAAAATTAGCATTTTGGAGGAAATTGTGCTTAAAGGGATAGTTCACCCAAAAATGAAAATTCTGTCATTAATTACTCACCTCATGTCGTTCCAAACCCGTAAGACTTTCGTTCATCTTAAGAACACAAATGAAGCTCTTTTTGATGAAATCCGAGAGCTCTCTGTCCCTCCATTGACAGATACACAACTACCACTTTGACACTTCAGATCGTAAAGAGATCGCAAAACTAATCCATATGAAATGAGTGGTTTAGTCCAAATTTTCTGAAGAGACTCGATCGCTTTATATCATGAACAGATTGAATTTAGGCTTTTATTCCTATATAAACACTGATCAGCAAACATAAACAGAAGCTCAGCCAAACATGCTTGACTTGAGAGAACAAACCTCTTGCTGAAGCTCAAACGTGCTGCGTAACACGACAATGAACCTCACTGGTTCTCGCTGAAGCTCAAACGTGCTGCGTAACACGAGAATGAACCTCATTGGTTCTCGCGGAAGCTCAAACGTGCTGCGTAACACGAGAATGAACCTCATTGGTTCTCGCTGAAGCTCAAACGTGCTGCGTAACACGAGAATGAGCCTCATTGGTTCTCGCTGAAGCTCAAACGTGCTGCGTAACACGAGAATGAGCCTCATTGGTTCTCGCTGAAGCTCAAACGTGCTGCGTAACACGAGAATGAACCTCATTGGTTCTCGCTGAAGCTCAAACGTGCTGCGTAACACGAGAATGAACCTCATTGGTTCTCGCTGAAGCTCAAACGTGCTGCGTAACACGAGAATGAACCTCATTGGTTCTCGCTGAAGCTCAAACGTGCTGCGTAACACGAGAATGAACCTCATTGGTTCTCGCTGAAGCTCAAACGTGCTGCGTAACACGAGAATGAACCTCATTGGTTCTCGCTGAAGCTCAAACGTGATGCGTAACACGAGAATGAACCTCATTGGTTCTCGCTGAAGCTCAAACGTGATGCGTAACACCAGAATGAACCTCATTGGTTCTCGCTGAAGCTCAAACGTGCTGCGTAACACCAGAATGAACCTCGTTGGTTCTCGCTGAAGCTCAAACGTGTTGCGTAACACGAGAATGAACCTCGTTGGTTCTCGCTGAAGCTCAAACGTGATGCGTAACACGAGAATGAATCTCATTGGTTCTCGCTGAAGCTCAAACGTGCTGCGTAACACCATAATGAACCTCATTGGTTCTCGCTGAAGCTCAAACGTGTTGCGTAACACGAGAATGAACCTCGTTGGTTCTCGCTGAAGCTCAAACGTGATGCGTAACAAGAGAATGAACCTCATTGGTTCTCGCACGTCAAGCGAACATGCTTGAGCTTCCGTTTACCACAACTGATGTGTGATTTGATGAATGTTTACATGTGAATAAAAGACTAAATTCAATCTGTTCATCATATAAAGTGATCGAGTCTCTTCAGAAAATTTGGACTAAACCGCTCAATTCATATTGATTCGTTTTACGATCTCTTTATGAACTTTTTGAAGCGTCAAAGTGTAGCTGTCAAAGGAGGGACATGAGGGTAAATAATTAATGACAGAATTGTTTTAATTTTTGGGTGAACTAACCCTTTATTTGTCATGAAAATAATGCATGCTATGCAAAAAATGGTCCTAAAACAGGCTTAAATTTCACATATTTGATGTTGTGAAAAGTGACATGGACATGTTCCTGTGAGATGCACTCAAATATCATGTTTTTAGGGTGGGCAGCTCGTGTCAGTTCTGCGGGGGCCGAACGCTCCTCTCCTGCAGAGGATGATACAGGAAGAGCTGAGCAAAGAGAAGAGCGTCCTAGAACATGGGGCAGAACGCAGTGAGGTGAGCTACTTCACACACACATGCTGTCATTACTGTGGATTGGGATGGAATGATGGAAATGTAGTCCAGTATGAGGTGTAATATGCATCACAGAAAGTACTGCTTGCTGAATACTGCATTCATATTATGCATATTATATAATAAGGTTTATAGGAAAAAACACATTTTAATTAAAGTAAAAAACAATAAATATAAAAATATATATACACCCTAGGATTGTTATGGTAAGTGCACAGAAAAGTACATCACCTTCAATAAATGTAACCATTTTTTATTCCTATTAGTAATTCAGCAAAAGAAGATTAGATTAATGTCATGAAAGAGATTTGGGTTTCATGTGTCACTCCAGGTGAAAGATGAAGGTTTAACTGAAGAAGAGGCGAATGATGACATTGAGGATCACCCACATGATGAAGATGTGACTGGTAATGATCTTTCCTTCATTGTGCTTAATTGTAGTTTGTCCTGTTTGCTGAATTTACCTGCACTGGTTTTGTGTTTTTAGTTCCTGCTAATAAGTCTTACACAGTGGCAATAATAAAGCCGGATGTGGTGGCACACGGCAAAGCAGATGAGATTATTATGAAGGTAAGAGCTCCGTTTAAGGGACAATAATTAAATGGCCATCATGTTGTTCCAAACCTGTATTTTTTTGTAACAATATGAGGCTGAGAAAATTATAACAGAATTTTTTTATTTCTTTAAATGGATAGTTCACCCTAAAAGTTAAGTCATCATTTACTCACCCTGGTGTTGTTGTAATGCCGTATGCCCTTTTTATGGACCACAAATGGAGAAATTAAAAAAAATGTCCCGCTCACACTCGTCTATAATGGCAGTGAATAGTGACCAGCATCAAGCTTTAAAAAAAGACACAAAAGTATCACAGAATGAACCCATGAAACGTGTCATATAGTCCAAGTGTTCTGGGGGTTTATGATAGGGTTTGGTGAAAAACAAACTGAAATGTAATGTATTTAACAGAAATCCTGACCTTGGCCGTTGGTCTTCTGTGCTTGAGAGACTCTGTTAGCACCGCAGTTTACTCCGACTCGCCCAGAAAAACACACAAGTCGTGAGAAATTAAGATGAATAAAAATGCAAAATGAAACACAAACCATGTACCTTCTTCTCTGAGGTGAATATATTACTTGTGATCATCGACACAAAAGTCATTGCATTCACATCTGTCAACTGTCATTCTCACAGTTCTGGTCTGGAGATATTTAACTCAGTGAAGAAAGTACACAGATATTGGGGATTTCTAGGAGTTGTATTACATGTCACGTTTTTATTTATCTTGATTTCTCACAATTTGTGTGTTTTTCTGGGCGAGTCGGAGTGAACTGCGGCGCTTATAGAGTCTCACGATCACGCAGACGCACAGAAGACCAGGATTTTCGTCAAACATAATACATTAAATTTGTTTGTATTTCACCAAACCCTATCACAAACCCCCAGAACACTTGGAATATACGACATGTGTTTCATGGGATCATTCTGTGATAGATTCTGTGCGTCTTTTTTAAAGCTTGACGCTGGTCGCTATTCACCGCCATCATATGGACGAGCGCGAGCAAAAGTTCTCCTTTTGTGGTCCATAAAAGAAAGAACGGCATACAGCATTACAACAACACCAAGGTGAGTAAATGATGACTTCATTTTCATCCCTTTATCCCTTTAAATTGCTTATATTGATGTGATATTATACCCTTTCTACTAGTGCTGGGTGGTATGACCAAAAATTTATATCACGGTATTTTTTCTAAATTACACCGGTTTCGCGGTATATGACAGTATTTTTTCCCCCATGCATGACCGGGTGTTAACCACATTTTCTACTGATTGTTCTACGGAAATACTGCAGTAGATTGACTCAGAATGCCCTATTTTACTGTCATGACGAGTGAATATTGTAGAAAAATTCCACACTAAAATTAATACAGGTTTGCAAAGCCCCACAAAATGATGCTGTGGGGAGACAACAACCAATAAAACACAGACTACACACTCATTACAGACATATGAATATTAAAATATGACCACGGAGAGAAAAAAAAAAAAACTGAGTTGAGGGCACCTTAAGCATTTTAAAAATCTTTCCCTATATAACAACAAACTGCCAAAACGAGGGAGAAACACGGAAGAACATTTAAAAGGTCTAAGGATATTTTCAGTACATTTAAGAGCACTACAGTCTCTGAACAAACGACACACGTCAGTTTAACACAGAAAGAATAAAGTTACTTTTTTTGCCCATTCTTCTTAGAATTGTCGGTCTACATCATTGTCTTCTGTGTATCAGAATAATCCATCGTGTCATCGCGGTCGTGATCAGACGTATGGCTGTATCAGTGTCCTTTTTTGCGCATATATTTCATTTGAAGAAGACGTGATTAAATATGTGCTCATACACGGTGCTGGTTCATTTTTAGAGCACTAGAGTATATGAAATATGTCCATTAAAAACTTAAACTTGCTCACTCCGGTCTGTATCTGATATATGATCCATGTGGTGAGCGTTGTTAAACTCATCGTGGTGCTCCGCACAGAAACCGCTCTCTTGCACGCGCCGTGTGTTTGAATTCTCCGCTGTAATGCGATCTCAGCTGTGTCCTCACTACAGTGCAACAGTGAAACGGGACCCCTCTCAAACAGTGTCGCGCTCCGCCGCGTTCCCAACGTTGTTTAAGCGACATACACCGGTATTCATATCATAACAAAAATGAATACCGGTATTCGGTATGAACCGGTATACCGCCCAGCACTACTTTCTACACAGATAAACAGCTAAAAATGTATTTCTGAATGCATATTATATGATTTTGTTTCTAGATTCAGGATGCAGGTTTTGTGATTTTAGCCCACGAGGAGAGAACGCTGAGTGAAGCAGAAGCTGAAGACTTCTATAAACACAAAGCAGCCGAGGTAAATGAAGGGACATCAATTAAAGTCTAAAAATAGCATGTTTTAATATTTTGGCTGATGGTGTGTAATGGCAGAATGTCCAGTGTGTCCTGTAAAGCGGGTGTGTGCTTGCGTGTTCTTTCAGCCTTACTTTCAGGAACTCATCCAATTTATGTCGAGTGGCCCGTCGCATGTCCTGGTCATTTCTAAGATGGAGGGCTGTGAGGACGTCATCCCAGCCTGGCGGGAATTCATCGGTCCACCGGATATCGAAGAGGCCAGGACGCAGCAGCCAGAGAGGTACCTCATTCCCAGGAAGACAAATATATAGAGTGACACATGAACATAAGCCATCCCTCTGACGATTTCATTAGGATAATGCAAAGAAAAATCTCATTCAAAAATAGGGTTTTAATTGAAATTTTATTAAGGTTGTCTGTTGTACTGAATTTAATTTATGCTGATTTGAATTGAAAAAAAAAAAAATCAGCAGAATGAATGAATGAATAAATAGTCAAAAAATCCAAAAATATGATTTTCATTATGATGATGAGAATTATATTTTTTATGACAATTTGGGAGAAATTAAATCATTAAGAATAATGTCAGAATGCAAAAAATTTAAATATCTAGATGGTCCTCCTTATTGTTAACTAAAACTATTATAGATTGTTTCCATTAATTGAAATAAAACTGAAATAAAATGATTAAATGATTAAAGATTAAATGTAAAAAAAAACTTGAAAATTAGAAATGTCAACTAACTGAAATAAAACAAGTTTAAGTTGAAGTAATAAAATGAAATATAAATAAATGAAACTGAAAAAAGCACATAAAAGTACTAAAACTAAAAGTGAAATGAAAATATACATGTGAAAAATAAATTTAAAAAACGAATTCAGAATATTAATACATACATAATGCTAATATAACACTGCTTAAAAATAAGTTAGATTTTTTTTGTGATAAAACTATCTCAAAAGTCAAAGGAAATCCTGCACACTATCAATACTTGCAAAAAGTATCAAAATTTATTGGCAATGTTTCGGTCTCATGACTTTCATCAGGCATATGAGACCGAAACGTTGGTAATACATTTTTGATACTTTTTGTAAGTATTGATAGTTTGCGGGATTTCCTTTGACTTTTGAGATATTTTTGGTCTTCTTTCCTACGCACCTATCTATTACCTGCAGGTGTGCGATGGTAATTGTCAATTAATTGTGATAAAACTATAGAATAAATGTAATATATTATTTTATGTTTTCCTTTAAAAATAATTGGTTGGTTTTTATATATTTTATTCAGTAAATTATTATTATAAAACTGATTTACAAATGACATGGTCTCTCTGTGTAGGCCTATCATAGAGGCTCAGCGATTCCCTGATGTGTGTATAATTTAATTTGGTAAGTAAACATAATTTAAAAGTGATACGAGGGAGTTGAGCTGACGTTCCATATTGTGCTCACAGATTTGAGCACTAACAGTTATAGCACAACACATCCTGTGTGGACTTCTGCCTCCCCCCCCTCTGCCCTGGCGGAGAACCAGCAGTGAGACCATCTGCTCTTCTCTTTCTCCGTTTCTCCATCCATCCATCCCTGCTCACCTCCTTCTCTCTGGCCGTTGTCTGTTCTTCAGCTTGCGGGCTCAGTACGGTACCGAGACCCTTTTGAACGCCCTGCATGGCAGCACTGACAGCGAGCAGGCCAGCAGGGAGCTGGCTTTCTTCTTCCCGAACTTCAGGATGGCGGCCTCGAGCTCGGAGCGGGCCGGGCCGGAACAGGAGCATGTGGAGAGGACGCTGGCGCTCATCCGCCCAGACGCTGCCAGGGAAAACAGAGGCATGTGCCAACATTACGTTCACACGCACAGAACTGCGGCCCCGTGGGCGCAGACAGATACTCCTGCCTTCACTGAGCATTCTAAACTAAAGTACCAACATACACTGCCAGTTAAAAGTTTGAAGACACTTGACTTCATTTGTTTCACTTAAAGCCACAATGTAACACTTTTCAGGTATATCAACCTACATATGACTGGCATTTATTGCTCACTACATCATTCCCATACCATCTCAGTGTTATTTTAGTATTATTTATATACTATTACAGTATTTATTAATATTTTAAAGGGGCTATATTTAAAAAACAGAAACACTTATTAGCGACACCGGCGGTCATTAAGTGAACTGCATACAACAACTTATTGCTCGTGCACACGTGACGCACAAGAGACTGAACGTGATTCAAAGCCCTGATATACTCGTGGCGAAGGTATTTTTCATTCTTTGCTTAAAAGGTAAAAGAAGTTGGAGATACCTTTGTAGTGATATACTGTTAACGGACATCCCAATGCCATCCACGCAATGTTTAGATGAGTATGTAAATATGTGCTGCGTGCTTTCCTCTCAATAACAAAAATGACAGCAGTGAGAAAACAGCAGTTCAGAAAGTATCTGATCATAGCGATGTGGATATGTTTGCACCAGCTCTGTGATTCACCGGCATCATGTCGAAAGATGTGGTCATTAAAATTACACTGTTATGATAGTTTGATTATAAAATACACTACCAGTCAAAACTTTGGACACACTTTCCCATTCTCTTTGATGGATTCTCTTATATAGATCAGACTATGTGAGACTTTATTCTGAATTAACCCCTTTTGCATGACCTTTTGATTTTCCCAGCAAAAACGCTCCGAGTCCATATAAAAGTCAGTCTACATGCTTTCATATAAAACCTAGGAAGTCGAGGAAAGTCTAGTTTTTTTTAAAGGAATAGTTGACCCAAAAATTAAAATTACCCCATGATTTACTCACCCTCAAGCCATCCTAGGTGTATATGACTTTCTTCTTTCAGACGAATACAATCAGAGTTATATTAAAAAATATCCTGGCTCTTCCAAGCTTTATAATGGCAGTGAATTGAAGCCCAAAAAAGTGCATCCATCCATTATAAAAGTGCTAATTTCTAATAGTTTTAGTTAACAGTAACAGCACTGTTCCATTTATTATTTTGTAGTTTTGATGGCTTTATTATGACTGTTTTACAAATTTTAGATTAATAGTAAAGAATGAGTAGATGTGTCTAAATTGGAGGACTTACGGTCAGGAAGTAAATGAACATTAAACGTGTGTAAATGTGTTTGTAGAGGAGATTCTGGGCAGGATTCATGACGCAGGTTTCACGGTGGCCATGCAGAAAGAGGTCATGCTGTCTGAGGATCAGGTCAGACACTTCTACAGCTCTCATCTAGAGCAGGAATACTTCCCCAGTTTGCTCCAGAGCATGACAAGGTGAGCGCTCACACATCAGTGGAAAAGTACAAGAGCCACAAGAGGCCCTGCCGAGTCAGGTGGTTTATTACTTAAAACAGTGATATGATAAAAGACACCAATTTTCAACAAATAGTTGCATGCATTATTAATAAAAATTGAAATCGTGGCCAAGCAACGTAGCTTATTATTGTAGTTTTACAACGGCTTCACAACCAATCAGAACCCTTCAGACTCATCCAATCAGAATTTAGAATCAGAAGTTCTATTATACATGGAAATTAAATAGATTTGAAAAGCTTCAGATTGAGTTTTATAGTTTTTTAGGTCATTTTTGAGCAGTTCTCAGTTTTTGGATGTCAAAACAATAAATTATAGATACAAAATATCATACCTGCAAACTCCTGACTTGGCAAAACTCTAGTGCGCTATAATAAACAGAACGATATATCATGCTTTGGTGTGGACGCTGATATAGTTATCGTCTTTGGTGTGAACGTGCCTTAACATATTATGAAGGTTATATTACAAAGGTTATATAATAAAAACGGGCTGAATGAAAATGCAAATTCACTCTGACAGATAAAAGGTCTTTAGATTTGCTGAAAGGTGAGGAGTTTGCAGGTATGAATACTATCTGAATTATAAATGCTAATGGAACTGCGGTCTAAAGAGTAAGGAGTTGGAGAGTAAAAAACATGCTTCATATCTTCAGTTTAAGCTTAATTGCATACAGTATCTAATGATGTAAATAAGCCAGAAGAGGACTTACAGTGGTCCTGGTGTAATGGAGAGTCTCTCTTCTGCTGTGGTTCACAGCGGGCCTGTGTTAGCGTTAGCTCTAGTAAAGGAAGGAGCCGTGGAACACTGGAGAAACATCCTGGGACCCAAAGACCCCATCCAGGCGAAAAGTGAAGAACCTAACAGGTAAACCAATGTCTGTAATAGTTTCATTTCTTCAGGATGTTTCCCTCATCCGAATGTTCCTGCTTAACTTAATGTGTTATTGTATATCATATCATGTTATATATATCATATATGCGTTTAGATCAGCGGTTCTCAACCTTTTTGACCCCGAGGCCCCCCATTGTCAAAGATAATATTTGAAGGCCCCTCCCAAGATATTTCTGGTACTTCTGCTGTAAAGAACAATGTAATTTAATTTAATTAAATATTTATATAAATATTCTAAATTAAATGTGTAATAACAACATTCACTTAAATAATTAAAATAATTAAATTACATAATTAGAAGCAATTTCAATAACTGAACTTTTTACTATATTTTATTATTAATGAATTTACATGACTTTTTTTTACTCAGAAATATCAATTCCACAGCAATTTCTACCCAATAAAATATTTAAGAGCTTGACAATAACTAGAAAAAAATTATATTTGTTATAGAAATGTTCATGACTTTTTAAGATTTTACTAATTTCCATGACTTTTCCAGGTCTAGAAATCACGCTTTTAAAATTCCTCATATATCCAGGTTTTCTGAGACCCTGGTTCTTAAATAAAAATGACAGGTGTTGAGGGAATTAATAAAATAAGAAAAATTACACCAGCTTACATCTTGAGTTTAAGCTGTTTTAGTTTATTTTAAAGTATATTTTAAGCCGTCTTGAGGCCCCAGACCCCCTTTTTGTGAACCACTGGTTTCGATGGTCAGTGCGCACTTGATTCTGACCGTTTCTCTCTGTGTGGTTCTGATCTAGTTTGCGAGCACAGTTCAGTAATGGGAACTCCGGTATTAACCAGCTGCACGGCAGTAGCAGCTCAGAGGAGGCGGAGATGGAGATCGGCTTCTTCTTCCCACCAGAGGACACGCTCGCTGTCATTAAACCCCACACCGAACGCAAAGGTATCATTTCAGCAGCTCTGAACAGCGCTGAAAGACTCGAGAGGGATATTAGCTCTGAGTTTGTGCTTTTAATGCCACTGTATCACAGCGGCGCTGACAAAACGGCAGAACAATAGTGTTTAAGTTGTAGTCTTTGGCTCTGTGTAAATGAAATACCGCATCAGAATAAGTGCAAAATAAAGTAACTATAAATTGTTAGGCAGAAAGACACAGTTTTGTATGCAAATATGATTTTGAAAGTTGGATCAATGCCAAGGGGAGATTTTAAAATACACTATATAAAAAGTATAAATTAAATTTTTTTTACAAACCCGATTCCAAAAAAGTTGGGACACTGTACAAATTGTGAATAAAAAAGGAATGCAATAATTTACAAATCTCATAAACTTATATTTTATTCACAATAGAATATAGATAACATATCAAATGTTGAAAGTGAGACATTTTGAAATGTCATGCCAAATATTGGCTCATTTTGGATTTCATGAGAGCTACACATTCCAAAAAAGTTGGGACAGGTAGCAATAAGAGGCCGGAAAAGTTAAATGTACATATAAGGAACAGCTGGAATACCAAATTGCAACTTATTAGGTCAATTGGCAACATGATTGGGTATAAAAAGAGCCTCTCAGAGTGGCAGTGTCTCTCAGAAGTCAAGATGGGCAGAGGATCACCAATTCCCCCAATGCTGCGGCGAAAAATAATGGAGCAATATCAGAAAGGAGTTTCTCAGAGAAAAATTGCAAAGAGTTTGAAGTTATCATCATCTACAGTGCATAATATCATCCAAAGATTCAGAGAATCTGGAACAATCTCTGTGCGTAAGGGTCAAGGCCGGAAAACCATACTGGATGCCCGTGATCTTCGGGCCCTTAGACGGCACTGCATCACATACAGGAATGCTACTGTAATGGAAATCACAACATGGGCTCAGGAATACTTCCAGAAAACATTGTCGGTGAACACAATCCACCGTGCCATTCGCCGTTGCCGGCTAAAACTCTATAGGTCAAAAAAGAAGCCATATCTAAACATGATCCAGAAGCGCAGGCGTTTTCTCTGGGCCAAGGCTCATTTAAAATGGACTGTGGCAAAGTGGAAAACTGTTCTGTGGTCAGACGAATCAAAATTTGAAGTTCTTTTTGGAAAACTGGGACGCCATGTCATCCGGACTAAAGAGGACAAGGACAACCCAAGTTGTTATCAGCGCTCAGTTCAGAAGCCTGCATCTCTGATGGTATGGGGTTGCATGAGTGTGTGTGGCATGGGCAGCTTACACATCTGGAAAAGCACCATCAATGCTGAAAGGTATATCCAAGTTCTAGAACAACATATGCTCTCATCCAGATGTCGTCTCTTTCAGGGAAGACCTTGCATTTTCCAACATGACAATGCCAGACCACATACTGCATCAATTACAACATCATGGCTGCGTAGAAGAAGGATCCGGGTACTGAAATGGCCAGCCTGCAGTCCAGATCTTTCACCCATAGAAAACATTTGGCGCATCATAAAGAGGAAGATGCGACAAAGAAGACCTAAGACAGTTGAGCAACTAGAAGCCTGTATTAGACAAGAATGGGACAACATTCCTATTCCTAAACTTGAGCAACTTGTCTCCTCAGTCCCCAGACGTTTGCAGACTGTTATAAAAAGAAGAGGGGATGCCACACAGTGGTAAACATGGCCTTGTCCCAACTTTTTTGAGATGTGTTGATGCCATGAAATTTAAAAATCAACTTATTTTTCCCTTAAAATTATACATTTTCTCAGTTTAAACATTTGATATGTCATCTATGTTGTATTCTGAATAAAATATTGAAATTTGAAACTTCCACATCATTGCATTCTGTTTTTATTCACAATTTGTACAGTGTCCCAACTTTTTTGGAATCGGGTTTGTACAAAAAGAGTCAACACTGAAATAATCTACAAAACAGTCGCACTGAATTAATTGTTCAAATGTAATACCTGCGGCTAGACCTTTTGAACAAACCAAAATGATTTAGAAATATCAATACAGCAATGCTTTTCAAACACTATAAATACACCGATCAGGCATTACATTATGACCACTAACAGGTGAAGTGAATAACACTGATTATCTCTTCATCACGGCACCTGTTAGTGGGTGGGATATATTAGGCAGCAAGTGAACATTTTGTCCTCAAAGTTGATGTGTTAGAAGCAGGAAAAATGGGCAATCGTAAGGATTTGAGCGAGTTTGACAAGGACCAAATTGTGATGGCTAGACGACTGGGTCAGAGCATCTCCAAAACTGCAGCTCTTGTGGGGTGTTCCCGGTCTGCAGTGGTCAGTATCTATCAAAAGTGCTCCAAGGAAGGAACAGTGGTGAACCGGAGACAGGGTCATGGGCGGCCAAGGCTCATTGATGCACGTGGGGAGCGAAGGCTGGCCCGTGTGGTCCAATCAAACAGACGAGCTACTGTAGCTCAAATTGCTCAAGAAGTTAATGCTGGTTCTGATAGAAAGGTGTCAGAATACACAGTGCATCGCAGTTTGTTGCATATGGGGCTGCATAGCCGCAGAACAGTCAGGGTGCCCATGCTGACCCCTGTCCACCGCCGAAAGCGCCAACAGTGGGCACGTGAGCATCAGAACTGGACCACGGAGCAATGGAAGAAGGTGGCCTGGTCTGATGAATCACGTTTTCTTTTACATCACGTGGATGGCCGGGTGCGTGTGCGTCGCTTACCTGGGGAACACATGGCACCAGGATGCACTATGGGAAGAAGGCAAGCCGGCGGAGGCAGTGTGATGCTTTGGGGAATGTTCTGCTGGGAAACCTTGGGTCTTGCCGTCCGTGTGGATGTTACTTTGACATGTACCACCTACCTAAGCATTGTTGCAGACCATGTACACCTTTTCATGGAAACGGTATTCCCTGGTGGCTGTGGCAGGATAATGCGCCTTGCCACAAAGCAAAAATAGTTCAGGAATGGTTTGAGGAGCACAACAACGAGTTTGAGGTGTTGACTTTGCCTCCTTGAATTCCCCAGATCTCAATCCAATCGAGCATCTGTGGGATGTGCTGAACAACAAACAAGATCCATGGAGGCCCCACCTCGCAACTTACAGGACTTAAAGGATCTGCTGCTAACATCTTGGTGCCAGATACCACAGCACACCTTCAGGGGTCTAGTGGAGTCCATGCCTCGACGGGTCAGGGCTGTTTTGGCAGCAAAAGGGGGACCAACACAATATTAGGAAGGTGGTCATAATGTTATGGCTGATTGGTGTATGTTAAAGACAGCTGACACTGCTGGAATATTGTGCAAACTAAAACTATACATTACATTCAAAAGTTTGGGGTTGTTAAGATATTTTAATGTTATGGAACGAAGTCTCTTCTGCTCACCAAGGCAAAATTTATTTGATCAAAACACAGTAAAAACAGTAATATTTTTAAAATATTATTACAGCTTAAAATAGCTGTTTTCTATGTGAATATATTGTAAAATGTAATTTATTCCTGTGATCAAAGCTGAATTTTCAGTCTTCAGTGTCACATGTTCCTTCAGAAATCATTCTAATAGAAACATGTTGAAAACTGTGATACATTTTTTCCCCCCAGGATTCTTTGATTAATATCAAGTTCAAAAGAACAGCATTTATTTGAAATAGAAATCAATTTAATGCATCCTTGCTGAATAAATGTATTCATTTCTTACTTTAATGAAGTCTTACCAACCCCAAACTTTTGAACGGCAGTATGTGAAATTAAAATGTAAGAATATTAATAATAAGAAACAAAGATAAATGTCATAACTCACTGTTGATTTAGTCTGTTTCTGCTCATATCAGAGGAAATCCTGGAGGAGATTCAGTCCAGAGGATTCACCATTTCCCATCTGAAGGACACGGTTCTGTCCCGAGAGATGGCAGAAGAGTTTTATAAAGAACACCGGGACAAACCCTTCTTCAGTCAGCTGGTGGATTACATGTGTGGGTGAGTTTGGCATTAAACGTGACGTAACTGTCCATGCAGCTCATTAAGATTAGCAGGTAAGGTTAATGTGAAATGTGTGTCGGTAAGATAAAACATGGTTAATTCTTCTATAGCGGCCCATGTACAATGATGGTTCTGACGAAGGAGAATGCGGTGGAGGAGTGGAGGGCGGCCATGGGCCCGACGGACCCCAGCGAGGCAAGACAAACAGCCCCAGGTTCTCTGAGAGCGCGGTTTGCTAAAGACATACTGGAGAATGCCATCCACGGATCCTCCAACACGGAGCACGCACACCAGAAGATACAGTTCATCTTTGGCGACATTGGATCCGAGAGCGTGATCATCGACGGCGCTGCTTCTCCTCCGTTAGGTGACCAAAACGTTGAAATGTTCCTTCATCTGTTGAGATACAAGTTTGTACTGAGATACAAAAATCTGGGAATAAAACTCTACTAACATACCTCACATGATATTTAAGAATAGCGTTTCAATTCGACATCAAGCAGCTTCTCAAACACGAACAAATGTAGGGCTGGGCTTGATTTTGTCTGTGGGGAATTGATTGGATTGTTGTGGTTTGCTATTGGTGGATCTCATGTGAGTGACAGGTTGCCCCGCCCTTGCGCCAGTAACTGACATATCATTTAAAATGAGTACTGCCATATTACATTAAAAAAATAAGAACCACTTTGATTACATGGCGACTTTAATGAATGTCCTGTTATCTACAGAAACCGAGGAGAGCTTTGCAGAGCTCAAGAATCTACAAGTTTCAAGATCTCCATCGTTTGATGACTCAAGGAACCGGAGAGAGCCGAGCACTACAGGTTCATAATTGAAGAAAACAAGTCCAAAAATATAAACTCTTGTCATTATTTACTCAACCTCATGTAATTCCAAACCTGCACGCTGATCTTTGCCCATCACTATGATCTGACACTGCATATAGAGAATTAATAAGTGAGTAAATAATAACAGAAGACTGATTTTGGGTGAACTGTTCCTTTAGTTCAGGGATTCCCAAACATGTGCCGTTAAATGATTTACTTCAAGTAAATATTTTATATCTAAGGGGTTCGGCTGACAAAAATGTTTGGGGATCGCTGCTTTAGTCTGTTGACTTGAGGTGAAAAGTCACATGTAAACACAAAAGTCAAGATTACCCTTTATCTCCACATGCAGAAGGTGCTGAAGAAATCAAGCCTGAGATGACAGAGAGTCACGCAGCGTCATCCGATGAGACCGACGCACTAGAGACGCCCGCCTCCAGCCAGCAGGACACAGGTCTGTGTTTGAATGACTAGTGATGTACAAGTCAAGAACAAGTTTATACACGGAATGTATTTAAATTAATACATTGTTAGCTAACTGTGTACATTTTTGAAATACATAATTTGGACAAAGTAACCTCTGATAACAGATCGCTCTAAATTGTAATGTAGACACATGCATTTCCTGTAAAGCTGCTTTGAAACGATATGTATTGTGAAAAGCACTATACAAATAAATGTGAATTGAATTGAATTCTTCAGGCATGAGGCACACATCAACATTTTGGCATTAATTGTCAGCACTGTCAGATATTTTACACATTTACAGGTTCATCATGTAGTTTATGGGGTTTACTAGAATACATTTACATCATTTAATGTTAAAAAAAAACTCAAAATTTTTCTTATAATTTACATTGTTGCAGCACCTGAACACTTTTAGTTTTAGTTTTGGTTTCTTTAAAACCAGCCTTCCGAAAAGCACAGTCTGCTCTGATTGGGCAGCCGGCCTCAGTCTGTTGTGATTGGTCTACCTCTTAGAGTGTGTGTCAGAAATGTAACGGCCCTTACCATAATCAGTGACATCTCTAAATGGGGATTGGAGCTTCAAAACAGGGCGTGGCTTCCTCCCATTGACAGACAGACACATGACATGCATTTTTTTACCCCAAACCGCCCCGCAGCCGATTTTTAAGGTTTCATGTCATGTCAATCACAGTGCTGATTTCCTACACAATACTACACCCCACCTTTGGCCGTTTGTAACTCCCTAACCGGATCTAGCTGGGCAACGGAAACTTTTAGTTGCACACAACGTCACTTCTCCCTCCTACTAACTGTGAATCTCGAGGCCTGGGATGCCCTTTTCACTTAATACAGTCAGTGCACAGGAGATTCCTGCTTATATCTCTGTGAGAGGGTGAAGACTCGGAGCTTCAAACTCCTCGGGCCGTCCGAACGCCACCGGCCACAAGCTCTGGGACCTCGTAGAGCTATCGCCCCCCAAAGATGAACGTTCTATCGGCTATCCACTTTTTTTCTAACAAGCCAATTTTGTTTTAGATTATGGGAAGCACTTCCAGTTTGGGGAAGTTCCACTCAAAAAGACTGAAACAGATCATCTCGAATCATAAGGTTTTGCTACAAATGATCCTTATCCATCAGTTTCACTGAATAAGCTGTAAAATTTCCTTCATGTTCTATTTCCAGATGTCAGGAGAATAACATAACGCCTGGTATTTATAGCATATGCCAACATTTTATGTAAGGTCACTTCATCTTTCAGCGAGAAACATTTTATGAATTTATATTTTTAAATGTAAGTCAATGACATTTGCCCGGAAGCGAAGGTCTTTGCGCATGGAGACTCCGCCCCTTTTGGAGGTACTGCCCACTTTTGGAGTTCTCTATGACCTGTCATTGCATATAGAGAGTTAATAAGTAAATAAATAATAACAGAAGATTGATTTTGGGTGAACTGTTCCTTTAGTTCAGGGTTTCCCAAACGAAGGTTCGTAAGTGGATGAAAAGTGAATAATTAATTAAATCGAATGTGTATTTAAAATAAATAAATGGGGCTGCACAATTAATTAAATTTTTAGTTTAGTGCGATTATCAAAACAAAGGTGGCGATTAAATGAAATTATATATTCTGTTGCACTGCGTGTTTCAGAGTGAAGCGCAGCACTGAGTTCATTTACACGCATGCAGCTTATAATATTGTTTTTAGAGCGACTCGATTCACAGTAAATGTCTAGGATCACTTTATTTACATTCATATGATTCCCAACATTCATGTGGACAGAAGTTTACAGCATTTCACTAGTATTCCACCAAAATAAAAGTTTGAATGTTTGAAAGTAAAGAATTAGCATTGTAACTTGTAGTGTAAAATAAAAATTATAACTATTTTAAAATATTCACTTTTTATTTTACAGTACAATTATAATTTACAACAGTAATATAGTAATGTCTTAATTTTTAGAGGTGAAACTAATAATAATAGGCCTAATAATTATAAAAAGTATTATATTCGCAATATATTACAAATAACAATATACATTTTTGGCCAAGTCATGCAGCCTTATATAAATAATGTTAAAATATATACAATCAAAATAAAACAGTTTACTTGCATATCATGTGACCATTAACAAAAAAAAACAAAAAAAAACAGTGAACATGCAAATGTGCCGTAAAAATGATTGAAATATTAACTTAGGGGGACTTCAAGCAAATATTTTATATCTAAGGGGTTCGGCTGACAAAAATGTTTGGGGATCGCTGCTTTAGTCTATTGACTTGAGGTGAAAAGTCACATGTAAACACAAAAGTCAAGCTTACCCTTTATCTCCACATGCAGAAGGTGCTGAAGAAATCAAGCCTGAGATGACAGAGAGTCACGCAGCGTCATCCGATGAGACCGACGCACTAGAGACGCCCGCCTCCAGCCAGCAGGACACAGGTCTGTGTTTGAATGACTAGTGATGTACAAGTCAAGAACAAGTTTATACACGGAGAGACACAGGAGAGCTCAATTCCTGCTGGAAATGCTGCTTATATCTCTGTGAGAGGGTGGGGACTCAGAGCTTCAAACTCCCCGGGCCGTCCGAACGCCACCGGCCACAAGCTCCGGGACCTCACAGAGCTATCGCCCCCCAAAGATGAACGTTCTATCGGTTATCCACCTTTTTCCTAACGAGTCAGTTTCGTTTTAGATTATGGGAAGCACTTCCGGGTTTGGGGAAGTTCCACTCAAAAAGACTGAAACAGATCATCTCAAATCATAAGGTTTTGCTACAAATGATCCTTATCCATCAGTTTCACTGAATGAGCTGTAAAATTTCCTTCATGTTCTATTTCCAGATGTCAGGAGAATAACATAACGCTTGGTATTTATTAATAGCATATGCTTAGATTTTAAGTAAGGTCACTTCATCTTTTAGCAAGAAACAGTTTTTAATTTACGAGCTTATATTTTGAAATGTAAGTCAATGACATTTGCCGGAAGCGAAGGTCTTATTCAGCCAAAATAAATAAAAATTTAAATGTTAAAAGCTCCAGGGTTTGAATGTTTGAAAGTAAAGAATTACTTTAATACGTTTATGCAAATGTGCCGTTAAATGATTTACTTCAAGCAAATATTAAGGGGTTCGGCTGACAAAAAGGTTTGGGAATCCCTGCTTTAGTCCATTAACTTGAGGTGAAAAGTCACATGTAAACAGGGTTTCTGCAGGTTTTATGAAGGTAAATTTAATACCTTTTAAAGACCAATTAAAGAAAATTTAAGGAATAAATTGAAGGGAACATAACACGTCAATGTTCTCTTAATGTAAATGTCGAAGCACACAATGAGATGTATTAGTGACACTTCAAAGTTTGAAAATACAATTTCCAACACATCTCCATAACTTTTTAATTAATTTTTACAAAAAATAGCTTGAGATAAGAAATTTTGGGAAACCTTGTGATCTTGTGAAAGTGATTTTATAATTAAAACAAGAACACATACCTGCCAGTGTGTTCATAATAATCAACTTAATTCAAATGTAAGTAATTTTCATACCCAATGACAGATATTTGTTCTTGTTTTAAGCATAAACTCACATAATTTTGTTCAGTTTCTCAGAAAACAAGACTTCATTTCTTCATTTTGCATGTCAAGTAAATGTATCTTGTTTTAAGGATGTTTTGAATTTGTACTGGAAAACAAAAATCCTGAGGAACATATTCATTTTTTGCATTGCATGCAATTTAATTTCGCAATTAAATGTAGGGCCCTATGAAATCAGTTTTATTACATTTTTCTGGACTCTGCTTTAATGGTTAAATTCAATTTTACTGACTTTCGTTCATCTTCGGAACACAAATGATATTTTTAATGAAATGGGAAAGATTTCTGTCTCTCCATTGACAGTCTAAGCAACTTCCACTTTGACGCTTCAAAAAGTTCATAAAGAGATCATAAAACGAATCCATATGAATCAAGCGGTTTATTCCACATTTTCTGAGAGACTCGATCGCTTTATATGATGAACGAAAGTCTTGGAGGTTTGGAACGACATTAGGGTGAGTAAATGATGACAACATTTTAATTTTGGGTGAACTGTCCCTTTAAGTGTACTGACCTACTTTTGATTTATCCAAAATTTGACAAATTCCGTGACATTCTGCATTATACAGTAAATTCCATTTTTATGAATGGATTCTGCAATTCCGACCATGTTTTCTGCATCATGAGGCCCTAATTTAATGCCATGATATTGAATTTAAGACTTTCTAATCCAATTTTAGACATTTTTAAGGCTTTCAATTGTGGAAGGTCAAATTAAGACTTTAAGACCCGCAGAAACCCTGTGTAAACACAAAAGTCAAGCTTACCCTTCATCTCCACATGCAGAAGGTGCTGAAGAAATTAAGCCTGAGGCGACAGAGAGTCACGCAGCGTCATCCGATGAGACCGGCCAGCAGGACACAGGTCTGTGTTTGAGTGACTAGTGATGCACAATAACAAGTTTATACACGGATTCTTCAGACATGAGACAAACCTCAACATTTCCACTTTGGCATTAATTGTCAGCACTGTCAGATATTAAAGGGGTCCTATCATGCTCATTTACAGGTCCATCATTTAGTTTATGGGGTCAAAAATATTGTCAACTTGCTCAGATTTTCTTCATTTTATCTGGTGGCGTTGACAAAACAGCAAGGAAAAACTGAAAAAAACGGAAGAAGCAGGTTGTTGCACCCAAGCGTAAAGGAGACATTAATCAGAAATAATTCCTTGATGCATGAACTTTTATTTATTTATTTCAGTTCTGTAGTCTGTTTTGTCCCATGTCTCAAGAATCAGTGATCTGTTAGACAAACATGACAGATGAACTCATGTCAGAAACGTGATATACAATCACACAGTCAGTAACTTAATACTGGACTTACAAATAAACTTTATTTCATCTTTTACTTGTTATGTAAATGTGATGAAAAGCTTGTCGTCTGTATTTCAGAGGATCCGACAAATGCTTGAAATCTGCAGAGTCATCTGTCAAAAAAGAGGAGAGGTAAAGATGAGGTCAGGTGACTAACTTTACATCAAGAACATTCATGAGAACCAGTGTTTCTACAATTAAACTGATTCGCAAACAAATGTGACAGATTCATTAAAAGTATGTAAGCAATGTTATTTTTATCATTGTTACACTATTATAGTTTTTGTTAATATTTTTGAATTAGACTATTTTAATAGTTTCTGTTTTCATTTTAATTTTAGTAAAATTTTGGGTAATTTTGTTGTCGTTACAGCGTATCTGTCTTTTATAAATCTAATAAAACTAATTGGGGGGGAAGGGGGGTAGTTTTTGTTAACAATAATAACCCTATTTGTAAGACATGATATAATGGTTTTCTTTTGTTCTCCACCAGTTTGGGCCTGAAGGCATCTGGATGTGTAGCAGCTCAACAAACAGCCAGTGATTTGTGGTTTCATCTTCAGTCATACGTCTCTTATAAATGATTTACATCCTCTTGTGAATTAAATGCTCTTGTCTGTTTAAATACTTGGTGCAAGGCTGATCTGTTTGGTTGACAACTTTTAGGCTTTATTTAATTTTGTCACATACAAATGTGAGGCACTTGACAAAAACAAGCCTGATGATTGGCTTTTCAACCAACCCAAATATGTTGTGTAATTATATGTAATAATTTGCCTTCTTACTGATCTTGATCGACTAAAGCAAGCATCTCCTCCTCATCAAAGGACCTCTGAAACATCTCAGTGATGGTCAGCTGCTGAGGGTCCTGACAAACAGCAAAAAAACAGGATAGTGCTTGAAAACAAAAAACACATTTCTCCAGACATGTTTAATTATTGAAATTCACAGTAACGATTTTGCACTAATAATATCTATTCATTCAATATTTATGTAGATATTTACAAACTTTGATACTTTGATTATTCTAAAAGCGAAATCTATTCTAAATAAAAATGGTGCAATGGAAATCTACATTGTTTTTATTGATGGTCAGATGCTGAGTTTGGATCCTAACCTTGCTGTGGAAGCTGGCAGATTCTGCGTTCTCTGAAATATTGGATTCAGACAAGCCGACCTGCTCCAAAACATTCATTTTGTCCTGTATCATGGGCCTGAGGAACACAAGCAAACAGCAATGATGAGGACGTTACACACGAGAAAAAACTACTCAAATTAACAAAACATTGCAGAAACAAACTAAAATGAATTTTTGAAGAAAAAGTATTACATATTTAAAATGTATACGACTAACTATGTTCCATTAAAATTATTTTAAACTATTTAAAATGAACAAATGAGGGCATAAAGTGTGATTTAAAAATGGTTAAAAAAAAAAATAAAAAAAAAATGAAAAGGTGGCCAGTTACAGCATCTAATATGTACAGTAGTGGGTAAAAGTGATGTACAGCCTAGGAAAATTGCCATCACACTTTATTGAAATATTATTCAAAATATTTTGTATTTTGATTTTATAAGCATGTTGTACTTGGAATCGATTGTTTTATTTGTGATAATAACGCAATGAAACATGACAAATTGTGCCGATTTATCCATACTGAGAAATTATGAACACAAAAACAAGAGAACCAATGAAATATTAATAATGGATTATGTTGTAGTTTAACTTAGTTACTTAGTTAAATAAAACCCGTAGCTGTAGTTTGCTTTTGCCAAATTAACCAAGTTTATAATTTTTTAACCAAGTTTAGTGTTTTATTCTTCCCTCATATTTAAAATAAAAAAAACAAATAAAAAAAAAAAATGTCCTCATATTTTGACGGTTTTATTGAATCATATGCAAAAACCTAAATATATATATATATATATATATATATATATATATCAGAATTATTATTATTGCAAAAATTATGAAGCAAAAAAAAAAACATTTAAAAAAAATATTTCCCATAAACTTGCATCGAAACCAACAAAACCAATAATTCAATCATTCTCTCCCACCAACTGTTCCAGTTCTGAAGAATTTCTTTTAATAAATGTCCTAATATTTGCAGGTTTTTTGTGACTGCAGGGGGGAAACAGGAATAAAGGATCTCAAATTGACCTCACCAAAGGTAATCATCCGCAGTGCCTTTAGCAACCAGGTAATGAATGTCCACATTACTGGTCTGTCCGATCCTGTGCACCCGGTCCTCTGCTTGAATCAGGACCTGAATGAAACACACGCGTGTCACAAGTGTTCTGGCAGCGCTCTCAATATCAATTACATTTATTAAGTCATTTTTCCTTTCAGCTGGCTTTCTGAACCCAGATGAGAGCATGTTCCAGACTAAATTACTCTGCTGATTCATGGGAAATGCTTTTCAACTCGAGACGAGCCTTTTATCTGAGACTGGCAGTCTAACCTTTTCTATAGGTAGAGATTATGCGACAGGAAGTCAGATCAAAAAGAGCTGCGTCACCCGAGAATCAGGGTTATCATATCCTAACAACTAAATTCTTGATACAAAAAAAATCTGGCCACACTTTAGATTAGGGTCCAATTCTCACTATTAACTATGACTTTTTCCTCAATAAACTCCTAATAACTGCATATTAATAGTTAGTAAGGTAGTTTAGTTTAGGTATTGGGTAGGATTAAGGGATGTAGAATATGGCCATGCATTATTATATGTGCTTTATAAGTACTAATAAACAGCCAGTATCCTAGTAATATGCATGATAATAAGCAACTAGTTAATTGTGAGAATCGGACCCTAAACTAAAGTGTTACCAAAAAGATTTTTATCAAATCAAAACAATAATAGCAAGTACATTACAACCAAAATGAAACTAAAAACTAACTAAAGTACAAAAAGACAGATAGATAAAGTCTAGCATTTAAGTTTGAGTCAAAGGTCTTGTATATCAGCTAAATTCAGGGCTCCCACACCTCATGACCAATGAATCTCCATGACTTGAGGTCGTAGTTACACAAACAGCAATTTTTTCAGCCAATGAAATATTTTAGATCTCCGCACGACTTTTACGGGCCTGAAGCCACAGTTTTAAGTTTCCCTGATGGGTGTGGGAACCCTGTAAATGTGTTTGAGTCTCACTCCAGGGTTCCAGAAGAGCTCAGCGAAGACCACGAGGTCGGCCGAGTGCAGCGTGAGTCCCATGTTAGCGGCCGTGATGGACAGAACAGCCACGCAGCTCTTCTGTGAGGACTGAAATCTGTCACACAGCTGCTGTCGCTCCGCTGACGGTGTCGATCCGTCTATTCGAATGTAACTGATTCCCTGCACACAAATACAACAATGTCAACACAGTACTAGTGCTCATATATATCCAACTCAACTATTACACAGAGACCAGGATGACACCTGGTATTAAGATGCGTTTTGGTCGATCGGATCACAAGGAGACGAGGGAGACACATTCCCGTTTACACCTGGTGTTTAAATCTGTCTCTTTTGTCCACTTTCAACCACTTCTGTCCTGATTTCTTCGAGGGGAGGGTCTATGGGCGGGTAAATGTGTGGGTTTTTCAGATCTTTCGATCTAATGGATGAAATAAGCCCAAGCAATTTACATATGAACACGCCCGGAGACGATGGAAAAACACACGGAGAACATCAGCTTTAGTTTCTGCTCTGACAGCCGCAAGACCAGCCGAACGCTGTGAGTGTGTGTTAGAAATCAGGAATGGTGAGAGAACATTGTGCTGGTACGTTTTTCATCTTCAAACCAAACATGGGTCTTCAGCCGACAAAGTTTAAATCCCGTCTGGCTAGCGTGCTTCCCATAATGTTTGCGCGTTAGGTCAGTAGGTGGAGAGTAGCGGGTCTTTTAGTGGCTGTTCCAGTGCATTTGACCACATGAGCGTCTACACTACGAAAGCAATCCGGTCAAATGTGTTTTCAACTACCTCTGGAAGTGGTCGAAAGTGGACAAGCTCAAAACGTTTTTGGCCCCCGTTTGCACCTGTATTTAGCGTCGTCCACTTGTGATCCGATCGACTAAAACGCATCTTAATACCAGAAGTAAACAGGGCCTTAGACAGCACCTGAATACACAAACTAAGATGGGTTATTAACTATTTTGGTTAGGGATGCTCTGCTCTGATATAGAAATTCTGGTCGATACCAATAATCTGCAAATTATTTTCACATTATGGCTGATATCTGATAAATTTAATAAACAAAACTAAAACACACTAGACTAAAATGACACGCTACAAATGAAGGCATCACATACATACACTACTGGCCAAACGTTTGGCATAATTATGATTTTTGTCATTTTTTTGAGTCTCTTATGCTCACCAAGGCTGCATTTATGTGATCAAAAATATAGTAAAAACTGAAATATTATTACAATTTAAAATAGCTGTTTTCTATGTGAATATATAGTCAAATGTAATTTATTCCTGTGATCAAAGCTGAATTTTCAGCATCATTACTCCAGTCTTCAGTGTCACATGATCCTTCAGAAATCATTCTCATATGCAGATACTGTATGCATCATAATGTACAGCATGATGGATGGAGAACTATCCCTGCTATAGAAAAACAAATTTCCAGCCAATGAAATATTTTAGATCTCTCTGCATGAATTTTCCGGGCCTGAAGCCACAGTTTTAAATTTAACAGAACTGGTTAAATTGTCCTTAATATGAACAGCTGACTACAGTTAGAAAATACAGCTCAGAGAGTTTATTAAGTTATGACAGTTCAAGGTTAAATGTTCATCACTGGACGATCAATATCCAATATAGACCAATAGATTAAAAAAACAAAATACCAATAATAATATTGGCAATAAGTGACAGGGCCATGATGTACCGTGCAGCTTTTATTTCAGTCTTATACTCTCAGCGCCGTTAAATCACATTTTACCAAATTTGAATTCATTCTAAAAATTTGAAATAAAGTCTGCAGGTTCCATCTGGGGCTGCTGTCAGCTGATGGCGAATGTTTAAGAAAGAATTTGTTATTTTTGTGGAGGAAAAAATAAATTTGGACAGACCTTCTCACCAAGGTGTTTGGTTATACTATCCAGCACCAGCTTGTGATGAGCAAACACCAGAAACTTCTCTCGTCCGCACTCCAGTGTGTCTGAGATGTATTCCCTGGGGAATGGATTAAACCACTATTATTTTTGTATCTTTGAGATCAACCAATCAGCTGTTAAATTTAAGTACACAATTAGATAATACCAATTTAGGTCAACCAATGACCAAGCAATGCTTCATTTTGTTCAGTCTGTGGTGTCAAAGGTTGCATTAGCAATTAAAGAGAAAACACTTCAGCAAAACATGGTCAGGTCAAAGTGTCTGAATCATTTTGCTCCCAATTTTTTATCAATTGTACTGGTAGTCACTGTATGAAGAATTTTTGGGTATAATATGTCACAGTTTACTTTATTTTGCTATCCTCACTTACAGAAATGAACTATAGTGTCCTGCACACCACACACTAGTAAAAAAAAAAATATATATATATATAATAATAATATTATATATATATATATATATATATATATATATGTGTGTGTGTGTGTGTGTGTGTAATGTACATTCTGTTTTCACTTTCAGTTTAGTAAAATTTGTATTAATTTTGTCTAAACTAAACGAAAATGAGAAATGTTACCTTGGCAAGTAGCTGAAGTATATTTTATTTTATTTCAGTTAATGTTTATTTTGTTCAAAGTATCAAAAATATGTTTACATGTCAACGATGTACTAAAGACGGAAAAGTTTTCCTTTGCATTTATCACATACAGACGACATCATAACATTCCCCTTTAAAGGTGCAGTGAGTGAATTGCAACCGCCCACCGCTCACCCCTCCCTTTCGAAGCACATAGAGACGCTACGGTGGCCAACACAGGACAAAGATGTTGTCGCCGGAGAGAGCAGAGAGTAGCTAGCGCTCTGTAGAGAAGTTTGTCCGTTTAGGGCTACTGTAGAAACATGGCGGCGCAAAATGGCAACTTCACTGTAAGGGGACCCGCGGTGTGTGTAGATAGAAATGGCTCATTCTAAGGTAATAAAAACATAACGGTTCATTATGTAAGATCTTTATACACCACTGAAAACATAGTTATGTATATTATATTGCATTTCTGTCAACAGAGCCTCAAAAATACTACACACTGCACCTTTAATGACTAAAAACACTGTATTATTCATGCCAGACCGGTAGTTGGCGATGTCACTTTGTAAAGAAACACTACGTGTCTATAGACTGAACACACAATACACATGCGCATTACGTCACTGTTTTCACAAATTAAAGTTTTTGTAGTTTACACTGAGATGATAACGGTATCGTTTTCAAAAACTTGCATTTTGAAACTCATCTTCCAGGCCCACAAAACACTGTTGTCATGCAAACAGCCCCTAAGTTTTAGTTAACTATAATAACCCTAGATTAATCATATGCTTTAGTAAACACACTCCATATAAAGCATAAGTCATGTGAGGTTGTGTATTACTTAACACAGGTAAAATCAGTGTAGCGTACAGCTTCAAGCACACTGATTTTATCTATGGCAACAGCAACATTATAAAAACACCAGTTATTGATATTAATCTGGTTAAAGGGGTGGTTGATTATGATCATTTTTAACTTTATTTAGTGTGTAATTGTTGCTGTTTGAGCATAAACAACATCTGCAAAGTTCCGACGCTCAAAGTTCAAAGCAAAGGGAGATATTTTATCTTTCTACAAAAGACAACAGAACCCATTATAATCAGTGATGCTGTCTACACTGGATGCGGCACAATGCGAGAGGTAAATCTTCGACAGTAAACTGATACCTCGTTCTATTTATGACATATTTATGGACATATGCTTTGCAACGGGCACTTTGTCGCGTCCAGTGTAGACAGCCTTTAGCTGTTCCGACGCAAGCAACAAACTTCTTTTTAATCCTACCAGCAAACTTTGAATGTTGGTGTTTGTTGGCGTTTATGGGATCAGTGTAAATTATTCTTTGATTAGAGCTTTTATAGTGTTTACCCACATGCTTGTTTGGCTACAGGCACGCTAAACACGGCACGGTTCTTAACTGTAGTGAAGCCATGGATTAGTCTTCGTAATGTGCTCATAGTTCTGGCGACAGATATTTGGCTACACTCGTTCTATAAAGACAAAACTAACGGCGCTCTACAGTCAGTAGCGATCACTATAGATCCGCAGTCTGTAATCCAAATAATCCCATCAAGCATTTACAAATAACAGCATATCTAAAAGTATGAGACAACTACAAATAAAAAAAACATCCCATTCTGAAATGTCCTGTAACAGCCATTCTTGCACAGGTTCTGATCGATCCTCTTCATTAAAATTCTCTGGGTCTGATTCGGGCTCAAATTGATAAGGCAATATTGACGCCATTGTTTGTTACAATACACCTGAGCACATGCAACTAACTGTAATGGTAAGGGGCGCGACGTTTTACGGACAACGTGCACTAGGTGGTTAGCGAATCACAACTCACTGGGCCAGCTAACCAATCAGAGCCCACTGCGTATTTCTGAGGGAGGGGCTTCATAGCACCAGGAAGCTATCCGGCGTTTTTTACGAGAAGGGACACAGCGGTGTAGAATAAAGCTAAATATGTGAAAAATAATGCATTTTTTTAAAAACGAAGCATGAACACGTTAGACTGCACCCCATAAACACAATCAACCCTTTGAAACCACCCCTTTACTGCATTAATAGAGAATGTGTATTTTACAATGGCTTCATTTTATGCATCTAACTATTTGAATGTTTGAATGTTAAAAGATTACATTAATCTTTTAATAATAATGCATAACGTTTTGAAGGACCTGTATAAAGCTGAACTCAGCTGAGCTCATAATAGTCAAACGTACATGATGGCTCTGATCTTGGCCTCTGCTGTGTGGTTGAAGAAAACCAGGAGAGCGTCCTTTTCTTGGGACTTCTGCACATGAACACAGAAAGGATCATCAGAGTCTGGTACAGTAACACAAATCCTGTCACTATTCATTCACTCTCAACCCATATGCTGTTATTATTTTCTGTGGAATTTAATAATGACAGAACGCTGAAATGTGACTTATTTCCACAGATTTATTGTAGTTTGTGCTCACGTTGTGGCATCCTTTGGCGAGCTGTTTGGCAGCGGCGTTGAGGGCAGCTTTGGTGCGTGAGTTGATGTCGTCTGTCGTCACAGTGACCACCTTGCGCTGTTTGGCAGGAAGCTGCGAGAGCACCTCTGATTTGAGCCGTCTGAGCATCAGAGACTCCTCGAGCAGCAGCTTCAGTTCACTCAGATGAGACGAGCCGGAGTAATCCCAACCCCACGGGAGCTGCAGTCAGACAAAGTTTTCACACTTCTGATTGCTTTTTCCCAATAGAACTTAACCAGGGCAGTGCCATATTTAAGGAATGAAAATGAGGCTGTGAGGGATAGAATTACAGTGCGTCCAATGGATTGAACAACAACCGATTGCTCAGCTGACGAAACGTCTTTTCCGAGAACTTTCAGTAGACAAAAACTCCATAAAACAGTTTTGAAAGCGAGTTGTGAACATTACGTGATCTAGGACCTTTATACAGTGCATGCCATTGTAAAGACTGTTAACTAGGGTTGCCACCTTCAGTGTGGCAAAATAAGGGACACCCATTCACGACACCCAGAGTAACTTTATTCAGGAATTTCTTCTCTTTCATGTCACTATCCTACGTGATTCACATACAGTAAGCACCACAATACATGCATGTGGTGCTCAGCCAATAGTGAGCCGGCGTTCTGCCGTAGATCTCGGAAGCGCTGCACTGTGTGAATAGCCCAACAACGTGAATAGCGTAAGAGAGTGACAGGGAGAGAAGACATTGTAGAATAAAGTCGTTATTTTTGTTTGTTTTTTGCGCACAAAAAGTATTCTCGTCGCTTCATAAAATTAAGGTTGAACCACTGGAGTCACATGGACTATTTTAACGATGTCTCTACGACCTTTCTGGGCCTTGAAAGTGGTTGTTGTGTTGCTGTCTATGGAGGGGTCAGAGAGCTCTCGGATTTCATCAGAAAGATCTTCATTTGTGTTCTGAAGATGAACGAAGGTCTTACGGGTTTGGAACGACATGAGGGAGAGGAATTAATGACAATTTTCTTTTTTGGGTGAACTATCCCTTTAACAAATTTGATAGTCCATGTATGCTTTTTTTGCAAAAACCTCCAAGTCCATCTTGTTTCACTGGAATAGAGCTGTTTTAGGTTATGTCAATTTATGTCAAGAGTTACAGCAGCACACGAAACACTGTTGTGTTTACATGCTACTCGTGAAATCCTGTCATTGTTATGACAGAATTTTGAGGTTGACAACTTTTCCTTTTGCCAGTGACTGAAACTACCACAGGTTCATCCATTTCATACTCCTCCATCTTGTGTAGTTAAAAATCTCTTGACCAAATTTAATAGAATATTGCAGTATTTCTTATAAATGATTTATCTATGGACATCATTATATTTAAAACAAAATCTAAGCAATTGCAAACAACAACAATCCAATCAATTCCTGATGGACGAAATCCCACCCTACATTTTTTCTTTGTTCCGTTTCACTCGGATATACATCACAATAAGGGAATAAAAAACGATTGTGACTTCTGTTTTAATCCAGACTTTAAATCACTAATCTTTTATTTTGACCTAAAACCGCAGGGAGCCTTTAAAGCTTCTCTTTTGTTAAAGGGATAGTTCACCCAAAAATAAAAATGAGCCCATGATTTACTCCCCGTTAAGTCATCCTAGGTGTATATGACAGTATACTTGTACCTCTGACCGCTGGAAGCTAGTTATTTTAGTCTATAAAGTTTTAAATATGGATATTTTTCTTACACAAACGCGGCACTTCGCTTCAGAAGGCCTTTATTAACCCCCGGAGTCGTGTGGAGCAGTTTTATGATGGATAGATGCACTTTTATGGACTTCAAAAACGAACTAACAAATCACTGCCATTATAACGCTTGGAAGATCCAGAACTTTTTTAATATAACTCCAATTCGTCTGAAAGAAGAATGTCATATATACTTAGGATGACTTGAGGGTGAGTAAATCATGGGCTAATTTTAATTTTTGGGTGAACTATCCCTTTAAGCGCTTCTCATTAAAAGTATGGGAAGATGGTTGGTGCATGTTGTGTTCACAAATGTTATAGCGACTCAAACGGAGTTTGTGTGGAGCAGCATTTGAAACCGCAAACACCGGCGGATAATGAGCTGCTCACGTGTAAGTACACAGAGCCGTGCTTCACTATCGATTTACCTAAATTGCAGCCTTTGTGATTTGATAAGCCATATCACCATTTCAGTTTTATTTCGATTAATCGTACACTGTACGTTACACTGTACTTCTAGGTATGAACCATGAAGCTCTAAAAGAACACACAGATGGACGCACCTGTTTGGCATCACAGTAACGTGTGCCGAAGTCATGGAAGCGTGGAAACAGGGAAGGCCTCACGGCCAGGATCTGAGTGTAGAGCTCAGCCGGTCTGGACATGGCAGGCGTTCCCGACAGGAGGATCACTCTCTTAGCGGCCTGTTCCATTAGCAGCACACAGATGTTTCATTAGCAGCATCAGAGACAACCAGAACAAGCTAATGACGTCATCTGAAATCTTTCAATACGTACAGGTCAAATCTAGTCCTCTCATATAAAACATATCAGTAACTGCTAAGCTAAGGACAAAAAAAAAAAGAAGGAAATCCTGTACCACCTCTATTTTACTTTAAAATAACTAATTATTATAATTGCATATTACAGACAAAAGTCAAATTAACATACTAATATTTATGGCCTTAAGGCTTTTATGGTTTTCTGGGCAACATTTCAGCAAGGCTTTCTAGGTAGGCAGCACATTTGGTTTTGGGACACAGCCAGTGTCTGTGAACTCTAGACAGACTTAAAACTTTAATAGCACAGGGCTGGATCAACCAAACCGCAGCGTTTTAAAGTTCACCAGTATGAGTGATGCCTAAAATAAGCCTGAAGCAGCAAACCTTCAGCAGAGGAAGAGCCGCCCGACAGCGAGCAGTTTTCATGTTCTTCAGGAAGTGAGACTCATCCTGTACAAAAACAAACAAACAAACAAACAGAAAATAGGAAGAATTCAGATCACATCCTGCTACTGGATCCACCTCGGAAGAGCTTTTAAAAGTCTTGATATTTCAAGGATATAGGGATTCTGGGATGCTGAGTGAATGCTACTAGAAAGAATACTAAGATTTTTTAAACTCTTATGCTCATCAAGATTGCATTTACTTGATAAAAAAAACCAGTAAAAAACACTGAGCCCTGCACATGACAAGCGGACAAAGATATATATATATCGTGGCCACGATTTATTAATTCATTCCCTTGTTTTGACTGAACTAAAACAAGGTAACGAATTATATAGTGCACACGATTTAGTAAAACGAGGGAACAAATTATTATATTGTGCACATAATTTACTTAAAACAAGGGAATGAATTAGTAAAACGTGCTGATGTATTAGTAAGTCGTGGGAATGATTTGTTAATTTGTGGCAACGGTATACATCTTTTTTATCGCGTCGTGTGGAGATCCATAAAAAAAAAAAAATCTGTAATATTGTGAACTATTATTAGAATTTAAAAGCACTGTTTTCTATGTGACTCTATTGTAAAATATAATTTATTCCTGTGATCAAAGCTGAATTTTCAGCATCATTACTCCAGTCTTCAGTGTCACATGATCCTTGTCACAATGTCACATGATCCTTCAGAAATCATTATAATATGATGATATTTCTGTGCTGCTTCATATTTTTGTTGAAACCTTGATACTTTTTTATTTTCAGTATTCTCTGTTGAATAGAAAGTTCCAAACAACGGCTTTTATTTGCTTTTGTATTTATTTATGTTTTATTTATATAAACAGTCTAAATATCTTTAGTGCCACTTTTGATTAATTAATGCATCATAGCTGAATTTAAGTATTAACGTCTTTTAAAAAAATCTTACTGACCCTTTTGAACGGTGGTGTAAACAGACAGATAAACTTTTTTTCTGATTATTGTGGCCCTAAAATTACGGAATTTCGTAATTATGTAACTAAAGTCATAGACAGTAGAAGCACAACTATCAGTAAATATTTTATTCCACAATAACGGAATATGCATTGAGCATTCAAATGTTATCAAAAACTATTTTCTTCAGGCATTTACAAATGAAGTGAAGAAAATTGGGTAGCTATGAGAGTTTTGGATGGTAATTGTTTCTCATGTGGACGTCCGTAAAAATAAATTTGCATGCCACCTTAGTGATAAAACTCATGCATTCGGATGGCGATTTATTCACGGTGGAGGAGCGAGTTTTGTGATGAACCTGGGAACGCGCTGGTAAGTCCCATAAAATGTCATATGCTTGGAACATTTGATTTAATAATAGAAAAATAATATCCTAATTATTATTTAATTATTCAAATCTCCTATTCAAAAAATTAAAAGATATAGATGTGTTTTTTGTCTTGTATTTTATCTCGAAATGATGGATGGCATTTTAAAAATGTGGAAATGAGCAGAAATAAGTTAATACATTTACAAGAAATATTGTTGTTGTAAATACTTTCCAGCATTTCAGTAATAAAAGTGTAAGCTATATCTTTAAAATGCATTCCAATAATACCGTTACGGTGCAAACCAACCGTACGGTGCTCTGCAGTACAGCCCAACCGATTTATCGGTCTGCCGACTTTATCGGCCGATATGAGTCTGTCGCAGATATATCGGCATCGGCGTATATGCAGCAGATATGCCACCGATATATCTCACAGCGCGCGAATATTCACACAAAATTAAGTCAAAATGCCGGTCTTGTCGAGTATCATCGTAAACATAGTCCGTTATGTCTTAAGTGAACGTAAACATGAAATTTGCCAGTCACCGCCAGCGTTTAAGTTTCATGGCCCACAGAATATCTTGTATGAATATCTGAACATGCAATATATCAAAAGAAAGAACAGACCCTCTATTTTATTCTAGCTTCATGTATTCTTTTTTATCAACACTTGAATGTGGGTACGTTTCATGAAAAAAAGTAACATTTTGAGGAAAAAGCTGAGAAAATCGCATTTTTAACAAAGACTAACTTGCATACAGATGGGATTCAGATTGGTTATCAAAACACAGATGGAGTAGATGGAGTCCATCAACACCTCAAAGCTTCACAGTCCTAGAGCTCGTCCTGGGTCGACATTTCATTCAATAACATAGCCGTTTTGATTTATATGCTGTTTAATGTTGATGATCGCGTTATTTTACATATGCATCTGCTTATATGAGATCGCGCATTTCTGCTTCTTCTTCGCCTGTGTTTTGATCAGGAGATTCTGTACTCGTTCAGGAGATGTGTAATAGCGCCCCCTACCGTATAACAGTGAAAACACAGAGATCATCAATGGCAGGGAAGCGTTTTCTCATAAAAGACGAGATAACAAAAGACAGAAAAAAAAATTACTCACGGCTCTTGACTGAATAACTTTAATAAGGGTTAATCTATATTTATACAGTTAAGAATATGAAGTGATATTTTACATTTGATTACTATTTCTGTACCTGAAAATCTAGTTTAGACCCATGAAAAACCTGAAAAGAACTGTTTTTCATTTGTATGTTTGTTCTGTTGTATTTATGTACAATGTATGTATATTACGTACGTACTGCATTATATATACACAGTACCAGTCAAAAGTTTGGACACATCAATGGGAAAGTGTGTCCAAACTTTTGGCTGGTACTGTACTATAATATACACAAAGAATATCGGCATCGGAATTTTGTTTACTCCCTAATATCGGTATCGGCCCCCAAAAACCCATATCGGTTGGGCTCTACTCTGCAGCGGTCAAAAAGGATATAAACAGTGAATTTTGAAGTGATCTCTTCTTGAAAACTCAGAGATGTAATACAGTAGGTAATTCGGCCGGTGATTTTTACGCGTGTGGTGGGAGAAAAACACTGACATTCTGGATTCGGATGGAAATAAAATCACAGACTAGCCCCTATAAATGAGGAAAATACCTTTCGACCCCACGAGAAACAATTACCATCCAAAAAGGTGCATTTCTTCACAAACCTGCACTCTCATAAGCTGTTTCCATCTAAAGTTGCGAATTTAACTTATGTGCAAAATTGGAATATTGCATAAAACATTTGCGAATGAAGCACCGTTTCCATCCAGTGAGTCGAAGAGAACAAAACTGTCACTTCCTGATAAACTGGCGCTAAATATCACTAAGAAAAATGGAAGTTGCTGCAGTAGGAAAAGCCACTGTATATAATAATTTAATATATAATAAATCTCCTCAGAGTGCGCAGACGAAATATCTTCATCTTGCTTTCCAGACAGTTCTGGCAGCTAATTATACTGAACCACTTTGACAACAGACATTTCAGGATGAGCAAAACAACATTTCAGATTCCGTGCAATGAGATCGATCCGCTGGTTGGTCCAGTTATGTCGTCCCATCGCAAAGTCATATGTCTTTTTTGATGTGCATCAGGGAATTGAATCAGTAAATGTGTTTCTATAGTAGTTAATGTGCATCTTTTCTTATTGGATAAAAAGTTTATCCGACTCAATCGAGCGCATACATTTTTTTAATGCACATTTTTAGAATTTATGCACATCTTGGCGTTTTCTTTTATGTGATATCCCAAAATTAGGGCTGGAACGATTTGACCTAAAATCAAAATCTTGATTAATTGAACATTTTACCTCGATTACGAATAATGAACGATTATTTTGCCCTTTTTTTGCTTTCTTTTTTTGCCCTCATAGTTCACTGATAAGGTTTGCACTGTAAATATGTTCAACTATTAAAGGTGGAATATTTTTTTCAAATGAAAAAGTGCATTTCTTTGTGATTTTAAAATACTTGAAGGAAACAGTTATTGTCTATGGGTCGTAACATTTCTTACAGATTTCTGTTTGTTGTACATCAGATACAGATAAATTAGCACAGTAGGCCTACATTACATTTATTTGAATGCATTAATGAGAGAGTGATTGTATGTGTGAATTAGTCATACTGTCTCTATTAATTATGAATCTGTGGTTTGTAGTTACTTCAAAGGTAGACAAATCTATGCTATAACGGTTCAGTTTCTAAACTACTTAAGTGATAAATCACAGGAAAACGTTGACAATGAGTTTCTGCGTGCGATCTTCACGTGATGTGCAAGCTATTGTCTGTATGAGTGTTCGTGTGTCAATATATCAGGCATTAGTTCAACATAATACACATCCGATGGTCTAAAATCGCTTCAGTGTTCAAACGGGCAGGCCTTAAAACACATACAATTGACAAAGTTTTGTGAGGACGCAAGTGAAAGTGATCTGGCTTCAGGGCACGTGCATTGTCAGAGACACGACACAACTCAGCTCTGTGTCACAGAAAAAAGCTCACGAGCACTGAACGGAGATGTTTGCCATATTGTTGTTCTTGAATAACGTAAAATCGCTTGAATGTTCAAACTGGCAAGCCTTTAAACGCATTTAATTGACAAACTTCATGAGGATGCAAAACTTCGGGGCTTGCACGGCGATTAGCTTACAGTTTAAAAATAAACTGTGTAAAACATGCAATTACTATAGTAATTCTGAGCATCCAGATTGTACAAACAAAGATAACTGCTCCTAAATCTTTCCGTGTGCCTGCAAACTGCACTTGATGTGACTGACGGGGTGGAGTCACGTGACTAAAAACAAAATAACCGACATGGGAAAATTACGTCGGTTAGAGGTTCTGAATTTCGATTAATCGTCCAGCCCTACCCAAAATGCACATAAAAATACAGTAGGTGGATGGAAACATAGCTATAGACATGCACAAACTAAAGTTCTTATATAAATAAATAACTAATGCAGTCAGTATGTGAGTCATTAGAAAACATGTTTACACATCAAAGCGTATCAGCCCTCACCATAATGATCACACCGAACGGGCTGGACGGCTGCTGTTTGTCCATCTTGTTGAGCAGGTCGTAGCTGATGATGTTGATGAGACCGGAGCGCAGGCTGTCCCTGCCTGTAACCACCACATTAATGCTGTCGGCTCTCACGGAAGGCAGCCATCGGCGGAAAGCCTGAGGGACAAGGGTGAGAAATCATAGTGTCAACTTTTGAGTGACTTTTTCTGCCATTTCAGCTATTTTGAGGAAGGTTGATTCGTGTGACTAAAGCTTACAAACGAACACTGCAAAATCTTCACCATTTCCCTTCAAACTGCAAAATATCCTATCTCAAATCCCTGCTGGGGAAGACAAGGATTTGTCCTTCCTCGAGTGTGCAGCGATGGAAAATATGAATTAATAAATCAGATTTCACATCAGGCATCCGCTTATAAAACAAAATGACCTGACAGCTGGTGCTTTTTAAGAGTGTAGAAACACAGATGCCATTTATTATCAATAGCAAAACGTGTACAGATCTTCTTTATTTTATATATTTTGGTGCCTGCAATGTTGACAAAAGCTGCTTCATAAACTAGCACTCAGAACTGCTTTTTTTAATAAACACTCAATTATGAACAGTCCACTATTCTAATGTACAGATTCAGATTGTTTTATTTAATGCCATGTCAGCATCTAAGGCTATATTCATGGCAAGAACTCAATTACAAAAATACAAATATCACATAAATACAATAAAACCAAGCAAACACACACAGCAAATCATATTATATAAGATTTTTCAACATATGATAAAAAAAATCCAAAACCTTTTCATGTTACTTATTAAACAAACAGCATGGGAGTGATATATTCTACTTTTATTCTCTAAAATATTGAAATGCAATAAGAGTATTATTTAATATAATGTATAAAGATTATTAGTGCTTAGGTAAACGTGACAAATTTTAGGTGTACTCCTGTGTCATCTTAAAGCAATCGCCACTGCTTGAAACCCACGAAAAATATGAAAAAACATGTATCTGTTATGGGCAGACACGCAAATACTGTTTATTCTGAACCTCAGCTGGAAATAGTTTTTTAACAAGTATGGTCAGCTCTACTCTATTGTGCATTAAATTGATCAGAAATGTCATTTAAGACATTTAATGTTACAAAATATTTATACTTAGAACAAAAGCTGTTCTTTTCGAATCTTTAAACAAATGTATCAGTTTCCACAAAAATATGAGGCAGCATAACTGTTTTAACATTGATAATAATCATAAATGTTTCTTGAGCAGCAAATCAGCATATTAGAATGATTTCTGAAGTTTCTGAGTAATGATGCTGAAAATTCAGGTTTGATTACAGGTATAAAATACAGCTGCAAGCAGCAATTAAGGGGCCAAGCACAAAGGCGGCACAATAAGTCATGCAAGCACGGCTGGGAACATCAGACCAACTGCAACAACGAGCAATTAAAGACATATTAAGATGATTTTAGGCAAAATGGCTGAAAAATCATAAAAAACAGTCACTAGTAATTTGATTTAATGGTTTATAACTTTTGACCAATAGGTGGCGCTGTGACCAAATTGATATGTTGTGGTCAGAGTGAGGTGACAATGACACATGCAAAGTTTGGTGTCAATGTGCCAAAGCTTTGCAGAAATACAGCCTCAAAGTCACTTTGGCATCATGCCAGCAACTTTGTTGATGCGGTATATGAAAACGGTTTTGTCTATAGACACGAAATCCACACCTTTTTGTCGGCACAGTCTGAAGATGATACGATTCGATTTTGGTGAAAATTGGACAAACGGTTTTTAAAGAAAAACAAAATGGCGGATAGGAATTTCAGCTGACTATGGCAAAATTGGTATCTATGTTCTCGGTATGACCCAAGGACCCAAGTTTCATTACAATAGGCTAATTTAATCGAAAGTTATTAGCATTTTTTTTTTTAAATTTCACTAGGTGGCACTGTGCCAAAACTGTGCAAGTCACCTCAGGTCATGGTTGTCATAACACACACCAAGTTTGGTCAGAATACGCTAAAGCGTTGCAGAGATATAGCCTCACGTTCATTTTCACAGGCACTTCGTCGAATTGGTTCACGCGTTATTTGAGAACGGTTTGGCGAAACAACTTGAATTCCATAACTTTTGTCGCCATGGTCTAAAGATGATCTGGTCCAATTTTTGTAAAAATCGGATGAATTTCAATGACGCCATAGGAATCGTAATTTTGTTTCTAGCCCATACGGTTCAAAAGTTACTAGCATAAACGTGAGTGCAAATTTGGACAGTTGGTGGCGCTAGAGAGATTGAGTTAGAGACTCCAAATTTGCTATGGTGACAGTTCAGACTGTCCTCTACCTGTGTGCCAAATTTCATAACTTTCCAGCCAGCGGGAAATAATATTTCACAATATTACTGTTTTTACTGTATTTTTGGTAGTAAAAACGGTAGTATAGTTGTGACATGCATCCTCAAAAAACATCCCTCTAAAAGGACGTGTGTGTACCTCAGCCCATGTGAAGCGCACTGAGGACGGGGCGACCACCAGCAGAGGCCACTCACTCCTGTAGTAGGCAGCGATGCAGATGGCCTGGACCGTCTTCCCAAGGCCCATGTCATCAGCCAGAAGCAAACGGCCCTCTCTGGACACTGCAAAACTGAGACATTAGCAAACATTACATTACATTCATGCATTTTACAAATGCTTTTATCCAAAGAGTCTTGCATTGCATTAGATTTATGTCAGTTCATGCATTCCCTGGGAATCTAACCTGTTTGAGCTGCAGAAAACGCAACAAATAACTTTATATCTAACCAAACAATGTCTGGTAATGGAGACCTACTTGACTCCGTCTCTCTGGAAGGGCATGAGGCTGCGTGTGAGCTGTGGATCTACATGTGAGAGATCGGCCTCAGGAGGGACTGGAGCTCTGGACTCGCTCTTCTCAAACTGAGAGCAGAAGGACTGGAGCACAGCGTGAGGTAAAGGCTCAGTCTCCACCGCAGGCAGCTCGTTCAGATCCGCCACTAGACACAAGACATCACGATCAACTACTGTACATGCACTTTATTTTCTGGGAAATAAGTTACACCGGGTGTAAAAATTGCATTTGCAAAAATTATAAATAGGTTGCATCACTGTATAAGTCACATTTTGTTATTACATTCAGAAATCATGTAAAATACCAGTAAATAAAATTAAACATTTATGAACATAAACACTATAAATATGTATTTTAGTTCTCCTCACAGGAATGAAAAATATAAGTATAAAACAACATACAAAACAAACTAGTGGCATGTGTGACTTGAGCTCGTCCCTCTCTCATTTGACACAAATCCAAATGTGCACGCTTTGCACGTTTGGCATGCTTGATGTTAATTGCATGAACAAATAATTCATTTAAATGAACAAAATTTAAAACAACTCACTGAGTTTCCCATAGTCCTCCAGAAGGAAAGTCCACTTCCTGGTCTTCATGTCTAATAATATTCAAACAAAGAATAAAATATGTACATGATACAGGTCAAAGCCTTCTGGAACTTTCCATACACTTCGGTGACTTCGGTCACCTCTGGTGCTGTTTGGTCATTTTTTACCCCAAAAATTTTACGTTTTGTTTTTTAAGAATTTTTTACTTCATCAGGATGGTATAAAACTTGGTAAAAGTTTCGGCACTTGCTGTGTGAACACTAACAAATCATGAACATGATTCGAAAAGGGTAAATGGTCCTGAAAAAAATAGTCACACTTGTATTGTTCACGGTCAAAAATTAGTGCATTAGAAATTATTGTGAAACGTTTGGTACTGCGCCCAAACAAAATTCTTACTGAAAGCTCATTTTTTGAGATATCAACCTCAAATTTTGAACACAACTTGATTAGATTTATGGCTTTGATTTTCTCACAGTTTTAGAGTAAAACATGTTTTGGAAAATATATATTTCATACAAAAATTGAAAATGGTATTTTTGCACATTTTTCATAACAATAAATGTAACATTTCATAACTTTTTTCAAGTTGACTTTTTTTTTCACTTCAGCAATAATCTGTCGTCTTTAAAAAGAGACCAAACATCAGTCTGTGCTCCAAAGCATTAAAGATTTATGACCGATTAAGCTGGAAATTTTATTTTCAATTCATGCTCAAAAGTGAATAAATGGATTATAACTACTGTATAAATGTAATTTAGTACCATAAAATCCCCTAAAAACACAAAATATTAAATAAAAAATATCATCAAACTAAAATATAATACATAATACAAAAATTAGACACACAAACAGTATTAGAGGTAGAGGCACAAATCTTATGGGTTTTTCTGGAGTGTAAAAAATATAAAATTAAATACATTTATATATTTAAAAATATATTTTAATTAATTTAAATACCAGGAAATATAATATTTAGTTTGTCGTCCATTTTGCATGCAACCCTGTTACAGTAGGATTTTTCTTTTATTATGCCTTAACTTTTTTAATTTGGAATCAAGCAAATCTTCTCATTCCATTTTCTACCTTTTACACCAATAGCGTAGTAGTGTTGGCTGTATTCATCAAACTCAACCACACGACCCCTGATGATCAAACAAACATTTGTCTTTAATTTATGGGAAATATAAGTTTGTCAAAAACAAAATGATTCCAAAAACTGATTCAAAATGATCTAGTTTCTACTGAGTGGCAGCTTCATTTAGGCTAAATCTGTAACCTTAACTGCATAACTTTTTAATTGTATAAATAGTGGGAATTTCATTTTATTATAAGAAATCAAATGTTTTCTACCAGACTTCATTTTATAAAGTTGCAAACCTTATAAAATTAAACTTTTTGAAATAAAATTAAACTTTCACTGACTATTTATTAAAAAAGGAAAAATCTAATTTTGCTCAGTTATCTACCCTATTCATGGAAAGTGACTTCTCCTTACTTTTTTGGCAATACATTTATTACACTTACCGTAACATTTGGACGGCATTTGCTTGAATATTCCAATAACATCAGCCTGGTATCCAATATCGACTTCCAGCCGAGAGCGAGACACTAAAATGCACTTCCCCTTTATCGTGGCACCTGGTTTCTGCCAACCCTGACAGAGCCGCATCAGAGCTGCCAGGGCTGCTGCATCTTTAGGGCGACTGGTGGACGCTGAAATATTCAGCCCTTCCATCCCAGCCAGAGGTTTGAGAGAGACGGAGGGGAAACTCGCCGCCTGCTCCACTGAAACACAAACGAAATAGATGGATTTTAACAGAGAATAGGTGTACTCAAATATGCCAAGTAACGCTCATGAAGACGTACTCAGCATCTGGTAGTCCTCAAGGCTAAAGTTCCACATTTTTGTAGCAGGATCTGTGACATCAGAGAAATGACAAATGCATAAATATTACAGGACATCTACCATTTTCCTTTAAGATGAATTAGCATACATATGCACGCTTTAAACTTTCTGTAAGTGACAGCAGACACGTCGTCTGTACTCACCGTAGTTCTTGGAGGGAATGCTTTTGAATACGGTGATGAGGTCTGCATGGTAGCCGACCTCCACTCGGAATCGATTTTCTGTGTGTGACACGCATCTCCCTTTTACGGACACCGCCGGTTTCTTTGCAGGGATATTTCCTCCTGCTTCAGGGAGTTTAGATGGTCGCTTTTCCCCTGTGGCCGGTTTGCCCGCCTGTCCATAAAAGCTACAAGTTGGAGAAGCGGTGTTGGAAGTTGGAGGTGCTGTCTTTGTACAGGGACCTTTAGAGTCTAAGGGCTGAGTCTGCAAAAATGAGCATAAACATAGGACACACCACCCAAAAAATTACATGTATACACACACACACACACACACACACATATACAGTAATATTGTGAAATATCATTACAATTTAAATTAACTGGCTTCTGTTGTATACTCTAAAATGTAATTATAATATTGTAAAATGTAATTTATTCCTGTGATCAAAGCTGAATTTTCAGCATCATTACTCCAGTCTTCAGTGTCACATGATCCTTCAGAAATCATTCTAAGATCATTTCTTATTATTATCAATGTTGAAAACATTTTAGCTGAATTTATTTTATTTTTTTGGAAATCATGATACACTGCCATTCAAAAGCTTGGGGCAAGTAAGATAAAAAAAAGGGGAAAAGACCGTAATGTTTCCAAACTTTTGACCAGTACTGTATATATATGGTAATAAGTTTTTAATATAAACTTTACGGCCAAATTATCATGTTGATAATTTAGAGGCCTTGGAATTTCATGTATCATGTATATATTATATGGTTAATAATGTAATATAGTATTTTTCACACTTTTCTACCTGGTTATCGATTATTCATATAAACTTTACAAGTAAATGGCACCCTAGAGTGAGTCTCTATAACCCCAAAAACACTGTTTAATGCTGTTTATTTAACACAAATAATGCTGTAATGTAATACTAGCAATTATGTGCACACAATTTAAATGAACACTTTTTAAAATAAAATGTTAACTTGTATAACTTTAAATAACTGAACAAGGGTGTAACAATATATTGTGTCATAATATATCGCAATACAAAAATGCAACAATATGTATCGTGAATAGTGAAAAATTACAATTACTATGTGAGGAAAAAATTCAAGTTTACAATTTCAGAGTTTTAGTGTCAGTAGTACTACATTAAACTACTATATATAATGTTGAATATAATGTATAATAA